>JAPPVO010000032.1:156108182-156481011 GCA_030407325.1 Camellia japonica | reverse complement strand
TTTTCCAGGGGCCGGAGACGACTTTGACATTATGGCACTCCCCCCGAGGGTCCGGCCTTTCTTCCCCGATCGATACGCTCCAGCGGTACATAGGCTTCCGCGAGCTGTTTTCCGTCATTTTACCGATTTCAACGATCGGGTTCCCGGGGATCTGCTTCTACGAGAGCCGGAGCAGCACCTTTCTCATGATGCGCGAGAGGTATTTTACTTTACTTTTCGTATTCTTGTGCATTTTGTAGCTTTGCCATGCTTAAACATACAGTTGTAGCTTACGACATAGTACTTTGTTTGCACTTTGAACACGTAGTTAAAACACTTGAATTGTTGAACACACGGCTCGAATTGAAGGTGAACACACAGCACACACTGACCACGAGTAGAACACACAGTCCCAAACTCTGAGTTACTGAACACACAGTCCAGGTGATGATGAACACACAGCCACACTGATTAGGATTGAACACACGGCCCAAAACATAGATTTACTGAACACGCAGCCCAGATTTGACGTGAACACACAGCCCACTGATTAAGAGTAGAACACACAGTCCCAAACTCTGTTTACTGAACACACAGCCCAGATTTGAAATGAACACACAGCCCACTGATTAAGAGTAGAACACACAGTCCCAAACTCTGCTTTACTGAACACACAGCCCAGATTTGACGTGAACACGCAGCCCACTGATTAAGAGTAGACACACAGTCCACTGATTAAGAGTAGAACACACAGTCCCAAACTCTGATTTACTGAACACACAGCCCAGATTTGAAATGAACACACAGCCCACTGATTAAGAGTAGAACACACAGTCCCAAACTCTGCTTTACTGAACACACAGCCCAGATTTGACGTGAACACAGCCCACTGATTAAGAGTAGAACACACAGTCCACTGATTAAGAGTGAACACACAGTCTCAAACTCTGCTTTACTGAACACACAGCCAGATTTGAAATGAACACACAGCCCACTGATTAAGAGTAGAACACACAGTCCCAAACTCTGATTTACTGAACACGCAGCCCAGATTTGACGTGAACACCACAGCCCACTGATTAAGAATAGAAACACAGTCCCAAACTCTGATTTACTAACACACAGCCCAGATTTGACTGAACACGCAGCCCACTGATTAAGAGTAGAACACACAGTCCCAAACTCTGCTTTACTGAACACACAGCCCAGATTTGAAATGAACACACAGCCCAGATTTGACTTGAACACGCAGCCCACTGATTAAGAGTAGAACACACAGTCCCAAACTCTGCTTTACTAACACACACAGCCCAGATTTGAAATGAACACACAGCCCACTGATTAAGAGTAGAACACACAGTCCCAAAACTCTGCTTTACTGAACACACAGCCCAGATTTGACGTGAACACGCCCCACTGATTAAGAGTAGAACACACAGTCCACTGATTAAGAGTAGAACACACAGTCCCAAACTCTGATTTACTGAACACACAGCCCAGATTTGAAATGACACACAGCCCACTGATTAAGAGTAGAACACACAGTCCAAACTCTGCTTACTGAACACACAGCCCAGATTTGACGTGAACACGCAGCCCACTGATTAAGAGTAGAACACACAGTCCCAAACTCTGATTTACTGAACACACAGCCCAGATTTGCGTGAACACGCAGCCCACTGAGTTTTCTGAAATTTGAACACGCAGCCCACTCATTCAGTTGTACACAGCTCATTCACTTCATTTGCACACAGCTCATTTTCTTCATTTGCACACAGCTCATTCACTTCATTTGCACACAGCTCATTTCACTTCATTTGCACACAGCTCATTTTCACTTCATTTGCTGATAATGCATTCATTCTAAATGCAGGTTGGCTCTCCGCACTGTGCGAGGATACGGCTCCACTGCCGCGAGGGAGTGGTTGCTGAGCTTCCGGAAGCTGTCCGGGACTTAGTTGACTTGCAGGATTCGGACCATTCTGCAGAGGGTTATCTCATTGTCTCATCAGCAGGACATGTTTGCCGCTCTGGCGGAGAGATGGTGGGACACCACCAATTCATTCCATTTTTCTGCTACTGGAGATATGACTATGACCCCATTAGACTTCGCTGTACTCACCGGCCTAGACGTAGGCGGTGGACCCATTCCCTACGACGAGGATATGAGTGAGTGGGAGGCTGCTTGGATTTATCTATTGGGGACTCGCCCACCCGTAGACAGAGGTACGGGGAGAGTCCGGTATACTTGGTTCTCTTCCCATTTCCGGCGGCCACAGATGGAGCCGGAGTCTCCCGAGGAGGTCGAGCAGAGTATGCCCGTGGTTTCCTCATGTTCCTCTTTGGCACCACTCTGTTTGCCGATAGAGGGAACATGGTCGGATTGTATCTACTGAGTGCTCTGGTAGACCTATCACAGGTCGTTCAGTATGATTGGGGCGGCGCTGGCCTGGCTACCCTTTATTGTTACATGAGCGCAGTCTCTCGTGGGCGGGGGGACTTACTCGGCGGCTACTGGAGAGCCTGGGAGGTACATTCTGTCCTCTTGATTTACATTTTGCTCCTCATTACTTGTTCATTGCACACACGGCGCACTTTGCATTCTGTATTCTGCCTTTAGCACTTTGTATTCACATTCCGCACTGCTTTTCTCAGCTATGGGTATACGCATATTTCCCCACATTAGCCCCGGAGATGGAGGTGGCAGGACCTCCTATGACCCCGTTTTCATTGATGTTTGAGGGCGAGGGCGAACACCTGTCGAGGCCTCGAGAGACTCTCTTCTCTCTGCGACAGTACTTCGACACTGTGAGGGCGACAGAGGTATTTCAGAACTCTCAGTCCTTTTCATTTTCATCTTTGATCTGCTTTGCATATTCCTGATTTCTGATTGATTTGTATCCTGGTTATCCGCAGATTACCTGGCAGCCCTGGGCAGTCTTTGATGATGTGCAAAATCAGTACCCCGGAGGGTCGAGTGGTTCCCAGTATAGGTTCCTGCTCGAGGGACCAGTCGGTAGGGCCTGGTTTCTGGGGGAGCGCTTTCAGCGTCAGGTGTGGGGTTATAATTCTCAGGACCCTCCTGCTGTGCCTCCACCCACTATGCGGACTGCCGACAGGCTATCGCCGAGGAGGTCATTAGGGATATGCAGGGCACTGATGCTTTGTTATATTTCGTTGAGGGGGACTACGCCACCTATCGCCGCATATATCTGATGTCCCCTTTGACGGGAGTGCGGGCTCCACCACTGAGGTCCACTGGCGCAGCATCTTCGAGTCGCGCCCGTGCTGCAGACATCCCTTCTTCCATAGGGCTGGTGCTTCTAGGGGGAGAGGCAGTTCTATTCCTCCGATCCCTCCGTCTCTCTCATCATGCTGGGTGGCCAGACATGCCGACCGAGCTGACGAGTTGGCGGTTCGGGACTCCTTACCAGGTCCCGCTAGAGCCTCCTCTTCCTGACCACAGATATGTCAGAGACCCTGACTCACCCCCGGTATGTTTTTCAGCTTTGATTCATCAGTCAGATATTTGGACGTTCATGCCTTTACTGATAGTTTTGCATTTGCATTTGCATTTGCAGCCTCCAGTTGAGTACACGGATGAGCTGCTCGGGATGCTAGCCACATTCGAGGGCATGATCCTACGGAGGGAGGACATCTAGCCCTCATGGGCGTGCAGGTACTGTCTATCTTTCCCGTTTTTAGCATAGTTCTGATAACATACTGTTTTTGAACATTTGCTGCACTGAGATGTGTAGAACACTGTGAGAACACATCTGGCACCCTACTCTACTCATACTGTACTTGCACCTGCTTTTCATTTTTGAACTGATGTATTGCACTTTTCATTTTCAGATGCCTCCCGTATATGCACAGCCACGGGGCGGGCCATCAGGGCAATCCAATCTCGAGGGGTCGAGGTACTAGACCTGCCCGAGGTGCAGGGACTCGAGGAGCTGGGCCATCCAGGCCTTACCGAGGAGCTCGAGGAGCAGGGTCGTCTCGCAGACGCAGGGCATTGTCGAGGATGAGGAGGAGGAGGTTGCAGACCGAGTGTCAGAGACATCTCCTGGGGAGGGAGGCTCCGGTCTTGGTTCTGGGAGTGGAGGCGAGGCCGAGGGGGATCCGGAGGACGACAGCTCTGATTCGGATGGTGATGATGGTGCAGAGGTCATCCCACAGAAGAGGATGAGAGGGCCTCCTCCTTCCCGTTCCCGAGGATACTGATGCTATTTCCTGCTTTATTTTACTTTTTAGCTAGTAGTTTTGTAGCACTTTGCACATTATGTTAGGCAGTTTTATATTCTGTAAAACTTGTACCTTTATGTTGTAAAACATGATGGAATGAAACAGCTTTTGAAAAGATGTTTGTATTTGAAATTCTTAGCATCGCATCGCATCGCATCATTTTGCACAAAAATGGAATTGAATGGAAATGTGCTTTGTATTTACCAGGTCAGGTAATGAACCGACGCAACAAATCAAAACAAACCGACTTACTAAGACGTAACAGAATCTTAGCAAGTTTACAACTCGATAAGCAAAACACAACAATGTTAACGACTCAATAAACAAGACTTAACAAAAATTGTGTAAACAAAGAGTAACAACTCAAAATACAAACAAAAGCGACAGCTCGACAAAACTTACAACTCGATAAACAGAACAACAACTCGATAAGCAAAAACACAACAAAGTGTACTTCGGACGGACGATCTGGATGATGGAACGCATCCGAAACTGAGAGAAATGGAGGCCTTCGACATTCCCTGATGCATGAAAGTGCCTCAAACCTCGTTCCGGAGGGCAAAACAGGACCAACACGCGGCCGAAAACATTTTGCATTTGGAAGTTAGAGGTGGCCGCCTACTAGAATAGGTGGCCGGCCGGCCCCTCCCCGTGACCTTCAGAAAGTTGACACGTGTCCCTTGAATAGTGTTTTGCCCCTCTATAAAAGCCCCACCCTTGGAACTTGTTCATTTCATCCTCATTTCTTCACAAAAATGGAGGCATTCCTTGCAGAAAATCTCACATCTTGGATTTCCTCTCTAGATGGCTCGGAGAAGTTGAACTTCCGGGGTTTTGGCTTGAATGCACTATTCACGCTGCGCGGACTCCGCTACATCTTCCTTTCCTCCATGCCGCGGCAAGGTTTTGGAACCCGGTGACGCATGTTTCAGCTTTGGAGGGCAAGAGGTATGTCCTACTTTTGAAGATTTTCAAGCCTTGATGGAATCCGAGCGAGGCGAGGAAATCTTGCCCCAGCTCAATTTTGGCTATGCCCAGGCCTTAGGGCGGATGTGCGGACTCAACGCGCATGATGCTCGATCCTGATTGGTAACGGAATGTTGGATATCCCGAGCTTGATTTACCGATTCTCCGATGCTGGTGACCGCGGCGACCATCATTGGCAAGGCTTCCGGCAGCACGCCCTCTGCTTGTGCCTACTATCTCACTTTCTTTTGTTCGGACCGGAGGGGCTAACATCCGCTTGATTGAAGTAGCCCAAGGCTTGAGGGAAGGAAGGAGTTGCATCGCCATGACTTTGGCCGAAACACTGATGGGTCTGGATGCCTTCTACCGTAGGGAGACAACAGGTTTGCAGGGAGTCCACTACTGCTGCAGGTAATGTTTCCCACCCAAGCTCAATGTATTTGCTCACATCACTCGGCCCTCAGGCTCGATTTTCTCACAAAACCCTTATCTTACTTTTCTCTCATCGTACATCTCTCTATTCTTTATTCTCTCATTTTTCATCCCTCCCCAGATATGGTTGATGGAAAATTGCAAGTTGTGGACTCTTGCCCTGCATACTCAGCCCGCGGCTATTTCTTTCGGCAACGCCTAGTCAATGCCCTTGATGAGGGATGGTGGTTTGAATGGATGTGCAATTTGTCAGCGAACGCATTGCTTGGCGCTGCCCTTGGCTCAATCTCCCGGCGATGAGCTACAGCATGTCTCGGCAGGTGGGATTCGATTGATTGGCTTGACTCACTGCGTATTCTATTTCCCATTCCGCATTCTGCGCCAGTTTGGCCATGATCAGACTTGCCCACCAGAGGGGATAGAGTATCCGGCTACATTTCCAGTTCGAGGCGCACAGCTGGCTCGGCAGGCCACAGCGTGGAGAGTTAGAGAACTTCTGGCCCCTGCTCCACTTTTAGTTGCACTTTGTCTGATGAGTGCTGGGATTGGCTCAACGAAGAAGCACAGGTTGGGCCCAGGTCGGCATCAGAGGCTTCAACTAGCTCTGGCAGGGGGCGCAGGGACACTGACTTGACTATGCCCCGGATTTATTGCTTTACTAGTACTTTCAAGTTTTCTTCCTGAGTGTAATAAAAAGCAACTTCAATTGTATGCAAGAGCAAGAGAACTCTGTTTTGAAATCAATGAAATTGAAGGTTGTGGTACTGAAAATTCTCCGTTTTGGTCCAAAAATGGTCTTAGTTGTAAAAAGATTAATTTGAACAAAGTCAACTTTTATTAAAACTTTTCAAAACTATTTTCGATATGGATCAGAACTGGACACGCCTGAGATCTGTCACTGAGATGCACAACCCCGGATCCTAGCAACTGGAAAGTTGCCCCTAGTTTGAAAGGTACCGCAGCACTTCATTGCAACGGAAAGTTGCCCCTAGTCTGAATAGCACTGTACCGGAGATCACGATAAATGCTGATGAATAGAGATGACTGAGATGATCAAATGGACAAAGTTGATCGGGGAAAAGATTGTGGCTGAACTTCAAGACGAAGTTGCCTACGTATCCCAAAGATGGGAATCAAGCCTTACGTAGTTCAGGCTCAGGTTCGCTCGGGTATTTTCACTCTCCTTTTGCGCTCTAACTTTTGCCAAGGCCGCCCTTTGCGGGTTTTCAACCTTGCGAGCTCAGTTTTTATAATTTCAAATTTTCTTGCTCTGAGTTTTGCCTAGGTCGCCCTTTCGGGTTTTCGGCCTAGCGAGCCTCTCAGGGGTAGTATTTCTTCAACTTGTCCATGTTGATCGGTTGGGAAAACTCCAAGCCATCTAGATCCATCAGAACCACAGCTCCACCTGACCAGATTGACTTGATGATGTAGGGACCAGTCCAATTAGGTCTGAACTTGCCCCTTGGGTCGTGGATGGGAGCTCGGTTGTCTTTGAGCACCAAATCTCCTTCGTTCAAATTCCTGGACTTAACCTTCTTGTTGAAAGCCCGGGCAATTCTGCGTTGATAACCTTGGATGTGGTACAGTGCTTTCAGCCTTCTTTCATCGAAAAGCATGAGTTCCTCAAATCTGCTTTGTTGCCAGTCTGCCTCGGCTATTTGACACTCAGCCAATACTCGTAATGACGGAACCTCAATCTCAATAGGTAGAACGGCCTCCATCCCATAAACCAACGAGTACGGAGTCGCCCCAGTAGAAGTTCTGATTGAAGTTCTGTAGCCCCACAGAGCAAACGGCAGCTTATCTGGCCAGTCCCGATAGGTTTCCACCATCTTCTGTAGTATGCGCTTGATATTCTTGTTGGCGGCCTCAACTGCTCCATTGGTTTGCGGCCGATAGGTAGATGACTTATGAAAAGCCACATTGTATTTCTCCAACAAATCAATCACCTCCTTCTTGAAGTGGGAACCATTGTCTGAAACGATTTCATTTGGGACCCCGTAGCGACAGATGATGTTGTTTCTGATAAACTTTGCTACATGCGAAGCCTTCAACACCGCATAAGATTGGGCCTCAACCCACTTTGTGAAATATCTATCGCTACCAAGATGAACTCATGCCCATTCGACCCTTGGCGTAACTGCTCCGATTCCATCAATTCCCCAGACTGAAAACGGCCATGGCGAAGTCATGTTGTACAGCTTTGACGGCGGGATGTTCATACGATTTGCATGAATCTGACATTTGTGGCATCGCCGGACGAAACTAATACAATCCTCCTCCATGGTGGACCAATAATAACCCTGTCTGAGAATCTTCCGTGCCAACATCACCCATTCATGTGTGCACCGCATTCACCCCCGTGGATGGCTTCCATCAGGCGCTTCGACTCTTCAGGCATCAACACACAGTTTATGCATTCCCAGATGACCTCGTTTATACAGTTTACCCCCGCAGATGATGAACTGAATTGCCATTCTTCTGATTGCCCTCTTGTCTTTGGCATTTACCCCTGGCGGGTAGCTTCTTTCTCCAAGAAATTCCAGACGTTGTAGTACCAGGGGTGTTCGTCCTGAACTTCATCTATGGCTGCAATCGACTCATAGGGGGCGCAAATTTCTGGTCAATGATGACTGGACGCATTCGGACTCCACGCGGGATGTCTATCATAGAAGATAGAGTTGCTAAAGAATCTGCAAACCTGTTGTTCTCTCTTTGTAGATGAGTAAAACTTAGCTTCTCAAACCGAGGAATCAGCCCTCCGCCGTGGGGGAAATTGCCGGCCATTTCGAGAAATCTGCAAAAAGGAGCAAAAATGAGCAAAAATGAGCCAAAATTGGAAAAAGTCAACAAAAGTCAACTCTCGGGAAATAAAAAGTCAACAAAAGTCAACCCCCGGGAAAATATTCCAAATATTAAAATAAACTTGCCTCAGGTGGTGAAAATGAGAAGAGAAGCTCCGAAATCAAATTTTAGTAGGCTCAAAGTGCTTAAAACTGAAGGATTTCGCAGAAAACAACTTGCGTGGGAGGCCGAGGGGCGCGTATAAAATGCAGATCTGAGCAAGAAAGTGGCTTAGAGAGCAAGAGGAGAGAATTCCACACTTGGGGGTGCAATTTCGGAGGCATTGGATGTGTGAATATATAGAAAATCCGAAAATGACCAAAATGCCCCTACTTGGGCAGATGGCCGGCCGGCCACCTAACCTGGCTGGCCGGCCCCTTGCTTTTTGCCCCGGCCGACAGCCTCTCCTAGGGCTAAGGCCTGGCCAACCATGTTCCCCCACCCCTCCCCTACCTCTCTGCAAATTTTGAGGAATTTTGGAGTTCCCGGGACCTGAAAAAGTTCGAGAAAAGTGCACTTTCTGGCGCGAAATTGCTCCGTTGGAACTTTAGCTGCAATTTCTGACATGTGTCTTGTCATTATTCATCAAAATCAAGGTGTATCCTTTTTGAACATGTTATGACCTCTCCGGGAGGTGAATCAGAGGCCGCGATCGAGTTGTCGTCGCCGAAATGCGCGCTTACTTGTTTATTATTTCGCAACAAACGGGCACTCTAATTTGCGCTCGTTTCGCATTATTTGGCTCATAATTTGCATTCTCATGAATATTTTGCATTGTCATGCATGTTTACCATACCTCTATGCTTGAGTATGCGTTGTCACGCATTATCTTTTCTCGCATTGCGATGTGTTCACCCGCCGACACTGCGTGTGTTAGACTTTTGGAATCTTAGGAATCACATTGACTATATGTTGTTAGCATATTGTTCTTGTTGAATTTCTCTATTTTGCAGGCACGATATTGTATGTACGGTTCATTTGAGGCTGGTGCGACCAGACGAATCGCGCAGGTATCGTATCTTCTCCGTGTGAGACGCGACGAGAATCGAATGATTCTCCGCATTCCTAACTGCATGAAATGTAGTTGTTGCTTTGCATTCTTGCTTAAAACTGTTGCATCTATTTGTCAATACCTGCTTCATTACAGCTTGCTGCACTTGCATGATCATTTGGCTCTGTGCATGTCGCTTTGCATTTTGCCCCCCCCTGCCTGCGGGCACGCCTGCGGGCACACATTTCTGTTCATCTCGTATGATTGTCTAAGTCTTCGGCCTTGTCAAAAATGGGTCGTCTCTGGGCTTTGACATTCACTCCCGTCATTGTTATGACTTCCGAGTTCTGTCAAAGAGGGGCAACTGTAGACACCCCATTTTTGACCGACCTTAAGACTCAGACGTCGCCGATTGAGCGCTCGGTGATGTTGCATATCGTGCTCGTTCAGAAGTTTCAGAGTCGCGGCCGTGCGCCCTGCCTCCGGACTTCCGAACCCTCTTCTGTGCCTTGTCTCGGTTTGCGAACCAGGCTCGATTTTTCTCTGTTTTCTTTCCTGCGGGAAGGGAGTGGTCCTGTAGACTATCTCCCGGTGGCCGTGAGCTACATTTCGTGGCCGTAGGTCATTTTGCCCATTTCGGAGCCCGGTTCCCGGTTTTCGGGGCCGTCAGGCCGTGTGCCTCGGCTCGGGACCGCCCAACCATCTCCGATTTCTCCGGTTCTTGGCTAGTACCTCTGTTTTATCATTTTGAGGAACACTAGGGCCCCCGATGCCCACTTCGTGGCCGTATGCCACTTTCGGTGCCTACAGCCGGTTTTCGGGACCCCGAACTGCGTGATTTGGGCCCCGAGCATTCATTTTGCATCGGTTTTCTCCGGTTCTTGGCATGTACCTCTGTTTCATCATGACAAGGCACACTGGGGCCCCTGATGCCCACTTCGTGGCCGTATGCCACTTTCGGTGCTTATAGCCGGTTTTCGGGCCCCGAACCTGCGCGGTTTGGGCCCCGAGCATTCATTTCGCATCGGATTTCTCCGGTTTTTGGCAGGTACCTCTGTTTTGTCATACTGAGAAACCCTGGGGTCGCAGATACCCACTTCGCTGCTGAACACCACTTCCGGTGCCTACAGCCCATTTTCGGGACCCCGAACTGCGCGGTTTGGGCCCCGAGCGTTCATTTCTCATTTGTTTTTGCTCAATTTTGGCAGGTACCTCTGTTTCAGCATTAGGAAGATCACTGGAGGGTAGGAGGCCAGCAATTATCCCAGATAACCAGTTTCGCTCCTCCGGCGCCCGTTTTGCTCACTTCCGGGCCGATGTTGAACACCCTGGGGTTATTTTCTTCCAACCAAAGCTACATATCTGTGATCAGGGGACATGGGAGGACCTTAAAAACTACTGGTCGGCCAGAAATTCCAGGTTTCATTTTGAGCCTCTCCTTCAAGCTCTATATTGTGGCTCCTGCTTCAGTGTTGCCAATTTCCGACCTTGGAACCTTGTTCTACACATCTGGGAGGACCCTAAAAGTTGGTGGTCGGCCAGAAATTGTTGTTTTCATTTTGGAACCTCTCCTTCAAGTCCTATGTTGTGACTCCTGCTTCAGAGTTGCCAGATTCCGACCTTGGGGCCTTATTCTACACACATGGGAGGACACCATTGCATAGTGGTCGGCCAGAATTTTTTCACTTCATTTTTGGGCATGGCCGGCCGGCCAGGGTGAGTGGCTGGCCGACCAGGTGGGGTGGCCGGCCGGCCACCTCCCAGAAAGTTCCCTGGCCGGCCAGCTTTCTGCTTTCCAGCTCCTTCCAGCTGTCCAGATATTTTTTCAAAATATCTCCCCCATCCGGGGGATATTTTGGGAGGGAAAGATTGCCTCCATTGCCCTCCCCTTTTACACCTTTTCTTCCCTATTTGAAGGCTTGGCCTCCTCCTTTGTTGAGGTTGGAACATTTTCTCTCAAGAGCTCTCCTTCAAAAACCTCCATTTTCCATAGCCAAAGTTCAAAAAACCTTTGAGTCCCTAGGCCAATCCTTCACCAACCCTAAGCCCACCTGAGGGTGGCAAATCCGCGTTTTTAGCCTACCTGCGGGTAGCACCATCAAACCATTTTCAAATGTTTTGTTCCAATTCAGGCGATTCAGTCTATACTTGTATGCTGCGAGCATCACATAGTAACCTAGGCTAATAACCGGAATAAGAACATACAATGTTTTCAAAAATAGATATCATGGTTAGTAGAGGCCGGTCTTTGACCGGGCGAGCGGGGGTGCTCACGATGTGACCTTCCCCAATCGTACCCAAGTTCCCGAGCCAACTTTGGTGATGACGGACACGTGGCCTTTGGCACCGAGTCAGGGTTTCCTAAATTTCCCAAAAATAAAATATTTAGGTGGCGACTCTGTTATCTGGCAAAGCAGTCCATGTTTGGCACTTCTTTCAAAAAATCTGTTTTCAAAACGATTTGCCGGATTTGGACTCTTTGGTTCAAGATTAAGAACCGTGACATTTGAGTCCTTCCAACTGTAGTGACCCAATATCGAACCAGAACGGGGTTCTCCCCCGGGATGCGTTCGGGGACGTCTACAGATACCCACTTCGTGGCCGAACACCACTTTCGGTGCTTAACGGCCTATTTTCGGGACCCCGAACTGCGTGTTTTGGTCCCCGAGCATTCGTTTTGCATCGGTTTTTGTTCATTTTTGGCAGGTACCTCTGTTTTATCCCCAGGAAGATCACTGGAGGGTGGGAGGCCAGCAATTGTCTCAGCAACCTGTTATGCTCTTCCGGCGCCCTCCGGCGCCCGTTTTTCTCACTTCCGGGCTAATGTTGAACACCCTAGGGCCATTTTCTTCAAGCCAAAACCACATATTTGTGTTGTACACACATGGGAGGACCCTAAAAACACATGGCCGGCCAGTAATTCTTTTGTCCATTTTGAAACCTCTTTGAAAGTGGATCCGGGAAGGAGAAAAGTCTGCGCGGCTTCACCGAAACGGGCGTAACTCTTTGCACAAGAGGAATTAAAGTATGAGGCCACCATCGTTGGAAAGCTTACTCCCGGGGCTTCATTTTACACTCAAGAATCTCCTAAATTCAATTCCGTACGGAGGAGATATGGTTGATTGAAGTAAGGCATCACTCCGGTTGAACCGAAATCTGCGCGGCTTCACGGAAACGGGCATAACTTTTTTCACAGGAGGAATTTTGATGCAAGGTTTGCGCCATTGGAAAGCTAACTTCTGGGGCTTCAATTTGGACACTTGAATGGCCACATTTGGACTTCCCTAGCACCCACCGGCCAGCCTTCTTCCCGGCAGTTCCAGAAAACTAGCTGGCCGGCCACCCTTTTGTGAAATGACCTTTTTGCCCCTGTGAGCTGGCCGGCCATTTTCCTCTCCCTCAGTGTATTCCAGCTGTGCCAGCTGATTTCCAATTGGACCATCCTCCATACACGTGTATGGAGGATTAGAGAGGTCTTGGAGATATTTTTGATGCCTCTCCTCTATAAAGGAGAGGCTTGGCTTCTTGGATGGAGGTTGGACATTGTTAGACACATTTTGGGAGAGTTCCATACCTTCCACCTTCCATTTTCTCTCCATTTCCAAGCTCCAAAGTCATTTTCTTGCACCATTTCTACATCAACCCCTAGCACAAGACCCCCACACTCCATTCCAACACTTGGAGCTGATTTCCAGCAGCTAAGAGGCAGCAAATTTGGTCCAAGAAGGCAGCCAAGACTTGTCTACAAGGGTAAGTTGCCATTTCCCCCTTTTGTGGCTCTTTTTTTGCACCATTCTTCTAGCCTATTGTCTTGTTGTTTTGAGCTCCGACCCTAACTGAAAGGGGCATTATTTTGAGCCATTTTACATGTTTGTTGAAGGGTTCAACCCTATTTGAGATCACCATCTTGCACTTGTTTCAATACCCCTTGGTATGCCTTAATCTTGCATGATTTCTTTGGCCTATGAGTGATCTGTTTTCGAGCATAATGTAAACTGTAAGTGGGCCTATTTTGAGCCCCTATTCAACATTGAAGAAGGGCTCAACCCTGTTTGGCCTCTCTATCATGCACTTGCTTCATAATTTCTCATATTTACCGTAAATTTGCATGATTTGTTTGACCTACATGTAGTCTGTTTTGGAGCATGTCATGAACTGTGAGTAAGCTTATTTTGTGTCCCTCTACAACATTGTAGAAGGGATAAATCTTGTTGGGGTTCTCCATGTTATACTTGTCATTATACCCCTCTTTGACCCCCATTTTTGCATGCTTTTTTAAGCTTATCTAGCTTCTATTTTCGGCCATCATCAGAACTGGAAAGAGTCATATTTTGATCTTCTTGACATATTTCATTAAGGGTCTTTTCTGGTTTGATGAATGTTTGGGGTACCTCATGTTATAGCCTTATGTATCCTCATTCTTGCATGACATTTTTAGCATGTTTGCATACTGATTTGGGGGATGTCATCTACTGTAAATGTGCATATTTTTAGTCCCTCATCAGTATTGTAGAAGGGTACTTTTTCATTTGGGCATCGCATGTATCACTTGCTTCAATACCCCTCTCTTGGCCCGTATTTTTGCATGCTATTGTCGCCCTACCTATGCTTGCTGTTTAGCCCTTTTTATGACTGAAAAATGCTTGTCTTGGGGCTGCCTTGCTACTGTATTTTCATTCCATGTCCATATTATGCATGCATTGTATGGCTATAGGCCATTTCGGGCGCCTAATATCGCATTTCGGGACCGTTCCGTGCATTTGGTGTCATTTCCCCACCTTTCGGGACTGTTTTGCATCATTTGTGAGTGCTGAAATTCCATTGGCATGTTTGCATATCATATCTCCATGTCATCTCATCGCGTATACCATCGCCTCGGTTTGCGTGCCCGTGTGCACGCATTTCGAGGCGCTTCTTTTTTATCCGACGGCCTCTTATGTGAGTGTGGCTGAGGCTCTCTCATGTTAGTATAAGTCCAATTTGCATTTGGAGTGCCATTTCATGCTTTAGTACCATCGCCTCGGTTTGCGTGTCCATGTGCACGCATTTCGAGGCACTTCATTCTCATCTATCGGCCTCTTATGTGAGTGTGGCTGAGGCTCACTCATGTTAGTGTAAGCCCATTCTGCATTCCGTATGCCATTTTAGTCTCATCGCATTGCGTATGTCATTTTCTCGGTTTGCGCGCCCGTATGCACGCATTTCGAGGCATCTCATTTTTATTTATCGGCCTCTTATGTGAGTGTGGCTGAGGCTCACTCATGTTAGTGTAAGCCCATTCTGCATTCCGTATGCCATTTTAGTCTCATCGCATTGCGTATGTCATTTTCTCGGTTTGCGCGCCCGTGTGCACGCATTTCGAGGCATCTCATTTTCGTCTCACGGCCTCCCGTGTGAGTGTGGCTGAGGCTCTCACATGTTGGTGTAAGCCCATATTGCATCGCATATCTCATTCTAGTCCTATTGCATTCCGTATGTCATTTTCTCGATTTGCGTGCCCGTGGGCACGCATTTCGAGACATCTCATTTTAGTCTCATTGTATATCATATTTCATGCCATTTCATGCCTTAGGGCCATCGCCTCGGTTTGCGTGTCCGTGTGCACACATTTTGAGGCATCTCATTTTCATAGCATTGAGCATGCTAGGACTGTATTTTAGTCGCATTCATGCATATCATGCATATTGCATCGTGTTCGGGATAGGAGTTAGCCCGGGCACGGGAAACGAGGCACGTTTCGTACTCCGAGTGACGGAACGGGTCTCAATTCCCAAGTCACCGACACTCCGGATTACCCATGATGGAGTTAGGTTTTGTTGTAGCATTCATCTGCATTCATCCTATATTGAGTTGTGCAATCCGACTCCTCGGCCATCATGCATCGATATGCGTGATTGGTGGCACGAGGATCGAGGCATGCATATATTTGTGAAATACATTGCTATGCCCCTTTCCTGCTCTCTGTTGTAGCAAAATGAAGAATCAGTAACTTTTCGGAGTCTGGCACGCATTTCGAGAAACATTGCAAACAGAGGCTAATCGGGGCATCCCAGTGGATTTCCGCGCAAGGCAGCCCAGCATACATCATTCATCAGAATCGAGGCAGCTCCTGGCTTGCATGCCAGTTTACAGCTTTCTTAGTTTAAATTTATTAATTAATTAGGAATTTGTATATTCGGACTGTATTATTTCGGACTGTATTATTCTTTCATTTGGGACTGTATTATTTATTCGGACCCTCTGCGCGAGGGCGTAATTGTAATAAGTGTGGGTGAGTGTGATGTATGTCTTCCAACCCCACGTCTTTCTTCCCTTTTATTTACCCGCTTATGATGGTTAGATATAGGCCATATTTCGATTAGCATACAGTATGACAGCATGTTTGCATCATTCATCTGTATTGCACGCACCGGGCTCGGCGCATCATACAAACTGCATTTGTATTTCAATTCCGAGTTGAATACGTGTTAGTTGTAGCATTCCACATGCCATGTTTAGAATAGCCGAGCCTGCTATAGTTGCATTATTGCATGTGTTGCATTAGGCATTTCTATATTTAGGATCATGCATGATTTCTAATTGGTTTCTCTGTTTTGGCTCGGAGTACTTGGTGAGTTTTATGCTTTAGCATCCTTGCATGCGTGTGAGTGCTTCCATGAATAGCATGCTTACCATGAGGCTATATACTTATATGAGATTACTGCCTGAATGCCTGTGGGTGGAGGTTGAGTTACTTGGATTGGACAATTCATCAAATGTTTGTTTTAAGCCCACTAGATAGTGGCAAAATCATGTTTTCTAAGCCCACCTGAGGGTGGCAAATCCGCGTCTTAGCCTACCTGCGGGTAGCACCATCAAACCATTCTCAAACAAACAAACATGAAGTGTTTTGTTCCAATTCAGGCGGCTCAGTCTATACTTATTTGCTGCGAGCATCACATAGTAACCTAGGCTAATAACCGGAATAAGAGCTCACAATGTTTTCAAAAACAGAAATCATGGTTAGTAGAGGCCGGTCTTTGACCGGGCGAGCGGGGGTGCTCACGAAGTGACCTTCCCCAATCGTACCCAAGTTCCCGAGCCGAGGCAACTTTGGTGATGACGGACACGTGGCCTTTGGCACCGAGTCAGGGTTTCCTAAATTTCCCATTAAAAAAAAAACATTTAGGTGGCGACTCTGTATCTGGCAAAGCAGTCCATGTTTGGCACTTCTTTCAAAAATCTGTTTTCCAAAACGATTTGCCGGATTTGGACTCTTTGGTTCAAGATTAAGAACCGTGACACGAAATCGAGTCCGAGCTGTAGCGAGGTCCCCCGCGGGCTTGTTACAATAACGCCAATGATGGAGAGAGCCAAAATCGCTTTGACTTTGCTCTTATTTTGTTGGCCTCTTTCTTCTCTTCAGTTAAGATGTCGTCTTTTAAGAATACTATAATGGGATCCATCCATGAAGGGCCTAGTTTGGCACAACATACCTCAGCTACTTCGGGTTCTTCAATGCTTGGTCTGGGTAGGAAGTTGATCAATAATGGGTGTGGAATAGATGTATCTGCCATTGAAGCAAAACCTGCCAGCTCGCCTGCTCTACTGTTCTCTTATCGGCCGATTTGTTTTATCCGAACTACTTCGAACTTCATGATCTCCTTTCTGACTAACTCTTGGTACTTAGCCATCCTCTCATCTTTGCCTCGTAGTCACCTAAAATTTGGTTTACTACTAGCTGGGAGTCACTACAAACCATTAGCTCGGTGGCCTTAATGAAAAGTGCTGATTTTAGGCCTGCTAACAGTACTTCATATTCCGCCTCATTGTTGGATGCTGGGAAGCCAAGGTTGACTACTTGTTCCACTATTAAGTCATCTGGTGAGATGAGGACTATGCCAAGTCCTGCACCGTGTCTATTGGATGCTCCATCTACGAAGAGCTTCCACATCTCGCCGACGAATAATTTCTAGCAAGTAGTGGGGTCGGATGATGTCTTCGAGTCATGGGTGTTGCTGATGTTCTCTTTCAAGTCCATGTCTATTGTTGTGGTTTGATTTTCAGAATTTGACTACCCCAAGTCTTTACTTTTTGATGAGTCCTTACTGGGAATAGCATGGTTTGCCCCTTCTTTCTTGTCCTCAAGCCTGTCTCGCTTGCCATGTAGTTGGGCCTCTTGTATTGGGGGCTGCGCAATTCCCGCGGCACTTTCCCCCTACTCCGGTTGCATTGGTCAAGTCGACCGGGCAAATGTGATGGCTTCCTAGAGTGAACTCAGCCACAAAGTCTACTAAAGCTTGGGCTTTTATTGCGGTTCTGGGTTAAAACTTGATATCGAACTGTCCCAATTCCATTGCCCATTTTAAGATTCGTTCAGAAAAATCTGCCCTCTCAAACAAGGCCTTTAATGGAAAAGTCGTTAGGACGATCACTGTGTGGGCATAGAAGTAGTGTGATAACTTTCTTGAGGCCATCATCAAAGCTAATGCCAGTTTTTCTAATGGTAGGTACCTGGTTTCAGGCCCAGCAAGGTTTTGCTAACATAAAAGATAGGCAGGTGTTAGATTCCTTCCGCTCTGACCAACACTGCACTGAATGCATGCTGTGAAACCGCTAAGTACAAAAAGAGCTCTTCTCTTGGCACTGGGGTTACTAACAACGGTGGAGAGGTCATGTATTCTTTCAAGCTTTCTAGAGCGCGGTCGCATTCTTCATCCCACTCAAACTTGGCCTTTAATGCTTGGAAGAATGGTCGACATCTGTCTGACGACCGACTTATGAACTGGTTGAGTGCGGCTGCTAGGCCAATGAGATACTGTACCTCTTTGACAGTGTTGGGCCTCTCCAGATCCTAGATTGCTTTGATCTGAGAGGGGTCAGTTTCTATACCTCGGTTGGTTACCAGGAAGCCTAGGAATTTGCCTGATCCTACGCCGAATGCACACTTGGATGCGTTCAAGCGCAACTTGTTCTTCTTCAGAATTTGGAACATTTCATCTAGGTCCCTAAGATGGTCCTTCTCATCCTTGCTTTTGACCACCATGTCATCTATGTAGGCCTCCATTGTTTTGCCTAACAATGGTTCAAACATTTTGGTGACCATCCGTTGGAATGTAACCCCTGCGTTCTTTAGGCCAAAGGGCATGACCTTGTAACAATACAATCCTCTAGGCGTTGTAAATGATGTAACCTCCTGGTCTGGTTCAAACATTGCGATCTGATGGTAACCTTTATACGAATCAAGGAAGCTAAGTCGATTATGTCCTGCTGTCAGGTCTACAAGTTGGTCTATCCGTGGTAGGGAAAAACTGTCTTTTGGGCATGCCTTGTTGACTGTTTTGTAGTCCACGCAGACACGCCATTTTCCGTTCTTCTTTGGTACTACTACGGTATTGGAGATCCACCTGGGACAGTGTACTTCTCTGATGGCTCCTGCCTCCAGCAAGTTTCCCACTTCCTCCGCTACTATCTCCGCATGGTGGAGTGTTGATCTTCGAGTACGCTGTATAATTGGTCTGGCAGTTGGGTGGACATTAAGTTGGTGACAGATGAAGTTTGGGTCAATGCCAAGCATGTCGTATGGTGTCCAGGCAAACACTTCGATGGTAGAGGTTAAGAATTCCATGACCTCTATTCTCTCAGTGCTGGATAAAGACGAGCCGAGCAAAAAGAACTGTTCTAGGTTCTTTTCATCTATCCTTACCTCTACCAAGTCTTCCACTGCCTTCTGTTCAGCTGCTTTGCCGACATCTGCAAACAGTTCATTGCTCTCTGGCTCTTCCATCATCTGTACAAACCCTTTTGCAGCATGACTTTCATTTACTGTGACGAAACATTGCTTCGACATGATTTGGTCTCCTAAGACTTCTTCAATTACGCCGGTTTCATTGGGGAATCGTAATGCCCTTGCGCCCCTCTCTTGTCGCCACTCCTTTACCCTTTATCTGACGCTTCATTGTCTCTATGTCCGTTGCCATTCTCCTTATTAACTCGTCTTGCTCCCTTATACGATCCTCCAGAACTTGAGGATCCAACCTCCGCCTCTGTCTATCAGGACTTTGAGAGCAATGGGGACTAGTGCCCCGTCTCTCCCTTATGTCCCTCCGGGAGTTCCGTAGCTGGAGTTCTCATTCTGCCATGGGTGGGACAGAGGGTATACCTTCGCGCCTTGCACCCCCCTCCAGGGTTAACCCATCAATAGCAGATTGCAGCAAGTCTTCGTTGTGCGCCATTGTTTTCAACTAGAGAAGGAAACTTGATCAAAAGGTATTGTTCTTTGCGGTTTTCCCACAGACGGCACCAATTGTACGAGCACGAAATAATTTCCTCATATAATCCTGTTGATCAAGTTTGCGCTCCTCCAAACGCCGTCGCTTTACTTCCTGAAAACACAAACGTGAGCTAGCCGGCAGGTGTGTGCCGGAAACCCCTCCGATGCCTAAGTCAGCAAAATAGATAATAGACAAAAGTTTTGTGTATTCGAGAATCAAAGTTGTGATACCTGTACATAGGTCTTGCTATGAGCTTTTATAGATTCCGCGTGGCATAATCTTAGTAGGACTCTTTTTCTCCAATGTAGAGTCCTCTTAGGAATCAAAAATGTAATGCTCATCTTTCTACATCCCCCTCACTGCCTAACCAAGTGAGATGGTTTTACTGCGGTAATATAACCAAACAACCGAGCTACCCCTAGCCCTCAGACAGACTCAGCTCGATGTGTCCCCCAAGCGACGCTTTGCTCGGTCACTGTTCAACTATACCTCGGATCTGAACACTATGACCGCCCCGACTGAGGTAACTGTGACCATACTTAGACCGAGCTAATAGAAGCAAGGTCCAATTGCTAAGTCCTTTTCACTATGGCCCATAGATCAGTCCACTACAATATCTGGGCCTAGCTTGGCCCTAAATGTGTATAAAAACTCCCTCTCAACGTGCCTCATGTTGCTTTTTCCATGTGGGTGAGAAGGAGTGTTTTGGTGGGTACCGAATGGACAACCAACCCAGATGATCCAAGTCTTGCTTCTGACTGATGGGTCTTTCTGTGGTCTCTCCTAGAACCTTCTTTGTTCGGTGCACCGCTTGTAGACAAATAATTGGAAGCTTACACTACTTATAGAAGATTACCTAGATGTCAGCATTATAAGTTTGCATATGCACCTCATTCAAGTCTCACAAATTTGCTCTTTTTCACACAAGTTACCTTAATTGAGGCCTATCTACAGAAAACCAGAGAAGAGAAATAAACGAAGGTTTATTCTCAATTATGTTCACCTGAGGTTCGGCTTTCATGGTCCCCTCTTCTGTTTTCTTTGTAGTGTTTGCTTTGTGATTTATACATTGATTATAAGTTTGTAGACATTGAATACACCTATGAGGTGTTTGTGAAAATGTTTATAAGAGAGCCTGCATACTTACTTCTCTATGAAAGTGAATCAACAAAAATTCAGAATTCACAAATGAAAGAGAAAAGATTCTCAAATAAAGATGAGTAATAAAGAAACATATCCCAATACATTACCAAGAGGAAAACCATCAATTCCTACTGAATTCACAAGAGCAAGATGCTTTCGACGTGAACAAACCTTACCTTTCAGTCACCAAATCAATATATATATATATATATGCCCTAAGTCCTGACCCTTTGTTTAAATTTTAATTAGCAATAAGCTTTACTTCAATAAGATTTAAAGATTGATCTTGAATCCTCACTTTCAATACAACAAACAAAAAATCACCAAACTATTATTCAAAAAAAAGAAAACAGAGAACAAAAATAATACCCAATAACAGTCTAAACTCAAACAAATCAAACAATGTCAAAAGAATTGATATTTCCAAAAATACCTTCAACTAAGTTTAGGAAACACCAACACAGACACATACAGACAACCAGAACTGCTTATGTAGTCCATTAAGAAATGGGTTTTTGTGAACGTGTGTGTATGAGAGAGAAAGAGAAAGAGTAACTATATGAGTATGTAGATGAAGTAACAACATTCTTATAGCACAAGATGAGAAATTTTTCCTGCTAAATTATTTCCTTGTCAAATGGTTAGAGAGATTCCTTAGCTTCATTATTGGTGCTCTAGGAAAGAAAATTTCCTTTTGGAAGCTTCAACAACCAAATGAAAAAGAAAAAGGAAAAAAAGAAAAAAAAAGAAGTGCCCTTGAAAAAACCCAACTAACCAAAATCTGTTATGAAAATGGAAACCAGGTGCAATGTTGAAAAGAAAAAGAGAAACAGAAAAGAAAGAAATACAGGTGCTACATTGTGGGATAAATAATTGTTTTGAGCAAGACAATTGAAGAGACATAGACTATATATAATGTAGAACATTATTAACCAATGAACATCAGTAATAGTAACTACAAAATCATTCCCTATTCAATGACTAGATAGTAAGATCGATGCATGGAGTCATTAAACAGAAATCACGAAATACACATTTTTTTTATTATAGAGATATTATAAATTTCTCCAATTAGGCAACAAATGGGGACAAACCCACCTATTAAAATTGAAACTGATGGAGTTCGAACATTACCAATGAGATACTGCCTTATTACAGACTAAAAGCCTTGAAACGCCTACTTCAACCATTCATGGACAACCTCAATTGGAAATTCTTGAATTCTTTCTCTTGCAAGGTTGCAAGGCTAGAACGGAGACTCAACAAAAACCATTTCATTTTTTTCCTTGCAAGGACTACAGTACTGTTTTAAATGGTGTCTCTATCAATCAAACAATTTAAGGTGGTGGTATTGCAGTTAAGTGATGAACTCTAATAAAAATAAAAATAAAAATAAAAATTTGCAATAAGAACAGGATAAAGAAAGTTGTGGGGGTTGAAGCTACCTATTCCATTCCTTTAAAACAAATCTTAGTTGTTAATAGGGACTTTGAACTAATATAACTCCAATATCAAAAATCAATTTTTGTTTTAATCTTTAATATTTATTCCATGTTCAGTTTTTGTTATGTCTCATTTGGATTTAGGGGACTGGAAAAGAGGTTGTTGATTGGATTGGAAAAGTTGGTTCATGAGCCTTCTTTAATGGGTTTCTTTTATTTTTTTTGTCTTTTTGATTTTTTTATGGGTATTTGTTTTCCTATATGTTTTTGGTGATAACACTGACTTGGGTTTTTTGGATTTTCATTTCATTTATTTATTTGTTTTATATTTTTATAGCTAGCTAAAATTGAATTTACCTATCCTCTATTTTGTCCCCTCTTGTTCTATGAACTTCATTTCAATTTATTAATAACAATATTAAATTTTCTTGGAGGAGACTTGGTCAGGGGTGGAGGGAATTAAGAACCAGGGAAAAATTGCACTTTTGCCTTCAGTTAAAAAAAAAAAAAAAAAAAAAAAAAAAAAAATAGAAATTTAATCCATTCAAATATGATATTAAAATTTTAAATAACTATTTTCTTTACATTTTCTCTTCAAAAAATTTTGTTTAATATGTTACTATGTGTCACCATTTTTTATATTAGAGAATTATTATGTCACTGAATTTTTTGTTATATCATCTATTATATGAATACTCATAATTAGTTTCTTTGTTTAGAAATACTTATTACATAATTAACAACAACTAATAATATATTACTATGTAATTCAATGATTCAAAACTGTTAAAAAAAAAAGAAAAAAAAAGTGATATATAGCAGTGTCTTTGTATTATTTATTCACCTCCCCTCATTTCTTTTTCTTTTTTTTTTTTAATTCCTATCTACATCTGTTTTGTGTGTGCAACTAAATATAATTTCGTTTTCATATTTTACAAAGCATGTGATTATTTTTCAAACCATGTGATCATCATATATAAAATCAAAGCAAAAACAAAAAATGATTAAGATTGGTTAGCACGAGCTTGTATTTAAATATAACATTTGCATTACAATGCTTTTTATTCCTACCATCAAATAAAAATTAAGTGATTTGATTATGATTTTTGTTAAGATTTCAACTCAATGGTGCCCAATTTGAGTAAAAATTTTGGCTCCACCGTTGGACTTGGTAGTCAAATCTTTTATGTGTTCTCTTTAGCTGTTGATAAAATGTTAATAGTCTTCTTGGAAGTGCAACTCTTCACTAGCCATTTGAAGTCGACGCATCTAATCCTCCCACGGATTGTAGGTAATCAAAGATGATCACAAAATAGGATTCACTACTCAATACATTTGATAATCTTCAATCAGTGAACTCAATTGAAGATTTCACAATCAGAAAATTTCAATCAGATGTTTGTCTCTCACTACATAAACTTGAGTAGTATAAATTGTGCAGACGAATTCAAATGTCTAATTAATTTTTTATCGTATTGTCTGCTGTAAACTAACTTGGACTATACCTTTGATCATTTGAATATATGTCGATTACGCTTCAACCTAAGAAATCCTAGGTAGGACTAAGGAACACAATTCGTTTAATTTGCAATTGAATAATTAATGACCTTTTGAAATTACTTGACAACTTTAGATGCATAGGTAAATAAATACAGTATATTAAGCAAGAAAAAAAATTAAAATTAAAAGAAAAAGAAAAGAAGTGCCAATTGAGTCGCAAGAAAAGGGCAAAATAAAAAAGTGCCAATGGAATATATTTTATGGTTTTGCTTTAAATAAAAAAAAGAAAAAGATTTAAATAAATAAACATATCTGGGATAACTTGACAAGGTTAAGCAATATTTTATGGTTAGTCGTTCCATCCCAATTATCTAATATTTTAAGTTTGCAATATTTGTAGATTCAAATTGAAGCTTTCAAGTAAATGGAATTAATATATTATTAACACAGTTTACTTGTGCATACATCTTTCGTTTCTTTTGATCATGATGCAGCACGTAGGTCATTATCTTCTCTTGTGATGTCTTCCCCACATATGTCAACTGTTCTTGTTTCTTCTGAAAATGGCAAGATGTTGATTTGATTGAATCATCCTTCTCCTTTTATTCTTAGCCTCCCCTTTTGTGTAAGAAGATTTTTTTACTTTTGCCTTGTTTGTAATCAGTTTTGAAAATTTGAAGTTCATTTAACTATTGAAATGTAGTAACTTGTGTGGAGTCGTATCCTTTTCATTCTTGACATTCCTACATAGTCTTACAATAATTGGCTCTCCTACTGTGAGATCAAACAAAATGTTGTTGAATAGTCACATGACTCACATTGTTATTGGGTGAACAAGAAGTAGTGGGAGGTTTGTGATGTATAGTTGACAATGTTGTCTGGTGGCCTTTGGTTTCATGAGTTTGAATTACTTCCTAAGTTTGTTATAATTTTTAAATTTTAGGGTGTGGAAGGGTTTAATTTCAATTTTTTTTCTCTTTCTACATTACATTGTTTCTCTGATAACATTGTATTACAATGTGACCATTTATTTTTTAACCCATTCCTAACTAATTAACTTGAGCTCACAGGTTAATCTGCCCTCTTCAAATTGCCACCTTGAAGTGTGTCATTGTGTCAACATTGAAGTTTCTTTTATGTCCGAACAGGCCATTTTCTATTTGGGATCGATTGGGTTGCTTGAAGAGTATTGTCCTATGTCAAGTAAAAACTCACCGTTGCCAGAAAGAATTGACTGTATGCATCACGGGTCATTTAAGGAATACTAACCCACAATTTTGTGGTTGCAGCTGGGTGCAACATTCCTTGACTACAGAGAAGGATCTCTCTTTTCATGCCCAAAAATCATTAGGAGACTTCTACATGCTGAAATACTGCATATCCTGAAATAGAGGACTTAATTACAAAAAGTCAGATGGTTCAACTGAGATGTGCAGCGTGTGGTTTTGTTTCGGATGTGGATGTGAGGGACAAACTCATAGCCTTCATTTTGAAGAACCCATCTGAACCAAAGACTGGTTCTAAAGACAAGAAGGCAATGCGAAGGGCTGAAAAGGAGTGACTGAAGGAATGTGAGGCTGCTGATGAAAAGCAGAAGAAGCTAAAGAAAGTAGTGAAGAAGAAGGGGTCTTCCAATTCCAAGGATGGGCCTGCAAAAGTCAACTACAACAAAAAGAAAGCCAGTGGTTCTGATGAGGATCAAAGTTCACCAACTATAAGTCAGGTTGATGAGAAAGAAGAGACAGACAATGATAATGACGACAATGTGCAATGGCAGACCAACATGTCACTGGAGGCAGCCCGCCAATGCATCGAAGAGCAATTGAGATAACCATTCCCATCTCTTTCTGGTAGTGATAAATGACAGTAGGTATATAGTGCCTGATCCTAAGAGACTTCAACTGAGACCAGGATTGAAAAATCAAGTACAAGGTCGAGGGTGAAGAGGAAAGTTTAGCAAACAAGCTTCACTTGCTATAGAAATGTTGATCAATGGATGGATCAACACTGATTTTGTGAACTTGTTTTTGATAGTGGTGCATTCAACTTTTACATGTGGATCATCCATGTTCAATGCAAGTGTTGGAAGACTTTTGAAGTATACCTCATCTATGGTCAAGAGCACATGGAAGTCTCCAATTCTTAAACAACACAAAGGTAATTCTTTACTCAAATTTTGGTTCCATGGGATGTTTTATTTGGAACTAAAACAGGAAAAAGAAAGATGAGGTAATTCTACATTCTCTAATATCTGAAATAAGATATTCTTTTGGTCACCTAATGTTTACAAATTTGATTCTAAAAGTCTTTGTTACTTGAACCCCTGTTTTTAAGTGTGGCATACATATGTTTGTCTTTTTCTTTTTTAAAGACAGCGAGGAACTAGTTTGTTTTTTGGTTCACAATTTTGTTAAATGTAGGATGTGGTTATGATCATTGAATAGAAAATAATAAATATTGTGTATTTTGTGTTGCAGATTTTTTTGAAAAAATTATTACAATTTTGCTATCGTGTATTATTTCTCGCAACAATAATGTGACCCCATGTGTGTACCGCGTGGGGTCCAACTAGTATTTTTTAAAAACAAATTCACAAAAAAAAATATGACTTCAATAGTTTTCAACTATCTAAATTGTCAAAATATATATATATATATATATATATTATTTTTTTGTTTGTTGATGAAGAAAATGCACACTTATGCAAGGTTTGTTTAGCACTATAAATGATAACGATTGATTTTGCAATTTGGTGGTCCCACCATGTCTCGTGTTTGGATGGTAAAAATGCCTAGTCTTATAGGAATGGTAAGAGTAATATTAGGAATCATAAAAATGATTTCATAAACATTTTTTACCCTTGAATTACACATATTAATTAAATAATGAAAAATCTTCATAAAATATTTCATGATATTTTTTTCATGATACCTAATGTTACTCAAATGCTAATCTCCTCAAAGGGTGAGGTTAGTATTTTCAAGAAAGAGTTGGGATATGCAAAGTAATTTTACCATTACTTACAAATAGGGCTGAGCAAAGGAACCGTAAAATCCCTAAACTAAATCGGTCTAGTCCAATTCGGTATTTTTGGTTTGATTTTTTAAATCTATAGTTCAGTTCTAGTTTGGAAAATTGAGGAATCATTTTTCGCGGATCGAAGTTTACGGTTGTGAATTAGAACCAATCCGAACTATATATAACTTAAACCATATATATACCACACACCATTTGTGAAACACTATTATTATTTTGTTGTTTTTTTAAAAAAAAAATTAGTTTTACTAGTGGATGGCACACGCAATGCGTGTGTAATTTAGATAAGTAAATGTAATAATAAATAATAAAGATATTAATATCATAATACGTATGTTGTCTAAATGGTAAGAGTGTTCTTGATGAAACTCAAGATTTTGGATTCAAATCTTACTTGCGTCTTTGAATAATATTTTTTTATTTTAGGATAGAAAATTTTGCCATATGGCAGAAGGAGAAGCGACCACACTATTAGATACCAAGTCATGTGCTCACATATATAATAATATAGATAATTGTTGTTGTCACAAACAATATATTTGTTTGATGAGAGTTTTATGCTTAATACATGTTAAACAATATGTTTATTTACTAGATATTATACTCGTTTAAGGGCTTGTTTGGCATCTACTAGATAAGATAAAAAGCCAAAAAGTTACCTTTATTTGGAAGTTTGGGCGGCAAAACCCTGTCTGACTATGCAGAGGGTAAAATGACGTTGCTGCCCTTCCTTTTTGAAAGTGCATCTGAGTCGAATATATCACAATATACGCGATCAGAAAACCCCTTTCCTTCTCCAACCTCACAAATCCCTCAGTCGGTTAACAAGTCTAGTCCGTCGAAGACACACCGCCCACGGCCGGAGATCCGTCACACCCTTCACCTTGCACCACCTCCACAGCCGTGCCAAACGCAGACCTCGACGCGATCACCTCAAAACTGTAACCGACAGGAAGGACAATCCCTCGTCCAGATCTGCACCACCGCCGACCAGATCTACACTACTTCCGCCCGTATCCCACAAAGAACAAGGTAACATCTCTTCCACGCCACTGATTTTGGGCCTGTGAACCAAATCTGTACATTTCCCCATCTCTCCTCTGTTCCTCCACTTTCCTTTGTCTTTAATGGCTGCCCCAGAACCTAACCCCTCTATCATACAATATGCGTGGTTCGATGTTTTACCCTTCTGGGTCTCTCTGTTTTTGGTCGGTGAAGATGACCCACACAGCCCTTCAAAAAAATTGTAGATTTTTTCGTTTGGGTGTGTGATAGTATTGGGGATTTTTTCTTCTGTGAAGCTTTTGTTTTCTCAGATACCCATTGACAAAATATTTTACATTTTGACAATTTTTTTCTTGTTTTTTTCTCCTGGCAATGTTGGGCTTCTATGCTTGTAATGTTCACAATTATCAGGTTCGATATTTCACAGTTGCTTGAGTTTGTTGGGTCTTTAATTGTTTAATGATGTTAAACTTTTCTAGCATCCAAAGCATGTTGTGGAAAAATTCCACCCTCATGTAAGACTGTTAGTTGTTCAAAATTTCCATGGCTGGACTAGAATTGAATTATTATTGGTCTTTAGTTGTTCACCTTATACATGTTCTAGGTGGAGTATAAATTCTTGGTGTTAATATAATTCTTCTCATATTTATAAATTATCTCTTACGGTCAACAAAAGAATTAATAATAATGGTATTAACAAAATCCTCTAACTTGATTTGTTAAAAAAATGGAGTAATGTTATATAATTCATCTCGTGTTATTATGAAGAAATTCTGTAATACACTCTTTCGTAGGATTTGTTATATGTCTTCTTTTTTTTAGTTGAAGGGTTTATTATATGTTTCGTTATGATCTTTTCTGATATTTTTATTTCTCACTTGATGTGTCTTGTAACTTGTTAGGTCTGTTTGTTTTTTGCTTCTTCTAACATCTACAAAACAAAATGGACATTAGTGTTTCCAGCATCGTGTTGTGTATGACAACAAATTTTATGAATGAGACCTTATGTGGATTTCGTAAAAGGAGAAACAACTGTGCACATTGCTTAAAACATGAATGATCATAGTAACAGGAGAAACAACTGTTTTTCCTTTTCCAATTATCTCGAGTAATAAGCACATGACAAGCAATTCTCAGAAACCAATTTCGAGACAAAATTTAGGTTCATGCTCTAAAGATAATAGATTTTGCATTTCATACAGAGAGTTACATTCTCAGTACAAACAGTTCAAAGCTTAAAAGATCTTCCAGGTGACTAGCATTTCAGATTCAGTATTAACAACTGACAGCTTTTGGTAATGGTAGATAACAACTTCTTCTAAATGGAAGCCACAAGGATGAGTTGGTTTGGAATGGATAAATGAATACATGGATATTCATGATGCATCTATATTTGCTCAAAGGCAAGTTGCATAAATACCAGACACTATAGCAGTAGAGCTCCAATATCAAATGCTTATAAAGTAATGTACAAATACAGAACAAGTACGTAGGGTGATCAGATTCTGTTTAATCAATTTTAATGGGCAGAACTCCATACTATTTAACTACCTAACTGGGACCATGCTACAGAGGCTACATTTGATGTATCACTGCAGTTAATATATATGTATGCATGTTTATATATGAGGTTCCTTTTTCAGAGCAATAATCCAACAATATAGAAGGCATGAACAAGAAGAACCGCATCAATAATGAACATGAAACTATGAAATCCAGATACCGAATTATTTGCTTATTCAATTGTTTTAAAAGGAGATGGATGGGAATTTGTTAAGTACATATTGTTATTTACCATTTTCGATATGTGACAATGTTGCTTTTTTACATTTTCACAATTACTGTTGCATTGTAGTACCACAATGGAGCACTCACAATCGCCATCCACACCTTCGAGACATTTGCGTAAGCGTGGTGGTAAACAGTCTCAACCGCAATCCAGACTAGCTCACAAAGCAAATTGGGACTCCGACACGGTGCGCATGTTCTTGCAGCTTGTTATCAAAGAGTTGGACTCAGGTTTCAAGGGCAGCTTCCATACAATGACAATGCATGGATACAGGGCTATCGCTAAGGCCTTCGAGGAGCGTACACATAAGGTCCATGAGGTGAAGCAACTGCAAAACAAGTACGCATCACTGAAAAAGGATTGGCAGTCGTGGTCACGCCTGATGGACAGCAGGCATGGGCCAACCGGGATAAGTTACAATGAAGCAACTGGTTTGATACAAGCGTCCGACGATTGGTGGGCCCATTATGAAAAGGTAACAATTCCATATTCTTCTTTGTAACATCCAACATGCAAATTATTCATATGTTACCATATAGATTTATAAAAATTCTTCAAACAATCTTAACTTTCAATTTGTGTTTCCCTTATTGGTGCTACCTCTAGCTTTCCAAAATTGTGTACATGTCTTCTTTTCTATAAGGCTCTTGGATGCGTTTAATTGATAGGAAACGAAAGAAATACGAAAATGAAAACTATTTTCCTTTTCTGCATACGAAAACGTGGGTTCCACCATTGTCATTTTGTCATTTCCTGTATATAAATATTTTATTATGCAGCTGTGGGAGATTTATAAAAATTTCTGTGAGTTGGGTTGTGAAGGGTGAAAGAGGGAGGAAGGGGGAATTTGGACACCTTTCATGATTTCTGGGTTTGATGATAGGGTTTGTGAAATATGGGATTAGGAAAGGGACAGTCTTGGGATGTGGGCAAACCAAAGAGTTGGAAGAAGAAAAATAATGCTGTAGGAGACTGGGTGTTGGGTTAGGTTGAGGTCTATTGGCAGCTGTGCTGTATTTGTTCAAGATCTAAAACAAAATCTGAAATGTGTTTTATGATGAACAAAATCTTTCTTACTGCCATTGTTTTTTTGGTCGCCATCAACTCTAATTTACTTCATTTGCTTTTCTGCATTAATTACATACAGTTTATTGCTGTATGTTCATATTGACTGGATATATGTTGCTGAATAGTTGCACATGAATATTTTGCTGTAATGTGGTAACAACTGTCTGAATATTCATGCACATATTGCTGAATATTTTTGTCCCTTATTCATGCACATATTGTATGTTCCCTAATTAACATGTAAGAGTTGCACATATTGCTGAATATTTGCTGGAATGTGGTAACAACTTGCTGAATATTCATGCAATCTGGTAACCTATAACATCAACATCTCTTCCATGGCTGCTGTTATGTTTCTCCTCCTTCCGTGATTCACTTCATCATGTTTGCGTGTTTTGGTTTTCTCCAGATTGACAAGAATGCACTAAAGTTCAAAATGAAACCGTTGGAGCATATGGACCTAATGCGAAGGGTGTATGAAGGTGCAACTGCAACCGGGAAATTCGCATGGACACCAGGGGCAGCGTTCGAACCTGTGGCCACGGAGGACAACCCGTTGCTGGTAGACGAAGAAGACTGCGAAGACAGCAGTGGTTTGCCCCCTTTCCAGCCATCCGCGCAGCATGGACAAACTGTCCACCACAGTTCTGCGCAAGAGGAGGACATCCCGGTCAGTGTACATGCTGCGGCATCGCCAATTCACGCTGATGACACACCTACGAGTGGCCGGAGCAAACACAAATTCAGTCGCACAACACAATCGCAGCGGAAAAAAGGGCAGAGTGTTGGAGCATCACTCTTGGCGAGTAGCATGGAAAACCTTGCGTCTTCAGTTAAATTACAACAACGGGAAGTCCGCGTGCATCATGAGTACATAGATTCGGCCTCGGACTGCATTCGCAAGTGTATGGCAAGGTTGTACTCCCTACAAGGCTTGGACCGGCAAGACCCACTAATACTTTACGGTATGTCGCTAATGGACAATCCGTTAAATCAGGCAATACTGTTGCAGCTTCCAACGGACGCAGACGTCATTACTTGGCTGCGAATCAAGAAGTCCCAGAATATGGGTGGCCCATCAGCGCCAACTCACGGCCCTTGGTTTTGACGGCCTCAGTCAAAACCGGAAAGGGCTCATGTTTCATTAATATGCTGATGGAGTTTTCTTAATTGTTGCTACCTCCTATGTTTGTTTTATGTTTATTATTTCCTCTATGTTTGACAGTGGCTGTTGGATCTTTTTTAAAATTACGGAATCGGTGTGTGATGTGTTGGATGTTGTTTTACTTGAGTTAAATTACAGCAGGCACGTTATTTATAAATGTGTTGGACGTTTTCTTTTCGTATCTGTGGTCTATGCATGAGTTGGTTTACAGTTATGAGTTGGTTTACAGTTATGGTTTGAAGTGTAAATTGTATTGAATACACATTCATGAGCAGAGCAGCTGAAATAACATGGCATTTGCCCCAACTGTCAACACTATTGATCTTACAGGACTTTACAGATTGACAACACAGGATTGGGGAGATTAGAATCCTCATTTACAGCTCTGCATAGCCATGTTCGGTATTCATTTCTAATGACTTTCATGCTCTTGTGCTATTTTCTTCTGTCTTCAGTACTAATTGATACAGAGTATGAGCCATTGATTCCTAGAGAGGAGAAAAAAGCAATGCTGAGCAAAGCCTACTTTTACATATTCTGTGTTTCCAATTTTATAATTAGTGATGCTAAATGTTCCTTTTTCTTCAGCAAATTTTATGTTTTAAACCTGAGGTGGAAAAGGATTCTGGTGCTTCTCCTTTTATGGGCTTTTTTTCTTCTTCTTCAGATCATTAAGGCAAGTCCATTCTCTTTCTAGATAAACATGTATAATCCTGGCTTTCAATTGCTGTTTTGGAGGGCTTAGCTTTTTGTAAACTTCTGTTCGTGCCAGTCTGTCCATTGTCCATTGTCGACTGTCAGTCCACAGAGCTTAGTAGGATGCATTGCTTCCCCACAAAACCTAACAGATCTCCTCAAGGAAACCACCCTTGGTGACTCAAACAGGGAAAGGAGAAAAGAAAGTAATGAGAGTATATAAATGCTTTAACAAAAGTCTCACCCACCCACCCAGCTACCAAGGACAAGGGAATGCAGCTGTGTGTTAAAGTTGTGCCTGTCATGGGGTTGATATAAATGACACTGAAATCTTTTAAAATTTGGTTACATTACATCTCAATTTTTTAATATTTTATAAATCATATTTCATCTGTCTGATTTATAAGTTCATTTTATAAACTTTTGGTTTATATAAAAATCAATAACTCCTAATAAAAAAAATAAGGAAATTTTATTTAAAAAAAAATGTAAAGCAAATAAAAAAAAATAAAGAAAATAAAGCAAAGTAAGAAAAAGAAGATGATATGTTCATTAGTTAATTTTTTGTAGAAAAATTGACAAATAGTATATTTTTAAAGTGTATTTGGTGTGTTCACAAATTTAAAGAATAATGTAAAAAAGATGATAATAATGGATGTAAAGTGTAAAAAATATACATACATTTTCGGACAATAATTTTACTGACCGAGGTAATGCATAGGCAGAGATGGACTGGTGCTACAATTGTACCTAAAGATACCCAAAGATTGTTGTGGACTTCCTTCAATATTGTCCATTTGTGGACAGATGCTATAATTGTAGGAGCAAGGATCCTCTACATCAATTCTCTCTTTCACTCCCTCCTTGCAGGGCCTGCTGGCCCACTTTGAGGCCTAGTTTTGATAATCCGAATCGTTCATATTTGAAGATTTATTCAGTATATCATACCTGTAAAAAATCAAGTTGATCGGATATCAGAAAATATGTGTTTACAAAAATCGAACTAGAATAATAATTTTTTTTCCGAACACATGCTTTCTGATATCCGAACAACTTGATTTTTTACAGGTATGATATACTGAATAAATCTTCAAATATGAACGATTCGGATTATCAAAACTGGGCCTGAAAGTGGGCCCGAAGGCCCTGCAAGGAGGAGTGAAAGCGAGAATTGATGTAGAGGATCCCAATTCCAATTGTAGACCATAGGTTTTTCATGGCAGGTTGTCCTTTATTTTTTGGTAATGGATGTACCCCTTTTTTTTTCATGGCAGGTTGTCTTTTTAGTTCACGTGAACACTGTTGTGCTTGTGGGAATCTGAACATGTAAAAATTACATTTTCAGTAAATATGTGCGTACCCTGTATGTGATGGATAGCTTCTGTTTTTTTACATTATTAAAATGTTCAGTTTATTATCATGGCAAAAATTAATATGAAAAGTAGGTTTTTCGTAATTAGGCAAGATATTCAGTTTATTAGCATGGCTGCACAAAATACTATGTTGTGGAGATTATTAAAATGTTTTTTGGTTCCCACATATTTGAACAATGTCATGGACCTACATAAAGAGGTACGCATTTGTGTAAACATGACCCCCACAACCTTGGCTATTTATTTCTTCCCCTCTTGCCTATTTTTTTCCTTGAAGAGTTCACAGTGTGGTCATATGTCTGTCCCTCTCTCGCCATCAGCTTGAATAATTATATTTGCTTGGAAGTTTTTGAAGTTGTTCACATTTTTCGCCAAACTCAAAAAACGAATGGCAAACGACGCAGGCCCGAGTCACCGCGTTGCACTTTCCGTTCCCGTCGAGGAAGCTATCGATGAAATTGCGAGAGAAATGGTGGTCGAAACAGATCACAACTTGATAGAAGCCTATAACAGTGTGGCAACATATTATTACAACAATTATTACAGAGTCCCTCGAAATACGTCAATACTTTCGGGACGTTTATGGATGTTTGAGTTATTTAACGGCCACCAGGGCCGGTTTGAAGATAATGTCAGTATGTCACAACCAGTATTCTTGATGTTATGCGATGCGCTTCACAGTTTCGGATTGACGTTGCCGGAGCGGGAGCATGGCGTTTCGCTGGAAGAAAAGGTAGCCATTTTTATTTGTGCATTGCAGGGTCTATCTTGGAAACATTTGCAAGAACGGTTCCAACACTCAAAGGAGACATTGTCACGCAATTTTCATGAGGTAATGCAAGTTATGATACCGTTTACATCAGTTCATAGTAGGAGCCTTACGCCGGAACAAGTACAACAAGGGGGCCATCCATTTACAGTCACAGCAGCGGTACCGGCCATTCAAGGTGACAATTTCCATTTTTTACCAAATTTTTAAAAGATAAATTATAAGATAAGTAATTAACAAAATACCGTTAAACGTGTCAACTTTAAATAATTATTTTCTTCTCTTCACAGTAGTTGTAATTTTGATGGCATTAGTAGATGATGAAATTAATATATTATGGTTACATATTTTACATTTCGAACTTTGTTTAACAATAGTTACAAGTTAGGTAAATTATAAATATACGTGATGGTATTATATTTTATGAATAAACTGTTTGAGTAACAGATGTGCAATGGTATTATCAAATATAACTTTTATATTTTTAAAACAGAACAATATAATTTTATAAAGTTGAAAGATTCATAAGTGTTTGTCTTTTTATTGGGAGAGGTTTTTGTCAAGTCATAAACCAAGTACAGAATAATGTTGGGCTTATATGGACTAATCATGGAGAGCTTACATTGATTGTGCAAACTAGTGAATATGTAGCGCATGTTGAGTAGTTACATTTCAAAATATGTTATTTTTTGGTGCGTTGCGTAGGACTGCATCGGTGCATTGGACGGGACGCACGTGATGGCTCGTGTCTCGCAGGAGTACGCCACATCATACTATGGCCGGAAAGGCGTGCCGACACAAAATATAATTGCTGTATGCGACTTTGATTTGTGCTTCACATTTGTCTCTGCCGGTTGGGATGGGAGCATGCACGACAGCCGGGTTTTGCACTACGTGACAACTGAAGATAAACATCGCTTCCCGCACCCCGCACCAGGTACAAAATATTAAACCGAAATATGAATACGTACGAACTATAAATTTAACAATTTTCAGTAAAGTATTTTGTTGGCAACAAAATTGTGAAAATTATAGTCTTTTTTTTATTATGTCAACAAACGCAATTGTCTAATGTAGTTTATTTCCCAAAATTCAAAATTTTTGCAAACAACTTTAAAAAATCAAACAAATGAAAATGAAAAGTTTTCTAAAATAATGAACTGGTGCATAAGAATGTGAAGATGAAAATGAGATGTTATAATTTATTATAATTTCTTGCAAAAGTACTCCAAATAGAAATTTTGTTAATGAATTAGAAAGTAATTACAAATATGTTTGCGTAATTGGAATTATAATTGTTCAGAACAAAAGAACTTCGCAATGAAATTATAATTACAAATGAAATTGGGACGAGAACAATTTTTATAATGAAAATGTAAATGTCATAAAAGAAATTATTATAATTCACAAACAATGCTGAAATTGGGAATATAATTTTTGATAACAAAAGGAATTGGGAGAAGGAGTAATTGAGAACAAAATTGGGATAAAATTAATGTAGAAATGGAGAAATTATTCAACAAAAGAATTACTTATTTAAAAAAAAAAATTACCAATCAATGCAAGTTAATTGAAGAATAATTTAAGTGGTACAGAATACTGTCAAATTGAAAATGAAATGAAACAAAATTTGCAGGAAAATACTATTTGGTGGATAGCGGTTACAGCAACAAGACAGGGTACCTAGCCCCCTACAAGGGGTATAGGTATCACCAAAATGCCCATCGAAATCGAACACCGCAGAATCAGTACGAAATGTTCAACAAGGCACATTCCTCACTGCGTAGTTGTATTGAGCGGACATTCGGTGCTGCTGAAGGCTAGGTGGGGGCATTGCGGAATATGCAGAAGTTAAGTTTTTCTAATCAAGTTACGTTTGTATGTGCATCGATGGCGTTACATAACTTCATACGCCGACATAGTGAACTTGATGAGGTCATGATGCGTATCCCAGACCATGACGATTACGTGGCCCCCCAAATGCCCGGCCACGACGAATACACACGGGTTGCTGATGTGATGGAGGAAGAGGACTCGGACCCCGCAATGGCCGCAGTAAGGGTGAACATTACGAACGCATTGGTACGACAAGCACACCGGTAGGGGTGAATTGGAAATACAAGAATATTGTTGAAGGTTGTTAATATCTGTAACTGAGATTCATATTTATAAACACGTTTGGTTTTAATAGTCTCATGTGTTTCGGAGCGTACAAATTTTCATAGTAGTGTACTTTTAAAGGAAGTATTAGAGACTTTTTAACTTCTACAAACATGGGGGAAGTTTTTGCAATATATTTTCTAATAATTTGTTCTCAACCTGGCTATGAAAAAAAATAATTTCTAGCCATTGGTCAGAAAAAAAAAAACAAAACATAAAAAAAAAGGAAATTTGCATGACTGGCATGTACGTGGTTTATCTTTTTTTATTCACATGTTACGATATGCATTCTCGAAAATACAGAGCAGACTTGTTCCACTCGTTTCCAATTTTCGGACAATAATGGAACAATTGCAACCTCTGCTTGAAAAAAATTAAAATACTAATCAATACAAAGAGGAAAACAACGGAAAAAGAAAAAATTCCACGACAAATGAAAAGAATACCAAAAAATGACAAAAAAAGGAAAACAATAAACCAAAATTAATAATGTTAAAAGAGTAAAAAATAAAATGAAAATGTTAAAAGGAAAATAAAAAAAGGAAAAGAATAAAAAAAATTATTGACTAAAAAAGGAAAAGAAAAAAAACCAAAATTAAAATGAACAGAATGGAAAAAAAATATTGAATAAAAAAACGAAAATAAAAAAAATTAATAATGTTTAAAAGAATAAAAATTTAATAATGTTAAAATGAGAAGAATATTGACAAAAATCCAAAAAAATTTATGTTAAAAGAAAAAAAATGGAAACGAAAGAAAATGAATACAAAAAATAATAAAAATATTCAAAATAGGAAAAAATATTTGTTTTCGTGCTTGTCAAAACAAATAATAATGGTAAAAAAATAATTTCTTTTAAAAAGGAAAATAAAAAAAACGAAAATGTTAAAAGGGAAAAAAAATGACTATAAAAGAAATAGGAAAATGTTTGAGGGCCCGAAATACTGTTGGCTCGAATGCCCCGAATGCCCAAAACGACGTCGTTTTGGCATTTCGTTTTTTTTTTTTTTTTTTTTTTTTCGCCATTGTTGAACCTCTGCAACTCTGAGTTGCAGAGGAAGAGGGAGAGAAAGAGAGGGAGAGAAAGAGAGAGAGGTCACGTCGGCCTCCGCCGATCGCGTCGCCGTCCTCCTCCTTCGATCGTGCCGATCGTCGGCTTCCGCCGATCGCGTCGTCGTCCTCCTCCTCCGATCGTACCGATCGCGTTGGCCTCCGCCGATCGCGTCCTCCTTCTTCATTTTTTAGGCCCCCTCCAGTCCTTCCTCCCCTCCCCCTCCCCCTCCTCCTCCCCCTCCCCTCCCCTCTCCCCCCCCCCTTTCCCCCTTTCGTCTTCCTCCCTCCTTTCTTCTGCTGAAGAGAAAAAAAAAAAAAAAAAATTTGGGGCATTCGGGGCCCCCGTTTTCGGGCCCTGTAGCACCACTGAAAGAAATAATGGTAAAAGGAAAAGACCTGTAACAGAAAAAGTAATGAATGTAAAAAAAATTAGACCGTTGCACAGTGCTATTTGCTGAATAAAAAAATTTGAATTATTGAGTACCGTTGCACAGTATTGTTGACGAGCAAGAATCCCAAAACACGCGACACGTGTTTCTGTGGTTGCGTCAGTGGAGAAGGGTAAAAGAGACATTTTATCATGTGTAATAATATTATATTGCACACATTTTCATGAAAAGTCAAAAAGTTAACCCAAACCTCCATATTTTTTTCCTAACTTTTTAAGTCTAAAAAGACAAAAAGTGCACTTTTTTAGGACACCCCAAACAAGCCCTATAATGGTGGAACAATATACATATTTAAAGTGTTATATGATTTTTGAAATGACAATATTATATGATTTTTCTTTATGAACAGATTATGTGAAACCTTGGTTCCAAATCAAATCGAACCGTGTTTAAATAGATAGTTCGGATTAATTCTATGATTTAAATGGATTGGTTTAATTTTAATTTTCAAGGAATCATAAACAACAAATTGGTCTTGATTTTACTCCAAATCGAACTAATTCAGACCATATTTATCCCTACTTACAAAAATAACAAAACTGCATTTTATATAATGATAATTTTTACATAATTCCATATATTTAATTACAACCAATTAATACCATCACATTAATCACAAATAAACATAATTTATCTAACATCACTAACTTTAATATGACCACAAAACCCAACCTAATTCAACAATCAAACATGGTCATTGTTTTTGTATGTGGACATAAAATGCAAATGTATGCCACATCCATGCATAAAGTTGTGCATGTGCATTGAAAACCCGTATTATTGAATTGACGTAACCTATTCCTCACACCTACAGTTTACTCGGTCTAAGTCTAATGAGAGCAACTTCAACGGTTTAGTATTTTTTTATTAAATTTGAATAAAAAATGGCTCATTTTCTCAATCTGATATCAGTGGTCCAACGGTGCATCAAAAAGAAGAATCATCCCGTGGGTCAACTGATTGGTCGACCGGTAAGGCAAATTTTTTTTTTTTAATATCTTTTTGAACTGTTTGAACCTATCTAACCGTTGGTTCAAAATTTTTTTGAACCATTTGAACCAGTTTGCAGGCCAATTTTTGAACCATTTGCATGAGCTGGTCGACCGGTTGGTCCACCGGGTGGTCGACCACCATGTGTAAAATTTTCACTCTATTTTGTTTTAACGGCTATGCACAGTGAATTGGTAAAAGGAGCAACCTGTTCTCACTTTGATGAATTTTTTGTTGAATTCTTATTTTGATACCAATTTGCTGAAACCATTGGAGCACTAAAAAGTGATTTTTTCACCAAAATTCAAATCTAATGCCAAGTTTGATGAAGCGTTGGAGATGGTCTTAGGGGTGTGAATTTGGTTCGAGTGGACCGGAACCGCCCTGAGTCTGGGTTTAGACTTAGGCTTGGACTTGGCTTGGGCTTGGACGGACATGAATAAATATATATATTTTTAACTAAAATTTTATTTTTTTTCATCAAAAATGACACTGGGCCTTGGGTCGGACTTATGAGCCGGCCCGGACTTTAAAATAACGACCCAAATCCAAGTGAAGGGTTTCGGAGTGAACTCGGGCTCGAGTCTACCCTAGACTGTAGGTGAGTTTCGAGCAGCCCACAAATCATGGTCCATTTGTACACCCCTAGGTCCAACTTATACAGTTGGCCTACCCAATTGAGATAATTTTGGATTGTTTTGAAAAGTTGATTAAAAATTGATTTTTAACTTTTTTTAAAAAAAATGTGTAAAAAAGTAAAAAAGCGATATGACCTAAAATAAGTTAAAAACTAATTTTTGACGTTAATTAAGTTCCCAAATTAGGCTGCTTTTATGGACATCATGATGAAAAAACGCGAAAAAAAGAAGAAGAAAAAAATATATATATATATATACACAATAGCCGAGGAAAGAAGGGATTAGGGGGGTCACGTGCCCTCCCTAGATTTTGGATTGTTTGATTTTTTGCAAATATAAAGAAAATATTTTAAATAAAAAAAAATTACAAAAATATTATTAGAGTGAAATGTCAATGAGATTTTAAAAATTATAAAACAATAATGGTTATTTTGATTGAAAATGAAGAGACTACTATAAACCATATTATTTATGAAATTTTTTGAATGTTACAGTGATGTCATTATTATTGACATGCAAATATAAGTAATCTCACTATAAAGATATGAAATTTATTACAGTGATACACTAGTTATGAATAATACACTAGTTATAAATAATATTATTTTTTTGATGTTTCTCGAAATCAATCGTAAAAACTTGTGTGAAATATTTTTGTAAATTTTTTTTGATATTGTAATTAATAAGTACATTCTCTAAACCAAAAGGCAACTCATGTTTTGGGCTGGCAGTAGTTTAAAGGGTTTTTTTGGGCCAGTCTATAAAGTGAATTTAATTATCATTAAAGTCGTGGAGGATGTCCACCTTTACTTTAGAGTGGTCTTTACTTTAGAGTGGTCTTTAAGGTTTGACAAGTTAAAAAAAAGTTAAAAAGTCAAAAAATTATTTTAAAAGTTTAGAAGTTATCATTATTTATCAAAAGTCAAAAATTATGGCTACACAACTCTCAATTCTAATTTTTCCCTACACACTAATTTATACAATTTTTTAATACACATTTTTTTATAAAAAGTCAAAAAGTTAATCCAAACATCCATATTTTTTTCCTTAATTTTTTAGTCTAAAAAATAAAAAATGCACTTATTTAGGACACCCCAAACAACTCCTAAATGTCCACCTTTACTTATGTCATGGGAATGTCACAATAATATTCACGTTAAATAATTTCATAAAAATTTAAGAGATAAAAATTATGATAAAAATAAAATAAATTTTTTTATCTAATATTGAACAACTAAAAATAAATCAATTTTTTTTATTAATTATCAAAATTCATATTGTTTAATATTTAACAACTAAAATTAATCAAAAACAAAAATCTTTGATTATCAAAATTCATATTTTTAACATTTAATAATTAAACGTAAATCAAAACAAAAACTATTAATAGTCAAAATTCATATTATTTCTAACAAGTGTAACGAGTGGACACATTGGTGTTTTGAAAATATGATTAAAAATTGACTTTCAATTTTTTTAATTTTTTTAATTTTTTTAAAAAAATAAGAGAGATGATATTACTTAAAAAATTGACTTTTGACTGTTTTTTATTAGGAAAATGATTTGTCCCCCTAAAAAAGTCCTCCCTAATCCCCCTAATGCCCAAAACGACGTCGTTTTGGACTTCTTTTTTTTTTTTTTTTTTTTTGGCCTTGGTTGAAATTTAGGGGGATTAGGGGGCCAAAAATTAGGGGAGGTAGCACAGCCCTTTTTATTATTCCCACAACAATGATTCATCCCCCCTTTTCCTCCCACCCCTTTTGACCCCCTCTCTCTCTCACATTGGTTATATTTTTATTTTTTTTTTTTCCTGCTCCTCCAATCACCACCTGCCACGTGACAAAGGGGTGAGGGGTGACCCCAAAAAGGGTCCCAAGCATTATTCTTATGGGCAATGCTGGAACCCCCAGTGAAGGCTACCCAGCACCCCTGTGCCAGGTGGGGCACTGCCAATGGCCCAAAAAAAAAAAAAAAAAAAAAAAAAAAAAAAAATTTAGACCAATCAGAGAGGACTCCCAGTACCCCACTGGGGTCTCAGCCATTTTCGTATTCTTATTCCCAATTGGCCCCACAATTGTGTGTCAGCTGCCGATTGCACGTATGCTCGCATCGATTGGTTGTGCCACCTCATTGCCACGTGGTGCTAATTATACTTCACGTCAGTTCCACCACCTGCTAAATTGGACCATGTCACATCATCACTACGCAAATGTCTTTGATCTTGCCACATTATTATTCCCACCAATATTTATGTAACAAATAGGAACACGTGCGAGTAAGATGCACCATCCCTGCGGTGCATATGCATGTATATTACCATCCTTCTCACAATTTATAATTCAAGGAAATCTTCTATGTAGAGCTTTATTAAAGCCATCATTTTTCTTTTAGGTCTTCGATAGGGACATGTCACAAAGCCTAAAAAATAATTGTTAAAAAAGTAAGGTAGATCTTGAAAACTATCAAAACCTATCTTATTTTGTTTTGGAAAAATCTCCAACATCGTGAACTATAAAAAACTAAGTTAAAATGTAAACAAATAAAGTTTAAATATATTTTAAATATTATTAAATTTTCAAATTAAATTTGAATAATCACCTACTACTCCACTTGATTTGATTTAAATTATATCCTTAATTTTAGTCATTATAGTAATATATTGTATAAAGTTAGAGTTTGAAAATTGAATCCCATTTTCTACTGTTAAGTTTGGAAACCACTAAAAATAATTAAAAAATCACTATCAAACAGTTAATTATTTTCTTTATTTTCTTACATGTCTTTTTATAAAAAAAAATTAAAATAAATAATTTCTAAAATAATCTTTAAAAAAAATAAAAAAATAAAACTTCAAAGCAGTGCGTGCCAAATGTAAATTCAACAAGTATCATTAGATAATATTCACCCTGTTTAAACAATATAAAAATTCCTATTTAAACAGAGGGATTCCGATTTAATGGGTTTACTTTTAGATCTCGTTTTAGCAATTTGAATCGTTCATATTTTAAGATTTGTCGAGTACATTACTCTTATAAAAAATCAAGTCGATCGAATAACAAAAACTACGTGTTCGAATCAATTTTGTATGAACCATTTATTTTCTTACTGTCTTTTTTTTATATATAAAACTGATCTAAACAAATAATTATTGTTATCTAATTGACTTAATTTTTTACAAAAATAATATATTCAACAAATTTTAAAATATAAACAAATCAAATTAATAAAACGAAATTTAAAAATAAATGCACAAGATCCAACAATACATCTCTAATCCAATACAAGACTGGAGACAAGTCATGGCCTTAACAAGGCAGACACAGCCGAGTCCGGATCCTCTGCCATTGTTCCCTGCAATGATTCCTGCCATGGGCCAAAACGTCGTCGTTTTGGACAAATTTTTTTTTTTTTCACCCTGTTTTCTTCTTTCTTATCCTTCTAAGCTCTCAAACATTTCAGAGCAGGGCACCTACGAACGACCGAACAAAGAGATGAAGAGGAGAGTGATAGCGTCGGCAAGACGACGGCACCGGTGAGGATCGAACTCGCATAACCCAACCAAACGAAAGACCAAAATGATCCTCATATTTGGAATGTGAATTTCTAGATCTGAATGTGTTGATTTTGAAATGTTTCACTGTTGTTGCCTTCTGGATATTGTTTATTTGTTTGTTTTGACACAGGGGTTCTTGTTATGTTGCCATTTTATGTTCAATTGATTCATTCTTAGCACTGTTTGGTTGTATTGTGATGTTTGGGTTATGAACTTTTAGATCTGAAAGGTGCATTTGCTGTGTTAAGATTGCAATTTCTGGTTGAAATTCATTCTGTCTAACTTTGGTGAGTTAAGGTGCAATTCATTTGGTGTGTTAAGATTGCAATTCATTTCTGGTTGAAATTCATTCTGTCTAACTTTGGTGTGTTAAGGTGCAACTCATTTCTGGTTGAAATTCATTCTGGTTGAAATTCATTTGGTGTGTTAAGATTGCAATTAAGGTGCATTTGGTGTGTTAAGAAAAGCAACCAAATGTCTATTTTGTTTAGATTGCAATTTCTGGTTGAAGTTCATTCATTCATTCCTTTGGTACCCATTACCCCAGATTTTGTCCTCTTCACAGCAATCTTTCTCTCTCTACATTCTCTGCAATTTGATGGAGCACTGAAGGAAGGGCGTCACCTCGCCGCCACCATCGCCTCGCCTGGCATCGCCTTGCCTTGCCGTGCTGTCGCCGTCGCGTCATCATCTTCCCTCTTCGTCTCTCTAGTTTGAGAGTTGAGTGAAAAGAAGAGGGGAGGAAAGTAGAAATGAAAAATAAATAAATAAATAATTCCAAAACGTGGTCGTTTTGGTCCACGGCAGGGATCACTGCAGAAAACAATGGCAGAGGATCCGGACTCAGACACAGCCTCCATGATAATCTTGCCGGCAAGTCACAAATACTGATGTAGTGTTTGATTGATGGGAAAGGATTTTATTATTTTAACAAAATATTTATTTTTACATTTAGTTATTAAAAAATTATAAAAGAAAATGTAATTGTGAATAAAATATATACAATGAAAGATATATTTGTGGAAAAAAAATAAAATGAAGGGGATGATTTCTTAAATTTTCTTATAAAGTAAATCAAGGTTTATGTATGTATTGTAGTCAATGGTGTATGGAGTTCGTTATAAAACAATGGGAAACATTTTTGTGGGAGCCGAATATATGGCTAAATCGGAAGGGGCATGTTTTAGTACTGACATTAACCGGTCGTCCAGCAAATATTAATCGGCCCCATCCTGTAAGACTAGGATGGGCCGAATACGATACGTAAGCCGATTAATCCGATTAAAAAGATCGTTGGGGGTCGAATATAGGAACGTGTAATGATTAAAAATTAGGCCCAGGCCCTGAGGCCTTAGGAGGAACAAATATAAATAAAGAAGCAGCGTTCTTGGAATGGTATGTAAGAAACACTTCACTAAACTTAGTAAACAAGCTTTCTTGAGTATAAGAACTGACTTGCCCGTCGAAGTGCTAATCCCGGCACCCCCGACCGGAGTATTTGTCTTTGCAGGTGACTAGCTGAGTATCAAGAGCGTCTCCCAGGATCTGAAGAGTATTTCCAAAACCACATCCTCACAATTGGCGCCGTCTGTGGGAATACTCAAGTACATCCATGGAAGGCGTGACGCAAGATCCTCCGATAGCCACCGACGAGACTACACAGAGAGACGACATCACTCCGGCAAATATGCTCGGGAAGGAAACCATCGCTGCGAGACACGCCTTGAATTTTGACTCGCCAACGACTTCAGCTCAGGAGACGATGCAAGCCATCATAGACAAGCTAAACAGAATGAGCAAAGGCTGGAAAATATGCTCGCAGAAAATGAACGCTCCGTCAAATTTGGCCCTGGAAGTAGCAAAATCCAAAGAAGCCGCGCCAAGACCCGAACGCCCTGAGGGCAGGTAAACAACGACCTCGAGCCCGACCAAGGGAAACTGATAGCGACTCCAACTCATTATCCACGGAGCATAACAAGGGACGCTCAGACACTTCCAGCTCCTCTGAAAAAAGCCCACACACAAGGAACAAGCGCAGAAGAAGCAGTTCAGACGAAGAGGACGGCACGATCCTTTTATCCGACGAATTGCGAGGGCGGCCCTGCCCAAGAAGTTCAAAGCTCCATCATTTACTCTCTACGACGGAAAATCAGACCCCACTGATCATATACGTCACTACAAGCAGGCCATGACGTTGCATGCAGACAATGAAGCCCTCATGTGCCGAATATTCCCCAGCAGCTTGGGCCCACTAGCTGTCAGATGGTATTACAAGCTGAGCCGGCTTCGATCAGCAGTTTCCATCAATTACAAAAATCCTTCAGGGCCAGGTTCATCACCAACGAGGTACAGCCGAAACAGGCCGACTCTCTCTGGGCTATGCAGATCCAACCAGGAGAAACGCTGAGAGCATATTCGGCGCGATATTGGGAGTGCTTCAATCTCATTGACGACGCTTGCAACGACTCCATGGCCGTCACCGCCTTCAAAATGGGACTACATTCTGACAGTGCTCTTCGCAACTCCCTGACTAGAAGACCCCCCAAAACAGTCTGGGCGTTGATGAAGAAAGTCGAAGAGTATTGCAAAGTGGAAGACGATGCCTTGAGAATCAAAGCCAACAAGTGTCCACCAAACCGGCACCCCCTGATATTGCTCAGCCGATAAGTTCTGCCACCTCTGAGCCCCGAGCCACGACAACGTGCTAAACGAGACAAAAGGCGGGACTCTCGCCGATCGAGTGATCAATGCTCCCACCCGACGAATGAGCAATTGCAAGTCGACAGTAGGCGCTCGAGGCGCGCCGACAAAAAGTACACGGAATTGTCAGAGCTAATCACCGCGGTAATGACCAAAATCCAACACCTTCCATTCTTCAAATGGCCGTCAAAGATGGTGGGGCCACCCGATACACGACGAAGGGACCAGAGGTGCGAATGTCACAAAGATCACGGCCACGAAACAGAGAGTTGTTACGCATTAAAAGATCACCTGGAAGAACTGGTGCAAGACGGCCGACTGCAGCAGTACGTGAAACAGGGAAAGCCAACCAAGGCATTAGCATTGAGCAGGACTCTCCCCCACTTGGCGTGATCCACGTAATTTACAGCCTGCCTACACTCCCAGCCATGCATACGATTCGATCGCATCCAACTTACAGGGCGCTGTATTTCGACTGACCGGTCCGAAGAAGCTCCGACAATTGCCTTCAACGACTCCGACCTCAATGACGCAACGGCTTCCCACATTGATCCGTTGGTCATTGGATTACGCATAAACCGGTTCATCATTGAACGAATCTCATAGATCCAGGGAGTAGTTCAGAGGTCATGTACTATCAAACTTTCATCAAGCTCGGCCTCAACGAGGCGGATCTATCTCCGGCGCCTCACCCACTGTTCGGCTTTAATACGAACCCCGTATCCATTGGGCAAGGTCACATTACCTGTTCGAGCGGTTCCAGAACGGTCGAAGCGGAATTCTGGTCGTGAAGCTCCCCTCGCCGTATAATGCCATAATGGGAAAACCTGGCTACATATCATGAAGGCCGTCCCAAGCACCTACCATCAGATCCTGCGTTTCCCAACAACCCACGGCATTGAAGAAATACGTGGTTCCCCCCAATCGGCACAAGCAGAGTTCTGATGAAAACCCTATCACTGACCCGACCTGTGGGCTCTGATACCTGTAAATATATTTCGCCTCTGCAATACGAACTATTTCTCCTCATCGCTGAAAATCATATGTCAATTCCCAGTGGGGCACTTGCCAGATTGGCCACATTGAAGTCTCCGGATTCGGAGCGCCCTTCGTGGATGTCACTTGGCCGATTAAGTCTCCAGATTCGGAGCGCCCTTCGTGGATATCACGATTGGCCAAATCAAGTCTCCGGATTCGGAGCCCCTTTGGCGCATGACGCCTTAGGGCCGATTAAGTCTCCGGATTCGGAGCGCCCTTCGTGGATGTCACGATTGGCCAAATTAAGTCTCCGGATTCGGAGCCCCCTTTGGCGGATGATGCCTTAGGGCCGATTAAGTCTCCGGATTCGAGCGCCCTTCGTGCATTCACGATTGGCCAAATCAAGTCTCCGGATTCGGAGCCCCCTTTGGCGCATGACGCCTTAGGGCCGATTAAGTCTCCGGATTCGGAGCGCCCTTCGTAGATGTCACGATTGGCCAAATTAAGTCTCCGGATTCGGAGCCCCCTTTGGCGCATGACGCCTTAGGGCCGATTAAGTCTGGATTCGGAGCGCCCTTCGTGCATGTCACAATTGGCCAATTAAGTCTCCGGATTCGGAGCCCCCTTTGGCGCATGACGCCTTAGGGCCGATTAAGTCTCCGGATTCGGAGCCCCTTTGGCGCATGACGCCTTAGGGCCAAATTAAGTCTCCAGATTCGGAGCCCCCTTTGGCGCATGACGCCTTAGGGCCGATTAAGTCTCGGATTCGGAGCGCCTTCGTCATATCACGATTGGCCAAAAGTCTCCAGATTCGGAGCCCCCTTTGGCGCATGACGCCTTAGGGCCGATTAAGTCTCCGGATTCGGAGCGCCCTTCGTGGATGTCACGATTGGCCAAATCTTTGGCGCATGACGCCTTAGGGCCGATTAAGTCTCCGGATTCGGAGCGCCCTTCGTGCATATCACGATTGGCCAAATTAAGTCTCCGGATTCGGAGCCCCCTTTGGCGCATGACGCCTTAGGGCCGATTAAGTCTCCGGATTCGGAGCGCCCTTCGTGCATATCACGATTGGCCAAATTAAGTCTCCGGATTCGGAGCCCCCTTTGGCGCATGACGCCTTAGAGCCGATTAAGTCTCCGGATTCGGAGCCCCCTTTGGCGCATGACGCCTTAGGGCCGATTAAGTCTCCGGATTCGGAGCCCCTTCGTGCATATCACGATTGGCCGATTAAGTCTCGGATTCGGAGCCCCTTTGGCGCATGACGCCTTAGGGCCGATTAAGTCTCCGGATTCGGAGCCCCCGTTGGCGCATGACGCCTTAGGGCCGATTAAGTCTCCAGATTCGAGGACCCCTTTAGCGCATGACGCCTTAGGGCTGACTAGGATTTCGGATTCGAGCCGATTAATCTCCGTAAGGCCGAATGGGCCCTGGGTTCAAGAACGGATCATACAGTGCTAAGTGCTAATGCGTCTCCAAATCCGGAGCAAACGTTGGTACGAACGAAAGATATTGATAATTGATCCTATGTAACAACTAGAACGGATCATACATTCGAAGTAATGTGCTCTAATACACAAGCAAAATTCAGAATAACACGCAAATAGATTTAAAACAACCATTTATTTGATTAAACAGTTGTTACATAAATACAACCCGCATTCGAACATTACATTATCGAAAGCAAAAAAGGAACAAGACGCTCCGGTAAAGCAGCATCGCCGGATCGACGACCGTCGCCCTAAACCCCTCCACGGCATGCACTACCTTGAACCAGTTATGCTTAAGCCCACGACTTGCATAACGCCAAACTTCCCCTGACACCGTTGACAATGTCAAGGCAAAGATCCAGGACAAGGAGAATGAACTTGACAGTTGTTGACTCTCCTTTCGGGGTGATCTGCTTCGACGACTTGGAGACTCACAGATCTCAAGCTCTTCGGATGACCTAACTCCCTCACGGATAGGTTTTCTGGCCGCAAACCATCTCAACACCAAACTTGACCGAAGTTTGAGCCTCTGTAACCAAAATCACCATCCCAGACAAAGAATGATGAGTCAAATGGGATTATTGGTGCGAAGCGCCCACTCCTTTTATTCTCAGCAACGACCGCGATCTCGAGGTCCCAATCCCAAGAAAATTTTATTAACGCCCAAAAACGCATTGGTTGAATAAACAAGCGTCGATTGACATTCGCCACGACTGCCATCCGACGGCTGGCCGAAACGCGCGCTGGCTGGGCCAAAGCGAAATAGATTTATTAAACCGGTCGGCCAAATCTTCACGCCGACCAGCCCATTAATCCAACTGGTCAAGCGTCAATGCGCTCACCAAATCAAAGATAAATGGCCGTTGCAGTAGCCTCAATAAAACCTTAACGGTCGCGCGGACGTGTCGATCTGCCCATGTGCAGATCCTGCCGAAACCCGCGTATCGCCGGACAGTTAACGGCCATCTGGGTCGGACAATATGTAGACATTCAAACATTTAAGCAACACGAAAACACATATGCCGAATATGAATGACAACGAAACATTATAATGAAACAATCTTTATTCAATAAAACAATAAGTTACATAGTTTCAAACGCGCCCTGCGTTCCAATCTTACAACTATAAAACTCACACGGCGTCACCCTCATCCTCACTCTTCTCAATCTCAAAGGCAGAAAACGGAAAATCTTTACTCCTGTAGCGTGGTGATGCCAAATCAATTCCCGACGCTCGAAGAGCTTCTGCGGCTTGAGATGCCTTGATCCAACCGTGCCTAAACCCGCGGTTTTCACATCGGCATACTTCTTCGGCCAGTGTTTCCCTGGTTTTCTCGATTCCCACCTTTCGGCCCTCATGGAAACCTTTCTCATAGGCCCTCCCCTTCGCACTCTCTATTGCGAACATACTTGCCGTCTCTCGATCGGCAAGTGCGGAGCTGATAAGCCGACTAGTAACCCTCTCTTCCACAATTGGGTTCGCGTGCGTGGTGGATTGCCTGAGCCGCCTTGGTCTTCCTTAGTTCCCGCTCGGCCCTCCACGCGGGCCTCCAAACTTCGAATACGTTCGTCCTTCTTCTCCATCTCTTGACGGCAGCGCGCAGTCGCATGCTGACTTCGTAAGCAGTGTAAAGCCCCTTCACTGCGCCGTGAATGCCCTCGCGAAACACCTCGTAATCCTGTCCCAGCATTGATTTCTGAACCTCAGGCGGAAATATTTGTCGGGCAAAGTCGACCGCTACGTCTGGGTCTCGAACGATCGAGTCGCCTCCGTCATGGTCTATTCTTCACGAATACCGCAAAGCTTAATGGGCATGGATTCGCGTCGGACCTCCTCTCGACTCGGACTGTGGAGACTTACCCTGCGACTGCTTTTCTCGCCTGGGCGATCTACTGCGACGTCGGGGAGACTGACGCCTCTCTCGACCCCTGGAATCCTACTTCCTGCCCGCGAGGGTTCACCACCTCGATTATATCTCCGCCAAGCTCAGCTAGGGTCTTCGCTTCCCCTTTACTGTTAAAGAAGAGTCGATTCGACATTCGCGCAATCAGCCTTCCCCTAGAGCTCAACTCAGTTGTCTACCAAGCTCATAAAGGATGTACCTTTGTTCATTTATCCTTCACAGAGCAGCACGTTCGAGGCAATCTCATTAATTGGAGATCCTGAATCGCCCGACGCGGTTGAGTCGACGGCAGGGGCACGATTTACCATAATCGCGAATCCGTCTGGGGCGAGGGCAGATTCATCAATCTATCCGGCTCAAGTACCCCAGCCGGCCCTCGACTCTAAGAACGCCTCGGGCAAGGGCAGATCATCAATCCATTCGGCTCAAGTACCCCAGCCGGCTCCCCAATCGATTCTTCTAACCTCGCAGGAACGCCTGGGGCAAAGGCAGATTCATCAATCTATCCGGCTCAAGTACCCCAGCCGGCCCTCGACTCTAGGAACCGCCTGGGGCAAGGGCAGATCATCAATCCATTCGGCTCAAGTACCCCACCGGCTCCCCAATCGATTCTCTAACCTCTGCAGGAACCGCTTGGGGCAAGGGCAGATTCGCGAACCGTATCCGACTCAAGTACCCCAGCCGGCTCTCGACTCCGCAGAACCGCCTGGGGCAAGGGCAGATCATCAACCTATCCGGCTCAAATACCCAGTTCATAATTCGAATCCAGTTGGCATGAGAAAGACGAATCAATATTGACACAGGAGATTCAATCCCTAAAAGCTGAAACTCAGCAACAATTTTACGCAAAGTAGCGAAAGGCTTTGAGCCAAACTCAGCAAAATGTTTCATTAACATAATCACACAAATTGTGCACAAGTAGCAGTGACATTACAAGGAAATGTTCATTAATAAATTGCGTACAAGATAGTAACCAATTTATACATGAAAACTACCCTGAACCAAACAAAACCCTACCAAACAAAAACTACACAAAAAACTTAATAAAATACGAAACGGCTCTCAAATCACTCATCGTGTCGAATTCGAGTGGCTCAACATCCACTTGCTCGTAAGGAATTGGCAAATCCGATGTAACCCCAGCCAAGCAAGGGCTTGAGCCACCCATGTTTGAACCCCCGATTCTCAAACTTGGGAACTTCATCAACATATTCCGTGTAAGCGGCACTTTTTCCCGCCTCGAAAGCCTCAGATTCGGCTTTCTCCTTGGCCGCCTTCAACTCCTCTAGCTGAGTCTCCGCCTTGGCAAGTTCGTCCTTTGAGAGCTTGAGCGATTCCTCACTCGCATTCGCTCTAGCCTCAGCGTCAGATCGAAGCTGTTCAGCAGAACGAGCCCTCTCCTTCTCCGCTTCGGCCCGCGCGCTCTCCATTGCGGCCCTCATTTTTTCAAACTCCGCTCTACTCTTCTGACCTTCCACTTCGGCTTGCAAGCGGTCAATTCTGCCAAGAGCATCGTGCAGGCGGCGGCCCAAGTCGGCAATCCTACCGACGGTCTGCAAGAATAAGGGATCATTAAATACCTTTATAAAAATAAATTTAGAAATAGATTTAAGATTCCTACCAGAAGTGCCGACTGCGCAGATAAGGCTACGGCCATAATATCCGGCACGGCGCAAAAGGTTGCATTGTCAGCCGGCAAGGAAATCGAAGCCGCCAAGCTCAACGCAACGGCCGGATCCTAAATGGCAGAAGCATCGGAAGAAATCGGCGTATCTCTGATCTTTGGCTGAATAACAAAAGGAGCAACCACGTCCGATTCTTCGAGGCGAGGCCGTTTGCCAGAAGGACTAATTTCTGAACTGGCTTCCCCCTCGGCGCTGCGTTTTTGACCGCGCTCTTCCGGAATTTGCCGTTCTTCACCAGCCTGCTGTTCACCCCCTTTTTTCGTTTCAACCGGCGTAACCTCAACCACCCCTTCAACAATGGGTACGGAGGCCTTAGGCAAACTGGGATCAGATTCGCCGGCCTCGGCCTTCTGTCGAGCAGCCATTCGCTCGGCGTTCCTCCTACACGCCATTTGCGTAAGGCTTTCCTTCGCCATACCTTCGAAGAGATCGCCAGGTAGGTCGCCTAAATTCGCAAAAATATCTCTGGGAGAGACTTCTGCCCAACCCGAAGCGGATGGTGAGGAAGACTGATTGAGTCCGGCAGCCTCAAATGTAGAGCGCACGGCCTCGTCAACTTCCTCGGCTTCCTCAGTGAATTCTCCGGCCGGATCGGCAACTACTTCTATCACCGGCTCTGCGTCTTGCCCCGGATCAGAATCTTCGAGACCAATTTGCCTAAGGTTCTTGTAGCTGGGGAAGATAAGAGCCGAGAGGTGCTGGTCGCCGGATGGAATTGGAATGTTGTCCGCAGCCAAGAACGTGGTATAAGTGGGCTCGTACCGAAGTAAAATGTGGGCGGCTCTCCCCTGTTTTTGTACGTTTGGGCGGCCAAAGTAGTCAAGTGCAATCTTAATATCCCTAAGGACAGCGTCGTCAACGGAAGTGAGAATCTTCTTCAATTTATTACCTGCAAAAGATGAGTGATTAAGGAAAGAGAGCCGATTAAAAGATAAATCATTAAACATAAGATACTACGTGGCAACCTGGGTCACCCTTATGTCTAGGAATGGGGTCTAGGCGATCTTCGCCTTCAGCGAACTCCCAATTACCTCGGACATTGACCATTACATCGTCAACCCTCTTACCAGAACTAGCAAAGCATAGTCACCAAATGATGGTCAGTATCCTTGGCCCTAAGGAAGTACCATCCCAGCCGACCAGAGGATTTGGCTAAAGCGTAGCAGTGCCGAATGGCCGAAATTCTGAGATCGATCCTAAGACGTCGATTTAATTCTATAACACCCATAATGATTCGAAAGAAATTTACATTGGGTTGAGAAGGAATCAGACTCCAATAGCGAAGGACAGCCCTAAGTAGTAGATGTAGGGGGAAACGGACTCCGCTTTCCGCTATGGACAGGAGGGGGAATACGATTGTATTCTGATCCTCCTCTCCATATCTAGAGTACTGTCCGTTACAAGAGTTAGATGGACGTCATCGGGAATGGAAAAATGTCGCCAGAATCCAGAAATGCGGCTCAGAAAGGAGGTCCTTCAAGTGTTTAGCCATTTCGACGGGGATCCAAGGATTCGCCGAAAGTAAAAATGATAAACAGAGAATAGGGCTACACAGAAAAGGGAAGAAAACTTACGAAGAGCAGATAAGGCAAAGGTAGACGGACGAAAGTTGCAGAGAAAATGCGAGTGAGAGAAGGGATGCGACTGGCGGTCCAAACGTATCAGATGATCGACGAAATGTGCACCAAAAAGGACTGAAGTTTCAAATTGCAATAAATGCGAAAGACGCATGAATGAAGCGGGAAAGTGTAATGATAATCGAAAAGGCGTGTGCTTTCTGACATTTTATGACGCCTTGGGATACGCGAAGCCGCTTGATCTATGATAGGCTTTTCGAATTCTAAACCAAACACGCCGATTAACTACCGTCAATAGGGAGTTCGAGGGGCAATTGTGGGACCGAATATATGGCTAAATCGGAAGGGGCATGTTTTAGTACTGACATTAACCGGTCGTCTAGCAAATATTAATCGGCCCCATCTGCAAGATGATGGGCCAATACATATGTAAGCCGATTAATCCGATTAAAAAAGATCGTTGGGGGCCGAATATAGGAACGGGTAATGATTAAAAATTAGCCCAGCCCCGAGGCCTCAAGAGGAACAGATATAAATAAAGAAGCAGCGTTCTTGGAATGGTATGTAAGAAACACTTCACTAAACTTAGTAAACAAACTTTCTTGAGTATAAGAACTGGCTTGCCTGTCGGAGTGCTAATCCGGCACCCCCGACCGGAGTATTTGTCTTTGCAGGTGACTAGCTGAGTATCAAGAGCGTCTCCCAAGATCTGAAGAGTATTTCCAAAACCACATCCTCACAATTTTGAAGCCAATAATTTAAACAATCAATTTATTATTAACAAAATCTTGATAATTTTAATATCTCAAATTATTTTATACACAACATAAAAAGTAGACAATAAAAAAGTTAAATCATATAGTTTGTGATTGGTTTTTTAGTTTTTTTTTTTAAACTTTTTTCTAAACTTTAAAAAAAAATTAAAAAAAAGTTTTAGATGTTTAGAATCTACTCAATTAGATGAACTAGAAAGAAAAAATAAAAAATGGAAAATAGTTGACTTTTTTTTATTTATTTTTAATCTTTAGTAATCTTTTTTTGATTTTTACAATTTTTTTATAAAAAACTTCTTAGATTATTAGACGCAGCGAGAAAAGTAATTTTTTTTACACAAATTTGAAAAACAAATCATGGCCTTTTTAGCTTGATGTCAAACAACGCTTATAAAAAATTTATTGCAAAATAAAAATTGAATAGATAAATTGTAGGATTTTAAAGAAAAAAAAAAGGATAAGGGAGATGGGTTAAAAACATGAATATAATTTTAGAAGAACAAATTGAAAGTTATTTTCAAAATCTTGGACTCAAGTGTAATTTTTTAAAATATGAGGAAGGACTTTGGTTATAAATGAATGATCACTTCATATGGATATTTATATGTAGTGTTTCTTAACTTGAATGAAATGTTTATTCTATTAAAATATTAATTTTAATTTATTAATATAATAATAATAATAATTATTGTTTATCATTTTAAAGGAAAAATCATATGAATCATATGGAGACTAAAAAATAATCATTTTAATTTCATTCCAATTAACCAAACTCATGCTTAGCAAAGAAATTTAAGCTATGTAAATAAATGATTAACATAATCAAAAAATATTTAAGAGTTTTATATTTCGAGGACCATCTCGAGACTTGTTTATTCATTTCACAACTAGAACCAAGGCTTTTGTTTTGGACTCTTTCTAATTTTGAGTTGAATTTTTTTATCCTACATTCATGGTTTACCTACTCTTATGTCTAGATAGATATCTACATTTTTTAAAAAGTCTTTTATTCGAGAATTTGTCGTCTATTTGAACATTTTTGAAGCACAAAAATTTTTAGTTTTGCACCCTCTAATTTTGTAAATGATATTTTTTTTATTAAAAATTATAACGGTAAGTGATAGAGTGATTAAACTGTAACAAAAATGAAATTATGGAGTTTGAATTGTTTTAATTAAAATTATAAATATCAAAATGAAATTTATTTCAAACTAAAAAGATCAAAATATAATTTACCGCAGTTTCAAAAATAATATAAAAAAAAAAACTCTAAGTTAAATGTCATCAATCAAGCAATCGTCATAATTAAAAGCAGATACAACTTTATGTAAACATTTTCTAATGCCAAGTCTTCTTCTATTTTTTACCATGTCAAATTTCAAAAAATAATTTTATATATGGAACTAAAGTACCATCCATCTTGAAATAGCTCTTTTAACTTATTTTTTAACTTCCCACCCTTGAGTGGTTACAAATTCTCGCATTTATACTTAAAAGTCATACGAGTTAAATAAAATAATATTTTTTTATTAGTTTTCAATTAAATGGAATTAAAAAAAAATTAACTTGAAGCTAACACCCAAAAGGATATATATTATGATGGAATAATTTTCCACTACATATTTGACTTCCAACCTTTTTGATTTTTTTTAAGGGCTATTTTGAAAAGTTGCTGTTTTAACAAAAAAATTTAAAGAAAAAAAATTTAAAAGTTAATTTTTCTTTTTATTTTTTTATATCTTTTTGTAAAAAATTATTAAAAAAATTAATTTTTAAAACAACCCTAAGTCACATACAGTAGTATATTTTGTGAACTAGTTATTAAAAATTTTAACATCAAGATTACTAATAATTTATTCGGTTGCTAATTTCAAAATTTTCAATACTTATTTTCAACTGTCCAAATACGTGATTACTCAATGTTAATTAGATTAGGCTAGAGATATCCTGTATAATACATTTGAAAAACATAAATAAAAAAATTAAATTTAATTGTAACATCAAATTATTTTCAACCTAAAAAAGAATCATGTACATAAACAGGACAGGCACTTAGACAGGGAAAATTATTTTTTGTTCCTGAGGCAAGCTGATGTAATGTTTTAACTTAATTTTTATTGGTTAAAATAAAAATGCTTGGGAGCACTAATTAGTGCTTCCACTAATTAGGTGGCAGTGGGTCCCGCCAGTAATGATGTGATGTTTTGGTCTTGGAGTTATATTTTTTTTTTTTTTTTTACTTTTTTAATGCATTAGTGCTATTAGTGGTGATGTTTTTAGTGAGATGAATCATTGTTGTAAGATCTATCATTTTTTTTCTCTTTTTAAAAGATAATTGAACACTTGTCATTCAATAAATAGTGTGAAGCCACATTCTAAAACCACCCACTAACTTCTCCTTAGATAGGCCCAAACCCATACCGCGTTCGCACCGCGTAGGTATCTAATTGCAATTTCCAATTCAAGAATCTTAATAAAGCCAAAATTAAAGCCCCATCCTGCAAAAAGCACATTCACAACAAGCAGATACAACTTTATGTAAACATTTTCTGATGCCAAGTCTTTTTCGATTTTTTACCACGTCAAATTTCAAAAAATGATTTTATATATGGAAGCGCATCCCCACCAAACTCGGTAGAGTCATTCTCTAATTAAACTAGCAATATAAATTTTAAAAAATCAAGCTCATCAAATCTCATTGCAAGCGTATCAAAATTTAAGAGTGTTATAGTATCTCGTTACAAAAAACGAGGTATTGTTCATCACTACAACAAGCAAATTAGGTATTACTGGAAGTTTGATCGATCAACCGGTCAATGGCAATTTTTTTTGAACATTTTTTGAGAATTGTTTGGCTGGCATCTCATCAATTTAATAAAAAATACAATGAGAAAATAATATTTTAATAGGATTGAGTTAGAATACAGAGTTTGATGTAGTGGGTATTAAAAAGATGATTAGCTAAAATAGCAAAATAGCTTTTTAAGCTCTAATTTGACTAAGAATTTAAAGAGATTAGTGTGTGTACGGGAAAGAAATAAACCTGCTCGTATAATCTTGTTGATCAAGTCTGCGCTCTTCCGTACGACGTCGCTTTATCACCTGAAAATACGAACGTGAGCTGGCCGGCGGGTGTGTGCCGGAAACCTCTCCAATGCCTAAGTCAGTAAGCTTGACAAATAGACCAAAGCTCTGTGTATTCAGAAAATAAAGTTGTGTTACCTCCCCATAGGTGATATTAGTGAGCTTTTTATAGGTTTCATGTGGCACAATCCTAGTAGGACTCTTACTCCTCCATGTAGAGTCCTCTTAGGATTCATACTCCTGAAAGATAATGCTTATCTGTCAACACCCCCTCACTGCTTAAACCAAGTGAGATGGTTTTACCATGGCCGGACTCCAAAATGACCGGAGTAGCTACTAGTTCGGCCCTTACTTTCCTTTCTCTTACTTCGGCTTACCCATGCTGAGACCGAGCTGTCCATAAGAGAGTTGAGCCGAACTATATTCAAAACCAAGTCCTTAACAGGACTTAGCATACCTCGGTTTCCACATGCTACGACCGAACTAATTACTGAAGACCGAAACATTCACACTACACTACTCAACCGAAGTAGAAATCAGACCTTATGTGACCGGGCTAATCACCACGGCTGTGTGACCGGTCTAACTCCAACGTTTCTTCTTCGGACCAGAGTAACTTTATGGCTATTTTACCTGGCCTTTCGCAATGCGATCCAAAATGGCCCTTCATCCAGCTCGGCCCAATTTATCTGTACAAATTACCCTCTCAGTGTGGATGCTCTAACTAAAGGACTATCCATCGTAAAATAGCTCTTTTAACTTCTTTTTTAACTTCCCACCCTTGAGTGATTAGAGCATCCGCATCAAGATCAGCAAATTTTAAGCCAAATTCTAACAAAAAATTCACTTTTGTATTTTAACTAACATCTTTTTTATGTACACACTCCATCAAACTCTCTATTAAATTCTCTTTCATAGAAATATTATTTTTTATTCTTTTTATCTTTTTCAATTTAAATATATATTTTTTAGTGCACCATATCAGCAGTAGAGAGCAGCAGTCGAAGGAGGCAAACCCACTGAGGGGCGGTTGACAAGTCAGGCCAAAATTCAACAAAACTTCTTTCTCTGCAACGACATTCTGGTGGACATCCCAGAAGACGTCCAGTGAGTGAGAAAATATAATAAAAAATAAATTAACATGTCTCAAAAAAATAATAAACTATTAAATAACTAATGAATAGTATCTCAACAAATTTGTTGATTGAGGTACTGTAACAAACTCAACAAAAAGTTAGTTTATAAATAAGTTGTTGAGACTGATGGAACAAAAATTTTATGATTTACTAATTATATTTAACTAAAAACTACATTTAGTAGGACTAATATGGATACTCCTACAGATTCTCACATTTTTACTTAAAAGTCATAAAGTTAGATAACATAATATTTTTTATTAGTTTTCAATTAAATGGAAAGAAAAAAAAATTAACTTGAAGCTAACACCCAAAAGGATACATATGTGGCCATACGATGGAATAATTTTCCACTACATATTTGACTTCCAACCTTTTTGATTTTTTTTAAGGGCTATTTTAACAAAAAAAAAATTAAAAAGTTAATTTTTAAATTTTTTTTTACATCTTTTTGTAAAAAATAAAAAAATTTATTAAAAAAAATTAATTTTTAAAACAACCCTAAGTCACATGCAGTAGTATATTTTGGATCCGTTTGGGATGATGGTTTGTGGCTATTTTAGCTACAAAAGAAAAAATAGGCTATTTTAGCCACAACAAACAAAACATCACATCCAACCGATAAGTATTACACTCTTCTCTCACAAAAAAAGCTAAAAAAGTCAAAAAGTCCTTCACAAATCAAACTTTTTAGCCCAGACTAAAATAGCTAAAAAAGCAAAAAAGTCAAACAGCCAACCCACTTTCCAAACCAACCCTTTGTGAACTAGTTATTAAAAATTTTAACATCAAGATTACTAATAATTTATTTGATTGTTAATTTTAAAATTTTCAATAATTAGTTTTCAACTGTCTAAATATGTGATTACTCAAATTTAATTAGATTAGGCGAGAGATATCCTGTATAATACATTTGAAAAAGATAAAATAAAAAAATTAAATTAAATTGTAACATCAAATTATTTTCAACCTTAAAAAGCATCACGTACATAAACCGGAGAGGCACTTAGACAGGAAAAATTATTTTGTTCCTGAGGCATCTGATGTAAAGTTTCAACTTGATTTTTAATGGTTGAAATAGAAAGATTTATTATATTTTTAGTTTTTTTTAAAAGACAACTAAACACTTCACATTCAATAAATAGGGTGATATAGTCCCTCTTTGGTAGGGTTTATTTTTAACTTATTTTAGTTTTTAACTTAATTTAAGTTGTTTTGATGTGTTTGGTTCAGCTTAACAATACAGCTTATACCTTTTTGTAAGTCAAAAATCAACTTATTCTTTGAGTGGGGGAAGAGAAGCTTAATTTATAAGTCAAAAATTAGCTTATGTTCACAGCTATAAGTTATAAGCTGTTAGGTTATAAGTTGTAATCACTTTCCTACAGCTCTACCAAACGGGGCCATAATGATCTAGGAGTTCGTTTGAGATGTGTGTTAGTTTTTTATCTTTTTAGTTTTTTTTTTTTTATTATTTTAGCTTAAGATTAAAAAGCCTTGTTTGGAATAAACTTTTTAATTTTTTTATTTTTGTGAAAGAAAAAAATAAAATAATTATAGATTAGATGTGATATTTTATCATATTTAATTAACATAACTTATTTTATCTTATATAACTACTAGCATATCACCCGTGCTATGCACGGATTGTGTTTACAATTATCTATATATGTGAATTGCAATTTTTACATGTTTTTTTTTTTTTTTTTAAATGTCTTTTTTTTTTCCTTTTTTATATTATATTAAAGTTTAATGTCTTTTTTAATGCATTAAAGTGTTATTATGAGGGATAATAATCATATGTATTGGGACTTTTCAAGGAATTCATATGTGTTGGATTTCAAAGAATTTTTTTTATGGTTGTTCTTAATGCATTAAAGTGTTATTATGAGGATAAGACTTGTGGGTTGGAAGAAGTTAATAAATGCTAAGGTTTTTTTTTTGAATTGCGATTTTTAAATGTCTTTTTTTTTTTTAAATGTCTTTTTTCTTTCATTTTTTATATTATATTAAAATTTAATATTTTGATAATAATCATATGTGTTAGACTTTTTAAGGAATTAAATGTCTTTTTTATTATTATATTATACTAAAGATTAATATTTTTATAATAATCATATGTGTTAGACTTTTCAATAATTTTTTTTATGCTTGTTCTTAATTCACTAAAGTGTTATTATGAGGGATAATAAACATATGTGTTGGGATTTTTTAAGGAATTCATGTGTTGGATTTCAAAATTTTTTTTTTATACTTGTTCTTAATGCATTAAAGTGTTATTATGAGGGTAAGACTTGGGGGTTGGGAGAAGTTAATAAATGCTAAGATTTTTTTTTCTTAAATCAAAAAATCAAGAAATTTAGATTGGGAGATTGGAGCTCCCACAAAATTTGGGGTTAAAAATTCCCTTTTGTTTAATATATAGTATAGATAGATATAGATATATAGATAGATATATCTTTTTATTTTTATTTTTGTGTGGTTTCTATTCGGGTATTTTTTTTTTAATTTATTTAAGATGGAGTTGTGGGTATCTTTTTTTTTTTTAAATTTAATTTATCTGTAGTTTTCATTTGTTTTTAATTATTATTATTTAGGTAAGTTATGATGTGAGTTAGATATGTGATAGACATGTGAATTTTATTGATTTAAAGTTTATTTAGATAAATTTTAAAGATTTTTTTTTAGTTTTTTAGTTTTTTTTGTTATGTTATAATATAATATATAAAATATAGGTAGATATCTACAACTTTAATAGAAAATGTTATCTGATTTTTTGGGAAGAGAAAATGAATGCAAGTTTTAATATTTTTTTTTTGAAAATTTGTGAGAGAGATTAGGAGGGAGAGATTATGAAATATTTTTGTTATTAAATAAATAAATCAGTCAATATTTTTTTAATCTATTTTGTAAATTAAAAATCAATAATTTTGAAAAATTGATTAATTTGTCTCATTAAGTAATTTAAAATTTTGATAGATATACATAAAAAAAAATACATAATTATATTATTAAATCACAATTCAAATTTAGATGTTATATCTTTTTGAGATCTATAACTAAATTCTTATCTTTTTTTTAAAATTTTTGTATGTAACCATAGTGTATGGAAGAAATTGAAAAGAGTGTTGCAATAATTATGAGGGAAGTCAAAAGGGATTGTGGGTTGGGAAAAGTTAATAAATGTTGAGGTTGGGTTGGGAGAAGTCAATAAATGCTGAGTTTTTTTTTTTTTAAAATCAAAAAATTAGAAAATTAGGATTAGGAGATTGGAGCTCCTATCTGATTTTTTAGGGAAGAGAAAATGAATGCAAGTTTTAATTTTTTTTTTTGAAAATTTGTGAGAGAGATTAGGAGAGAGAGATTATGAAATATTTTTGTTATTAAATAAATAAATCAGTCAATAGTTCTTTTTAATCTATTTTGTAAATGAAAAATCAATAATTTTGAAAAATTGATTAATTTATCCCATTAAGTGATTTAAAATTTTGATAGATATACATAAAAAAAAATACATAATTATATTATTAAATCATAATTCAAATTTAGATGTTATATCTTTTTGAGATCTATAGCTAAATTCTTATCTTTTTTATTTTTTATTTTTTTGTGTAACCATAGTTTATGGGAGAAATTGAAAAGGATGTTGCAATAATTATGAGAGAAGTCAAAAGGGATTGTGGGTTGGGAAAAGTCAATAAATGCTGAGGTTGGGTTGGGAGAAGTCAATAAATGCTGAGTTTTTTTTTTTTTAATCAAAAAATTAGAAAATTAGGATTAGAAGATTGAAACTCCCACAGATTTTGGGATTAAAAACTCCATTTTACTTAATATATAGTATAGATTTTAGCCCAAAACTACTTTCCAAACAAGCTCTAAGACCACCCAACAAATTCTCTTAGATAGGCCCAAACCCATACCGCGTTCGCACCGCGTAGGTATCTAATTGTAATTTCTAATTCAAGAATCTTAATAAAGCCAAAATTAAAGCCCCATCCTGCAAAAAGCACATTCACAACACCACAAGTAAAGCACCCTCTTCTGACAAAAAAAAAAAAATAAAATAAAATAAAGCACCCTCTGTAAATAATTCAAAATTGGCACATATTTCCTCGGTTAATTCAATTCATGCCCCGATCGCTTAACCTTATCTTCCATGCAACTTTACCAAACTATCCTCACCAAACATTCTATTTTTAGGGTGATAAATGAATCAAAAGAATTTAAAATTTGATTCGTATTTTACTCATTAAAAATATATTCAGCCTCAATTTATTAATTTAGGGGTTATTTGGAGTGTTCTAAATAAGTGCACTTTTTGTCTTTTTGGACTAAAAAATTGAGGAAGAAAATATGGATGCTTGGGTTAACTTTTTGACTTTTTATGGGAAAATGTGTAATAAAAAATTGTAGAAATTAATTTGTAAGGAAAAATTAGAATTGGGAGTTGTGCAGCCGTAATTATTGACTTTTGGTGAATAGTGTTAACTTTTTAACTTTTTGAGTAACTTTTTGACTTTTTGACTTTTTTGTAATATGCCAAACTTGGCCTTAATATTAAGGGTTGGTTTGAGATGTCTTAAAAAAGTGTACTTTTTGTCTTTTTACGAAAAGATGTGCAGAAAAGTAGAGAGGTGATGTGATGAAAAAAAGATAAAAAGATAAAAAGATGGATTATATAGGTTATGCCAAACCTAGCCTAAGTTTCCGTTTGGGAAGTGGGTTGGCTTTTTGGCTTTTTGATTTTTCTTGACTATTTTAGCCTGGGCTAAAAAGCTTCGTTTGGGAAGCGCTTTTTGGTTTTTTGACTTTTTGACTTTTTTGACTTTTTTTGTGAGAGAAGAGTGTAATGATTATGGATTCGATGTGATATTTTATTTGTTGTGACTAAAATAACCTATTTTCTTTTTTGTAGCTAAAATAGCCAAAAAAACCTGAAAACTTTCTTCCCAAACGGTGCCTAAATAAAGTTTAAAACTCGTTAAAGTTTAAAACTAGCTTGAATAATCAATTGTTCATTTAGTTCGATTCAATAAACCTAAAATTATATAAAAATACCTAAAATTTTATTTGAGATCAACTAAAAAAATTAGCAAATCAAGCTTGAATAAATTTTACAATTCTTTAAAAAAATTTAAATCAAATTTAAACAGTTAACTGTTCAACTCATTTTTCACTCTTACTTTTTTTTTTTAATTTTTTTCTTTTTAACGGCACTCCCAGCCTATTTGAACACCCTTTTCAGTATTTTCCCAAAGCACAGAGGGCTTTGAAAGTAGTTTCATCCAGAATATTTTAATAGGGTGGCAAATTAGTAATATTTATATAAATCCAAGGACTATTAAGAAAAAAACACTATAAATACCCCAATTAACAAGATGAGTTTCTTGAGATTTCAAACCAGAGTCCATCGTTTCGTCTGATATTAGTCTTGCGACTCCAATGGCGTACCGTTATGAAGCCGAGGTTACGATCACATCAGCCAAAGATCTGAAGAACGTCAACTGGCGCAATGGCCGGATCAAGCCCTACGCCGTCGTCTGGGTCGACCCGAAATCCAAATCCTCCACCAGAGTCGACGACGAGGGTGACACGTGTCCCTTCTGGGATCAGACACTTGTCATCCCTCTCAACGCTCCGATCGAAGACTCCACCCTCTACATCGACATCGTCCACGCCAACGCCGATGAAAACACCAAGCCGCTCATCGGCTCGGCTCGGCTCCCCCTTCGTGACGTCGTCGACGACGTCGGGCTCGGCGAACGAGCCAGCCCGAAACTCGAGCTGAAACGCCCATCGGGTAGACCCCACGGCAAGGTCGAAGTCAAGGTCGCCGTGCGCGAGCCGCGCTATCGTGCGCCGGATCCTTACTATGCTCCACCTTACGGCGTGGCTCCGACTTCGAGGGACTACTCGGCTCCTCCGGCGCCTTACGGAAACCCCTACGCCGCCCCATACGGCGCAGCGCCGCCGCCGTCTGGGTACCCGTACGGTGGTGGGGCATCTTACGGTCAGCCTCAGGGGGGTTACGGTCAGCCGGTTTATGGGCAGGGGAGTTACGGGCAGCCTGCCCAGAGCGGTTACGGGCAGCCTGCTCAAAGCGGTTACGGGCAGCAGGGATATGGATACGGGCAGGTGAAGGAAGAGAAGAAGAGCAAGTTTGGTGGAATGGGGATGGGGACGGGATTGGCTGTGGGTGCGGTGGCAGGGGTGTTGGGTGGACTCGCGATAGCGGAGGGCGCTGATTATGTGGAGGACAAGATTGCTGATGATGTGACGGACAGGGTGGAGGATAATCTGGATGATGATGGGTATGATGGTGATGACTTCTAGAATGTGTTATTGGTGTTTTTTTTTTTTTTAATTTTAATTTCTAAATATTACTTTCTTTGTTTTTTAAATGTGGATTTGCTTATGAGGATGCTTGCTTTTGTTATCAGGTAATGCTGGGATATTAAATTTTTTACTGAATGAATGATCAAATGTCTCACATTATATGTCATGTCAAATATTTAATTATTTATTTAATAAAAAATTTAAAATTTAGCATTTTCCTTTGTTATCATCTTCTTGAATAAAGATGAAAATGAAGTAACCTAGAAGTCACCAATGGCGCATTTTTATTTTCTTATTATGGGTAACAGTTGACCAGGAACAAATAAAATTAATTTTACACCATTTAAGATTTGAAATCCAACATCCAATTAATAAAAGATAAGATTTAAGATTTGAATTCCAACATTCACTTAGCAAAATATATTATTGTATCACATGAGATTGGAATCTATAGTTAAAAAATAAAATTTGAATTTGAATTTCGACTAATAAATAAAAAGATAATTGTATCACACAATTGAACTTTGCATTTGTTTAGGTTCAGATTTAGATCATTAGCACCATTTTTTTTTTAGAAGGTTGATAATATATTCCCATCAAAATAGAAAAAAAAAAGAAAAAAGAAAGAAGGTTGATAATACATATACAAAAAAAAAAAAGAAAAATCAAATATTTTATATTATTTGAATTATTCCTAAAAGCATAAATTATTCTAAACACTACAATATATATATTTAAAAAAATTATAAATAAGTCAAATAAATTAGAGAAAATTACATATCAACAAAAAAATTATAAATTTAATTATTTATATTTATATAATTTTTTTATTAATTTAGAATTTGATTTGAAAAACTACGTTGATGCGTAGTTTTCCCAATAAATTATAGCAAATGGACCCTATGAACAATCCACACGACGGATGACAATGAAATGGGTTATTAATGGTGGACCACACCATGATAAAACTACAGATAGGTAGAGCACATAGTATTTGATTCGGACTTTTGATAGCATCTCTCTCTCTCTCTCTCTCTTCTTTACAAAAAATATTATGGTGAAAGGTTGTTGAGTTTTGTTTAGTATTTTAGCTATTTGCGTTTGTGGAGAAGACAGGATCTGTTCTTCCCAGAGAGAGAACAATGCTGGAATGTGCCACCACCTTCCTTGGCCTGCATTTATATATTTTTATATATAGAACAAATTATACACTTTAAGCTCCGTTTGGGAAGTGGATTGGCTTTTTAACTTTTTGACTTTTTTGGTTATTTTAGCATGGGGCTAAAAAGCCTAGTTAGGGAAGGATTTTTTTTGGTTTTTTTGACTTTTTTGTGAGAGAAAGAATATAATGATTATGGATTGGATGTGATATTTTGTCTTATTGGGTTAAAAAGCCTATTTTATTTTTTGTGACTATTTTAACCAAAAAAGTCTCTAAACCAACTTCCCAGACAAAGCTTTAGTCTCTGTATTTTGATTTTTCATTCATTTTAATTTTTTTAATTTTAATCGGATCAATTTTGTCTTAAAATATTTTTTTTTTTTGGTTTCGAATTGATTCAATTGCTTCCAAATGTTAGTATTTTTTATAGCAAATGTGCACATGAGCGTAGATTTGATCAATTCAATAATTTAATCTCAACCAACTCAATAAAAAATTTTATATCAAAAATCTAAATGACATTATCAATTAGATCAAATTAATGTGAAATTTAAAATTAATTATCAAAATTTAGTTAATTAAAACTATAAAGATTAAAATGATACAAACGGCAAAAGTAAGGATTAAAGACTACCAGTATAATTTGCCTTTATATATATATGTTCTATTATATAAAGGGAAGGCCTATGGTGGTGCTGAGATACTTTTTGTCTCATATTTTCTCCAAATACCCTTACATCAAGAGTTTTTATATAAGCTGTGTTTGGGGAATTTTTTTTTTGGATTTTTATTGATTTTTTTCATTAGAAGACAAAGTTTTTGCAAGATCAAAAAAAACAAATTCAAACAAAATATCACATCCAACCTCATAATCATTTCACTTTTTCTCTCACAAACATAACATCCAACCACAAAAAAACCCAACTATCTTCTCAAATATCAAAAAAATTTTATCCAATAATATCTTACAACTAAAAACATTACATAAAAATTCACTTTCCAAACAACCCACTAAAAGAGACAAGGGCCAAACCATGACCATTGGTTTAATAACGAAGACACTTACTATATAGGCATATTTGTTTATCATTATTCTTAATAATGTTATTTTTTTAAAAGTTGAACGTGTGTCACATGTACAAACTATTATAGAGAGAGAGAGAAAGTGAAAAGTATGATTACAAATATGAGTTGTACTAGAGATCAAGAGTCTAAACGAAGAAAATTACTCTTTGGTTTATAGTTTTCAAGATTTGATTTAGAATTTTTTTTCTTTTTCGTATTTTATTAAAAGTACTTTTAGTAATTTTTTAATATTTTAAGAAAATATTTTATTTTATTTTTTAGATATATTTAAATTTATAAAGAAAATTCAATTTTTTTAATATATATTTTTTATAAATATTTTTCTTTTTAACTTTATCTATGTTAGGTAGATTTAAAAATATATATTTTTAAATATTAAAAAATTCACTGAAAAATAATAAAATTTAAAAATTCAAAAATTTAGTTTTTTGTGATGTGGTCCAAATTTATTTCAAATGTGGACCATAAATGGACAAATTACAATAACAGTCCCTATAATTTGGAACTTGTATTACTTTATTCCCTAATTTTTTTATTGTGACACATTTAATCTTGAATTTTAGATCTTATTCTAAATGAGAACAATTGAAGACATCATTGCTCAATTTCAAGGGCAAAGTCGTCAGTTTGATAAAATATAAACTAATTTGACAAAAAATAAATATCAAAAAAATATTTTTTAATTTTTAGAAATTATTTCTACCCACCAAAGATAAAATTATATAAAATTGAATTTTTTTTACATATTTATTTATTTATTTATTTTTACCAAATTAATTTTTATTATGTGTTTGAATGATACTCATATAATAGATGATTGTTAGTCTTTTAATGTGTAATAGATAATATATAAAAAAAATTAGTTTTTGATTTTTTGATTTAATAGATTGGTTTAATGATGTATCAAAGTTGTCACTATATTTGACTTTTAGAAAAATAGAAATCAATTTAATGAAAATAAAAACAATCACCCATTTCATGATCATCATCCAAACACACAATAAATATTAATTTGATAAGAACAATAAATACATAAATGTGTAATAAATTTATCAATTTTACATAATTTTATCTTTGGTAGGTAGAAATAATATTAAAAAATTCAAAAATATTTTTTTTGACATTTGTTTTTATCAAATTACTTTATATTTTATAAAATTGACAATTTTGCCCTTCAAATTGAGCTATGATATCTTCAATTGTCCTTATTTAGAACAAGATTCAAAATTTAAGATCAAATATGTCATAATTAAAAAATTAGGTATTAAAATAACACAAATCTCAAATTATAAGAATCGTTACTGTGATTCGTCCAAGCAAAAATTAAACCTGGACTACAAACTATTTTTTCTTAATATTTTTATGTGTCTTGATTCTTATCCGAATTCTTGATCGCTAACATTATTGGGAATACTTTGATTGGGGAAATTGGGAATACTTGACGGGGGGAAAAAGGATAAGGTAAATTAAAATCAATAGTAAGGTGGTCCCAAAAAAGGATAAAGGAGAGAAAAAAAACAAAACACAAAAGGTCGAATATTGATAGACTTTGTTATGGTCCATCCCATTATCCTTTTTCATTGGAAAGAGATTTCTTCGTATTGTTTTGGGAAATTAATTAAAAATTAATTTTTTGATTTTATTTTTTACCTTTTTTTTAAAATAATGTGTAAAAAAATAAAAAATTGATATAATTCAAAATAAAATAAAAGTTATTTTTAACTTTTAGCCATATTCTCAAAATAATCTCTTCATTGCTTAATTCTGAATTTTGACTTTGAATAGTTATTGGTGGTGGGAATAGAAGTGAAGAGTTAAAAGTAAAGGAAACAAAAATTTTAAATTCTAAATATGTCTTTCTTGTTCATTTTTTTCATTAATTCTACATGCGATCCTAAAAATGAATTGGTTAAATGAAATAAAATTTAATTTTTATAGATTGTAGTGATGTTCATGGACTCAGCCGATTCACTAAAATCGACTAATTTGATTACCAAAACTCATCCACTTTTAGATTGTTCTGACAGAATGGAACAGACAAATGTGGGTGGATATTTTCCAAATCTGCTTATGTTTAGATGGATGGTAAATAAGAGGCCACCCAACCCAACTCAACTCAATCCGTTCAGCTATGTTATACTTTTATGTTTTTTTTTGTTAAAAAAATGTATTTTATTTAATAATATTATTAGGTATTTATGAAATATGAAAATTGGGCCTTTATTTTTATTATAAAAATAAAAAATAAAAAATTTTAAAATTTAAAATAGTTCAAAAAAAGGCTTAAAACAATAAAGTTCAAAACGTGAAATCAATTTGCATTCATCTGCTTAATCTGCATCTGCTAACTAAGCCGATGGATGGGGATTGATTTTTCTAATCCTCCTAAGTTTAGACAAATGGAAGAAGAGAGACCACTCGACTCAACCCGATCTGCGAGTTCCTCTAATAGACTCTTAAGATGTATAATATAAATTTAAAATTAGTATAATATGGGTCATACTTAAAATAAATGTGATTCATTGCTGTAATTTTCTTAATATTTTTTGGGTAATTTTTTTTAAAGTATATAACATTATTAAATTAAGGCTTGATTTAGTTTGGTTACATAACATTATTAAATATGTTTTACAAAAAAAAAATGAACAACTTTTTTCTTTTTATGTTGGTTGGGCTTCGTTCCATCATCAACGGCCCATGATGTGAGATCCAAGTCTTGTACGGAGACTTTTGTCATGGTAGACTTTAGTTTCTACAAGTTAGTCTTGAATTTTCGAAATTAATTGTTTGAAAATTATTTTTAAATTATTCATTTTTTTTTCCATATTTTAGTCCTCTTTTTTTTTTTTTTTTTTAAGTTTTACAATTACTTTTTAAACATTTTTTGGGAACAATTTTCGTCTTTGGTGAACTTTAAAAAGTTTTACATCTTGAGATAGATGGACTAGAATAGTAAAAAGATTTTAAATTTTAAAAAAGTCCACTGGAAACAAAAAAAATTATATAAAAAAGTTGATTTTTATGTTTTTTGGTCTTATGGAATGTTTTATTTTCTAGATTTTTCTATACTAGATGGACTTGATGAAAATAATAGACACAAATTTTTAAAAAAAAAATTACAAAAGACAGAAATAAATTAGGAAAAAATGTGACTTTTTAAAACTAATTCCAAACAAAACTTTAATCTAGATGCACTTAACAATTAAAATACTCTTAAAAATTTTTTGAAAAGAAAACAAAATTGACTAAAATATGAAAAAGTAACAAAAAAAACCACCAAAAACAAAAAAAAAACACAACAAAGAAAAAGAAAAAAAAAAGAAAAAAAAAAAAACTGAAATAAAGTTTTCAACAGCTAAACCAACACTCTTTCCAGGCATAAAAATAATGAAAAATAAAGAAGAGACAAATCTCCATTGTCACCCTCCCAAAAAGTTCATTTCAATTTGTAAATCATTTGGGAAGTAGTAGTTTTAAAAATTAAAAAATTATTAAAAAAATTAAAAAGTCTATAATATATACTAACAATTAAAATTTTTATTTTCTTTTTATTTTTTGCACATCTTTTCATAAAAAATTAAAATCATTCTAAACATACAAGTTTTTTTACCTCATATTTTAGTCAAAAAATTGAAAAAATTACTAAGGTCTCGTTTGGGAACAGGCTAATTTAGTAACTTTTTGGCTATTTGGCTAAAATATGAGCTAAAAAAAACTAGTATGTTTGTGATGACTTTTTGACTTTTTACGAAAAGATGTGCAAAAAATAGAGAGAAAAGAGAATTTTGACTTTTTGGTATGGGTTGTTGACTTTTTGGCTAATTTTAGTAACTTTTTGACTTTTTGGCTAAAAATGAGGGTTCCCAAACGAGGCCTAAAATAGTATGTTCTCAAACGAGACCTAATATTTTATGCAGCGTATAAGTTAAGTGGTTGAAATTATGTAATGTTATATATTTTTTTAATTGATATTTGATAAAAAATGAGATTGAGATTTGATGTGAGCGAACACTCTACACCTCGGATTAAGTATAAAGTAACTTCTGATATCACATATTAATTAATAAGTGAAAGAATACACCACATTATCTTAATCACATATCTCTTATATAAAATATTTTCTCCATTACTATAGTTATATTTAGATATTGTATAGATTAAAAGAAATGAGAAAAAAACACCATTGGTCTGCCTCATTGGGTGGTTGTCCTAGGTATAATATTGGTGTGATCCAACGACTTCCAATTGGGTGTAGTCAATTCATCAACAACACTTGTTAAAAAAAAAAATCATCAACAATAAGCTTTTTTTTTTTTCAAAAGAATTTATTATTAAATATATTTTATCATTTTATTTTATTTCATAGGTGTAAAGTATCTTTCATTCTCCTAGGCTCCTAGCACTACTATATGTAATGTTCCATTACTAGGAATGCTATTTGGTAACAAAATTGACAAATATTATTTAGAAAAATATTTAAAAAGGATAGTGTAATTGTGATTTATTTTTAAGTGTAAATTTTATTATATAATAATTGAATCTAAATCACACATCACTTTTTTAAATAAATTTTTTGACAATTTTTCATGTTTTTTAATTTTTTTTTGATTTGACATATTATGTGTAATTCTTAATCACTACAATATATAAAAGTTTTAGACACCAAATGTTTTGATTTCTGAAAGTCAAAATTTTGTTGCAAAAGATATTTAGAGACCAATTTTTATTGTCATGAAGATAGTCGCTAAAAGGTCGTCTCGAAAGGTAAAAAACAAGACTTTTAGCGACAAAATTTTAAAAATGTCACTAATAAATAGACTTTTAGAGACAAAATAATTTGGTCTCAAAACGGTTTATTTTTTGAGACAAAAAATTTAGTTCCAAAAGGATAATAATTCATCACTAATGTCTAATTTTTATTGCTAATATGATACTTTTTGCAACAAAATTATTTAATTCTTAAAAAATAATTTTATCCCTAAATTTTAGTCCCTAAAACCTTAAGTTTTTTTTTTTTTTGGATAGTGAATTCACTTGACATGTTTAACACACATAAGCTTTAGTGGATGCTTTTCAAACATCTATAAGCAGTAGTTAACTAGGGTTAGGTCAATTGGTAAGATTTTTTTATACCTCGTTAAGGGAAAATTATTTGGTGGTTTAGGGGCAAATTTATATGGTACTTCACCTTACTTTTTACTAGTTAAAATGGTAATTATTTAAGGGAAATAGACCTATAAATCCCAAAAGGAGGAATTGTAAACTAGTCAATGCCATTTTTATTTTATACACATAGAAGTCTCATTTGGTGTGGGGTGACGTTTTTGCCCATTTGTGGATGGTGTTATAATTAGAATATTTTATTACTCTAATTTCCGTTTATAATACGTTTGGAAAAAGCGTCTTATAGGGTTTTTTTTGGGTTTACCACACTTGGTATGGTTGCCCACACTCGGAGCCAACCCCAACGTTTTAGCCTCCAAAAATTGAGGATTTCGACACTCGGTATTGTAGCCCACATTCGGAACCAACCCAAACGTTTCAGCCTCTCAAAATTGAGGATTTTGATCAAACCAACCCTTAAAATTTCAGATTCTGAGCACACACCACTGATTTTGTGCGTTTGTCGATTGGGTTTTCATCAGAGCAACGTTTTCATCATTCTCATTTGGGGATTCTGTCAAATAGTTTAACTACCAAAGAGATTGAGGATTCTAACCAGCGTCTTTGATTCGGTGTGTTTTTCGGAGAGGGTTTCGACAGTGTGATGTGTTTTCGCTCTCATATGGGTGTGCTACATTCGCCTGGGTAACTATTTTCGGCAAGTCCGAACAAGGTTTTTGCCGTGCACGTTGCATCTTTACATAGTGAACACATCTATGGGATTCAATATTCTGAAATCATTCATGTGGGTTTATGGTTTGTGTAAATCATGTCGCATCACGATTTTGTCGTCATCGGATCACATATCATGCAATGTACTTAAAGAAACAAATCAATCCCACATCAAAAAAAATACACAAAAATCTCCCCTGAATCCCATGAAATTCGTAATGTATCGTTGTTGTCATCGGAGCAACGTATCATTGTTCTGATTTGGGTGTTCCACATTCGATTGGGTCACTATTGTTGTCAACTCTAACTGAGGTTTCTGTTGTCAATGTTGCATCTTAGTGTGGCGACCACAACTATGGGATTCAATATTTCGAAATCATCCGCGTGTGTTTTTAGGGTTTGGGTTGTATATGTCAGTTTGTATACTGTGATTAAATGGTGGCTTTGGTTTGTATGGTTTATTTTGATTTTGCTTCATAGTGAGTGTGTTATTTTTTGTGTACCTATGGTGTCACATTAGTCGACCTACATGGTTGTTTTTCCCTCACATAGTTGGTTTTGATGGTTGTGTACATGTTTGTTATTGTTGGGAAAATATGATTTTATAGGCTTATTTTGGGCTAATTTTGAGCCCAAATTTGGATGGGATCTACACGTCTTTTGAGGTGGGTCCAAAGAGGTGATGTGTTCCTTGCTGCATGGCAAGTCACACGGCAAAAATGGTTCATCAAAACCATTTATGAGTGAATGGGAATTTGACATCGTTTTCGGGTTCGTGGAATGAACAATTAAAGTATAACATGTGGGTTTCCTTGAAATGGATTGTCCCACATTGAAACTTTAAGAGAGCTTGAGTGTGTATATATGCTCTAAGTAGACAAACTTGGGTTGGGCCCCAAGGGGCACCCAAAGTTTGTAAAAGAGATGAGTTATGGACAAAGTGAACATTTGCTCAAACCACAACACACACGAGCACCGCCGCCGGCCGGGCGCTGGTGTGGGTTGTAGGTCGGGTTGGTTCTAATATTAATTTTTGGACAAAACTTATTTTGAATTTTTCCAAAAATTCTTATAGGAAAATTACTTTTTTTTAGTGAAATTAATTCAAATTTTTTGTCCAAATGTGTGTCTCCCCTAGTCTGAAATTTCGAACAAATTAACTGTTTGAAACTGCTCAAAACTGCCAGCAGTTACACAGATTCAAAACTACAGCAGTTATCTGTTCAAAACAGTTTGTATCTGTTCAATTCAAAAACCTACCTGTTCAATTCAAATAATAGATCTGTTCAGTTCTTTTTGCACATGTTCGAACAGATCTGAAAGTCACCAATATGCCTATAAATACTACAACATTCCAGCAGATTTTGAATCTAGAAATTTCATTTTTCTTCACTGTCTTGCTCTTTCTTTGCATTATTCTTTATTCTAGTTTTTTAGAGAAATATTTGAGAGTATAGAACACAAGTTTGGTTCGCCGTATAAATTGTTTAGAGTACTACTACAATTTGTGAAGATTATTGTATCCTGAGAGATAGACGCCATTTATTCATAAGCACCGTAGCGGGACGAATTTGTCTTAAGGACGGAGTGTCACACACTTGACTTGATCTTTTCGTACTTTTATATTTCGGTAAAATAAATTCTAGAAGTAATTTATTTTTATTTGTTTGATTTTTTTCAAGTTATTTATTATACACAGAAGATTGTTCCAACAATCTTAAGACAGATTTGAATTATTCTGTTTATACAGAATTTTTTGTTTGTTTCTTTTTTTCTTTCTTCTTTTTACAGAAATTATTTTATGTGGTTTTACAAAATAATATTCTGGTTGGAAAAACAAATAGTAATAATATACTATTTGACAAATAGTAATAATATACTGTTTATTTTCTTTGACAACTAGTAGTAATATACTGGTGTCATTAACAATTCAAAATATTTATTTGTGAAGTTGGTCAGAAATTAATTTTGGTTTTCAGAAATAATTTCTGAGTTTTCATTAATTAAAATTCTATTTTCAGTATTTTAATTTGTGAAGTGTTACAGAAATATTTTTTTCTGTGTGGAATTAATTTGTTTAAATAAAATTTTATTTTATTTTCAAATTAATTGGAAATAAAAGTTACAATTCTTGTTTCTTTTATTTTTACAGAATTTAATTCTATGGTTTTGGATTAATTTTCTGTATAGTATAAAATTCTAATTATAATTTTGTTTTATAATTTAGAATTCATGACTACTAAAACTGATGCTCAAACTAGTACTGGTATGGTGGCTACAACTGTGCCAACCCCCTCTCCTGTTGTGACTATGCCAGTCAATCTCGGTGAAAAGCTAGAGAAGTTCTCAGAAACTGATTTTAAAAGATGGCAACAGAAAATACAGTTCTATCTTACAACTTTGAACCTGGCTCGTTTTCTCCGTGAGGATGCTCATACTCTGAACGATGATGAAACCAACCGGCAAGTGGTTGCTGCGGTTGATGCCTAGAAACATGCTAATTTTCTTTGCCGGAACTACATCTTGAACGGACTTGACAACACATTATACAACGTATACAGTCCAATCAAGACAGTAAAGGAACTTTGGGAGTCTTTGGAGAAAAAATACAAAACAGAAGATGCTGGTTCAAAGAAATTTATGGTTGGCAAATTCCTAGATTTTGTAATGGTTGATTCTAAGACTGTGATCAGCCAAATTCAAGATCTCCAACTTATTTTGCATGACATTCATGCAGAAGGCATGTCTCTTAGTGAATCCTTTTAAGTTGCTGCCTTAATTGAAAAATTACCACAAGGCTAGAAGGAATTCAATAACTACATCAAACACAAGCACAAAGAAATGACTCTGAAGGAATTGATTATGCGTTTGAGGATTGAGGAGGACAACCGCAATTTTGAGAAGCGGGCTGGTAAGCATTCAATGAAGTCTAAGGCTAATGTGGTAGAACATGCTCCAAAAGCAAAGAAACGAAAGTTTTTCGGAGAAAGCTCCTTACAAGCCTCTGAAGAGGGGGAAACTAAAAAGTACAAGTTTAATGACAAATGTTACATCTGTGACAAAGAGGGACATCGGGCAAAAGATTGTCGTAGCAAAGGCAAAAGCAAAAAAAGAACAAGTAAGAAACCTGCTCAAGCCAATATAATTGAAGTGGGTAAAATTTCTAATGGTGTAGATGACATAAATCTTTCTACAGTTGTTTCTGAGGCAAACCTTGTCAGAAATCCTAAAGAATGGTGGGTGGACACTAATGCTACTCGTCATATATGTGCCAACAAAAAGATGTTCACATTTTATTCTGTGGTGGACAATAGTGAACAACTTTTCATGGGCAACTCCTCGACTTCTAAAGTTGAAGGACAAGGAAAGATTATTCTGAAAATGACATATGGAAAGGAACTCACTCTCAACAATGTGCTGCATGTACTGGACATTCACAAGAATCTAGTCTCCGGATCTCTGTTGAGTAAAAATGGGTTTAGGCTAGTGTTTGAGAGTGATAAATTTATGCTTACTAAGAATGTGATGTATGTAATAAAAGGTTACATGTCTGATGGCCTTTTCAAGATGAATGTAATGACTGTTGTACCCTCTGTTATTAATAATAATACATATTTTTCTTACTTGCTTGAGTCTTCAAATTTATGGCATGGTAGACTAGAACATGTTAATTATGGATCTTTGCGAAGATTAATTAATATGGAATGTTTACCTAAATTTGATATTGATTTAAATAATAAATGTGAAATTTGTGTTGAGGCAAAATTATCCAAAACTCCTTTTCATTCAATTGAAAGAAGTACAGAACCACTTGAATTAATTCATAGTGACATTTGTGATTTTAAATTAATTCAAACTAGAGGTGGGAAAAGATATTTTATCACTTTCATAGACAACTATACTAGATATAGTTATGTTTATTTAATTCGAACCAAGGATGAAGCTTTGGAAACATTCATTCAATACAAGAATGAAGTTGAAAATCAACTTGGTAAGAAAATTAAAAAACTTAGAAGTGATAGAGGTAGAGAATATGAGTCACATTTTGGTGAATTTTGTAAAGAACATGGAATAATTCATCAAATCATTGCTCCTTACTTGCCTCAACAAAATGGAATTGCTGAAAGGAAAAATAGGACTTTAAAAAAAATCATGAATACCATGTTAATAAGTTCTAGATTACCTCAGAACTTGTGAGGGGAAGCAATACTTTATGCTAATTATATTCTTAATAAAGTACCCCGAAAGAAAGTGAATCAAACACCTTATAAATTGTGACATGGGAGACTACTATCCTATAAATACTTAAAAGTGTGGGGGCGTTTGGCTAAAGTGGCTATTCCTAGTCCTAAAAAGACTAAAATAGGTCCTAAAATAGTTGATTGCATTTTCATTGGTTATGCCAAGAATAGTAGTGCATATCGGTTTTTGATTCATAAATCAGAACATTCCAAAATGCATTTAAATATTATTATTGAATCTCAGAATACATCGTTCTTTGAACATATATTTCCAAACAAGACTGGACAAGAGACTAGTACTAATAAAAAATCTTATGATACTATTACTAGTCATGATCAAGAATAAGAGCAAGAGATAGATCAAAATGAGGAAGAGGAACCTAGGTATAGTAAACGTGCTAGAACCTGAAAATCTTTTGGTCCAGATTTTCTAACGTTTTTGTTAGAAAATGAGCCCTTAACTTTTAAAGAAGCTATGTCCAGTCTTGAGGCTCCTTTATTGAAAGAAACTGTAAACAGCGAAATTGAATCTATCCTGTAAAATCACACTTGGGAATTGGTGGATTTGCCACTAGGTTATAAACATCTTGGGTACAAGTGGATTTTCAAAAGAAAAATAAAAGCGGATGGATCAATTGATAAATACAAGACAAGATTTGTGGTCAAAGGATATAGACAAAAAGAATGTTTTGACTACTTTGACAAATACTTACTAGTTACTAGAATAACATCCATTAGAATACTAATTGCCATTGCATCTTTGTATAATCTAGAAATTCATCAAATCGATGTGAAAACCGCTTTCTTAAATGGTGAGTTAGATGAAGAAATTTACATGGAACAATTAGAAGGATTTTCTGTCCGAGGAAAAGAAAAAAAAGTGTGTAAGTTGGTTAAATCATTATATGGTTTAAAACAAGCACCAAAGCAATGGCATGAGAAATTTGACAAAGAAATGATGTCAAATGGATTCAAAATTAATTAATGTGACAAATGTGTTTAGATTAAAAACACAAGCAAGAGTTATGGTATAGTATGTCTTTATGTGGATAATATGCTCATCATAGGTAGTAATAATGACATGATTAAAATTACCAAGAAAATGTTGAATAAACATTTTGACATGAAGGATATGGGGATTGCTGATATAATACTTGGTATGAAAATTATCAAAATATTATAAGGTTATGCTTTGTCACAATCACATTACATTGAGAAAATATTTGACAAATTCAGTAAAGATGATGATCATCTTGCTAGAACACCTGTGGATGTTAATTTGTTTCTTTTTAAGAATATATAGGAAAGTATTTCTCAATTAGAGTATACCCAAATTATTGAAAGTTTAATGTACTTGATGAACTGCACTCGGCTAGATATAGCTTATGCAGTAAGTAAATTAAGTAGATATACGAGTAATCTAGGAGTAGAACACTGGAAAGCAATTATAAGGGTTCCAAGGTATCTCTGATTTACTCGTAACATTGGGCTAAATTATACTAGATATCCAGCAGTACTTGAAGGATACTGTGATGTAACCTGGATATCAGATACTAGAGACTCAAAATCCACTAGTGGGTATGTCTTTACTCTTGGTGGGGCGGCTGTATCTTAAAAATCTTTCAAACAGACTTGTATTACTAGGTTTACTATAGAATCAAAATTCATAGCTTTAGATAAAGCTGGGGAAGAAGTAGAATAGCTTCGTCACTTCCTTGAAAATATTCCAATATGGCCAAAACCGGTGCCTGCTATATGCATACATTGCGATAGTCAATCAGTAATAGGTAAAGCATAGAGTCATATGTATAACGGTAAGTCACGACATATTCGTCGTCGACATAACACTGTGAGACAACTACTCTCTAATGAAATTATTTTAATTGAATATGTGAAGTCTAAAGACAACATAGCGGATCCACTAACCAAAGGGTTAGCAAAAGAGTTAGTTAAGAATTCATCGAGGGGAATGAGACTTAAGCCTATTAAATAAGAGTTACCACAATGGCAACCCAACCTAGTTGATTGGAGATCCCAAGATATAGGTTCAAAGGGACAACCGAGTTGTGTATGACTCATAAGGATCACTGAGGAGTCAAACTCTTACCCATTTCTATGATGAACTAGTGATGTCTGCAGCGTTTTAGATTAAGTAATACTTTTAATGATTATTATATCTAGGTATACCTAGTGGAGTATGGCAGGATACTCTTCATAAGAATCACCTTTATGAGTGTGAACTAGGCCGGTTCTATGAGATTTATAAAGCGCTACAATTTTCTAGAGCACTCATGAAAGACCAAGGTGTTCAGGGCCAAAATGAACACAATAGTGAGAACTAAAGTATGTTTGGTAATATTTTGTGTGAGTTCTATTTTCTTGGTTTACACAAACGGCTGAACAGTTCAAGACATCATGTTCACTGGTTAGCTAGTAAATCTGATAGTGTCTCACAAAGGAAGGTTCAAAGCCAAAAGCTACCTATCCTTTGAAGAATGTTCCCAATTTATGTACTCTCAATAATTAGATCATGTTATTACATTTTCTCTCCGTCAAATTCCGTTCATGTGGGGGATTGTTGGAAAAATATGGTTTTATAGGCTTATTTTGAGCTAACTTTAAGCCTAAATTTGGATGGGGCCCACACGTTTATTGAGGTGGGTCCAAAGAGGTGATGTGTTCCTTGCCGTATGGCAAGTCACACGGTGAAGATGGTTCATCAAAACCATTTATGAGTGAATAGGAAGTTGACATCATTTTCGGGTTCATGGAATGAACAATTAAAGTATAATATGTGGGTTTCCTTGAAATGGATTGTCTCACATTGAAACTTTAAGAGAGCTTTAGTATGTATATAAGCTCTAGGTAGACAAACTTGGGTTGTGCCCTAAAGGGCATCCCAAGTTTGTAGAAAGGAGGAGTTATGGCAAAAGTGAACCTTGGCTCAAACCACCACACACGCACGCGCCGTCGCAACCGTCCATCGGCCGGCCGAGCCGTGCCAGACACGGGTATGTGTTGTGGGTCGGGTCGGTTCTAATATTAATTTTTGGACAAGATTTATTTTGAATTTTTCCAAAAATTCTTGTAGGAAAATTAATTTTTCTGAGTGATATTAATTCAAATTTTGTGCCAAATTTGAATTCAAATTTTCTGTCCAAATGTGTGCCTCCTCCAGTCTGAAATTTCCAACAGATTAACTATTTGAAACAGCTTAAAACTGCCAGCAGTTACACAGATTCAAAATTGCAGCAGTTATCTATTCAAAAAAGTTTGTATCTGTTCAATTCAAATAATAGATATGTTCAATTCAAATAATAGATATGTTCAATTCTTTTTGCACCTGTTCGGACAAATCTAAAAGTCACCAGTCTGCCTATAAATACTACAACATTCCAGCAGATTTTGAATCCAAAAATTTCATTTGTCTTCCTGGTATTGCTCTTTCTTTGCATTATTCTTCATTCTAGTTTTTGGAGAAATATTTGAGAGTATAGAACACAGGTTTGGTTCGCTGTACAAATTGTTTAGAGTGTTACTACAATTTGTGAAGATCATTGTATCATGGGAGATAGACGTCATTTATTCGTAAGCACCGTAGTAGGGCGAATCTATCTTAAGGACAGAGTGTCATACACTCGACTTGATCTTTTCATACTTTACATTTTGGTAAAATAAATTCTGTAAATAATTTATTTTTATTTGTTTGATTTTTTTTAAGTTATTTATTGTACACAGAAGATTGTTCCAACAGTTATATGTTTGGTAATTTGTGTATTGTTCCATGGATATTCATGTGCTACATTGTGGCCACCTGTGTGCAGGATGTGGGAGAATGGATGGATAAGACTGATTTTGGACGAAGTTAGATTTTTTTTTTTTTTTTTTGATGTGTGTGTGTTTTTTTTTTTTTTTTTTTTTTTGGGGGGGGGGGGGGAGGGGTATTGGGTGGTTTTCCATATCATTATGATATGAACAATAACATCGAGCCTAACGTAATCAATTGAACTTAAAAAAATTCCTTCCAAAACATTTCACCCACGTAGAAAGGGGTAAAAAATTCATTCTACAAATAACAAATGGAATGTTACGGATCACATTGACATTAAAAAAAAAAAAGGACTTACCAATGTATTAAAAGAAAAGGAGGACTCACATTGCCAAATGGGATTTTTCAATAATTTTCCCATTATTCAATGATCCATTCTATTTACATGTTGACACCTAACACATTATCTTATGAAATTTTGACACACAGCACTTCAAAATAAATTCTCATTCACTAATTGTTTGGGAATGATTAAAATGACTAAGGCTATGTTTGACATGGGCTTTTTTTGGCTATTTTAGTCACAAAAAGATAAAATAAACTAAAAAATTAATAAGATAAAATGTCACATCTAAATCATAATCATTTCATTTTTTTCTCACAAAAGTCAAAAAGTTAAAAATTTCATTTAAAACGAGACTTTTTAATCCCAAGCTAAGCCAAAAAGCTAACCCACATCCCAAACGAAGGCTAAATAACAACAAAAAAACAAAACAGGCTAATTTAAATAGTAAGATAAAATGTCACATTCAAATCATAATCATTTCACTTTTTCTCTCACAATAATCACATTCAAACCAAAAAAAGTCCAAAGTTCTTCCAAAACATAGCTAATTTAACTAGGCTAAATTAACTAAAAAGTCAAGCAAAATTAGCTATATTCAAACGAAACCAAGAGTTTAACAATTTAAGTCCTGTCACATATAAAATTCTCCTTATGGTTGTGGAAAACAAATATGCTTAATAATTTATTTATTTTTTATTTTTTATTTTTTTTTGGGTCTCTAGCATTATTTTGTGGAATATTGTACTTTGCTTTGGGGACAAATTTATGTGGTATCTCAACTTGAATTCTATTAGCTAAAACAGTGAAGCTTACCATTTTTCTGTCTAATTTTAGACAAAAAATAATTTTGGAAATAAATTTTAAAAAATTTAAAATGTAAAAGGTCAAAGTAAAATGAAAAACAAAACAAAACAAAACAAAATTTAAGAACTAAAGGGAAAAATAATAAACATAAAGAAGAATATATGATATAAAGAATTTGTCAAAATTAGTGATGTTTTTAAGATAACAAAAATTTAGTACTGTGTGGTGGTGAGTCTTTCGCTTGAGGCATTAGTTAATTGATACTGTCCAACTCTACTTGTTTTAAGGAAGGGAACCCATGACTTGAAATTCTGAATCTTGTCAAATATATTGGTAAAACATGAAAATGGGACTTATTAAACCAACACATTCATTATTGGACTCGTCAGGTTCAACATAGGTCTTATCTTGATTTTTTTTTTTTTTAATTATAATATGTAGATTATTTATGAAAAAACTCAGGTCCATCTAACAACTATAACTGTTGGTGAAAATATCAGAAAAATTATATTTTATTGATAAATAATGCAAAGAAAATGAGATATGAATAGATCAAGCTGAGGTACGAATATCTAATTTTCTTTAAGAAGATCATGCTCATTGCGGTAGGAAGAACCTAAATATCGATGCAGCAGTCACTAAACTCTGACTTATCCCCTCTAGGATACAACAGCCCAATCACTTATTGTATGGTTCAGGCCAACTTTGCACAACATAGTGAATCTGAAACTCCATCAAGAAAACATCTTTCTTTGGCAAGTAATCTCTCAAGTGTGAAAATAGTTGGTCTAGAAATTAGTAGAAGAGAGGAACAATATAGGTGTTTGGTGTAGATTATAGAGGGTGATTATCACTTATTTTAATTTGGGAATCTGTGCCAGACTGTTTGGTGCAGCTTCTGCTCACAGCTTTTTAGGGAGAAATAGCTTAACTAAGCTGAAAAAAGCTAATTATTTAGAAGTTGTGGAAGGAGTGTTTTTGGTTTCTGCTTTCTGATTATTAGTTTTTAACTTACAATAAGCTGCATCAAAAAGCACCAATATATAGGCCACTAGGACCTTACAAATTACACAAAAAAATAATGACCATAAAACTAGAGAAAATTGAGAGTCTCAAAACTTCCAAATATTAACTCACCACCAAGCCCATGCCCTTCCAATTAACCTCCATTCATGGACAAGACAAAAAGTTATCAAAATAAATAAATAAATAAATAAAAATATTAAAATGGTCCAACAATCCCCACTCATTTTAATATTAACAAGGACAAGAGAGACCAAACAAAGATAGACTAGTATGCATCATGAAGGTGTGCTCTGCATTGAACTTTCATTAGTGAAACAACAACCTCTACTCCAGAGTTAGTAGTGGTCTCAAACTTAAATTATGATTACTTAGGGGAAATAAAGTATTGCTACTCACACATAATGATCCAGGTGTTGACATGAGCTTTAAACAACCAGCATATTACGGCATTGTGCTAATCCCAGTTTTCATGAGTATATTTGAGAATAAGCCTTGTTCTCATAGAAAGCGGCCCCATTCCATGCTCATATAGGTGAAATCTATCAAGGATGTTATTGTAATTTACACACCCTACTGTAGACACCCTATTTTTGACCGTCCTCAAGACTTGGATGTCACCGCTGGAACACTCGGTGATTATCCATACTTGTATTCGTTTTGAGTTCTCGGAGGTCTCGGCTACGCGTCTTGCCTCAGGATCTCTTAATTCGACTGTTTTGTGTTTGGTTTTGCACCGAACACTTGTGTTTTGCTTTTGGAGTGCAGGGAATGGCTTGTGAGACATCCCCACACATCACCGGCCATGGCTAGAGGCCACCGGCCCTCTTTTCTTGCCACCGGCCATTGGTGATGGCCGGTCGGCACTTTGTTTGGTCGGCCGACCATTAATTTGGCCGATTGACTCCTTTTCTGGCCGAGACCTTTTCTTAAGGGGGTTTGAACCTTTTGAACCCTTGGTTTTTAGCTTCTTGAGGAAGTTTGAACCTTTTGAACCCTTTGGTTTTAGCTTCTTGAGGAAGCTTGAACCTTTTGAATCTTTGTTCTAGCTTCTCAAAGAAGCTTGACCCTTTTTGGCTTCTCCAAAAAGCTTGCACCTTGTTAGTTTCTCTTGGAAGCTTTGAGCCATTGCCTTGTCTATATAAAGAGGGCCTCTCCTCCCATTTGAGGGGTTGGAAAAATCTGATATATAGAATATATATCACTCTCTCTCTATATCTCTCTCTCTCTCTCTACATTTGTATGTGTTAGAGTGTTCCAAAGTGAGTGATTCTTAGCCCCTTTGCACACCACCTCTCAACCACACCTCTCCATCATCCATCTAAGCTTCTTGGAGGCCATTTTCAGAGGCTAAGGAACTGGTTTTTGGGACCAAAGGCTGCTGTCCCCGTTGGTCTACAAGGGTGAGCATCTAACCCTCTTTTATTTCCCGTTTTTGCACAAGCTTTTAGCCTGTCTTGCTTGCTGTTTTGAGCTTTGTGTATAACATAAAAAAGTTCTATTTTTTTGTGTTTAAGATACTTCATTGAGGACACTTTTGTGTTTGGGGTCGTTTACCCCTTCTTAGGCCTTGTTTGGCCCCATTTTGTGCTATTTTTGGTGAACTTCGGGACCACCTTGTTTGGGCCTCCTCACCACTGAAATCTTGAGGGATTTCAGTGGTGAGGATGGTGGTCTAAGGTCCTAAGAAGGAGAGGGCCATCCCTTCTCCTTGTTGTCTTCGAAAAGTGCCATTTAAGCCTCATGTGTGAGCATCATTTTTAAGTGCATGTTGGCCATGTCTTAGCTAGTATTTGTGCTTATTTTGCCATGTTATAGCACTGTTTTAAGTTGGTTTAGACGCACCATGCTTGCTTTGCATACTTGTCTTGTAATGCCATGAAATTGCCTCAACATGTATCTAGCATTTAGACCACTATGCTTACTTGTTTTGGCTTAGCTTTGTGAAGCTTTTATGCATGTTTTAGTGTGCTTGAGGACTGTTTTTGATTGTTTGGGTCATCTATGCTTTGCTTTGTATAGCTACCATGCAATCCCCATTATGAGCCTTGAGTGTTGACCCCTCTAGCATGCTTTCCTTGCTTTGTTTCAGTGGTTTGGAACCACTTGCTATGCCATTTCAGTCCTTGTAGCATGCTTGTATACTTGTTTTTCATGGCTCCTTTGATGCTTCAAGAGGTTGTGTCTTATGCTCCATGTTTAGACATTTGTGTATGCTTCCATGTGTAGGTCATTTAGATGCCATCTAAGTAGTGTTTGGGGCTTACTTTGACATGATTTGGGACTGTTTTGATTCACTTTGATCATTTGCTTCATGTGTCATATGATCATGGTTTAAGTCCTTGGGCTAATTCCAAGCTTCTATGCATGCTTTGCTTGTTTTGCTTACTTGGTTTGGCACCATCTATGACATGATTTCAGAGCTTATAATGCATGCCATATACCTATGTTTGTCTTCTTTTAAGTGTGCTTAAAAGTTGCTTCCTTGTGCCTAAGTGTTGGACCATGTGTGCATGCATGTTTGTATGTGTTTGGGCCTTCATTTCCATGGCACTTGGCCACTGTTTTGGGCCTAGTATAGAGCTGCCCAAATTAGTTTAAATCCATGTTTGACATGTTGCTCAAATGTTGTTGCCTTATTCCATGCCTTGCATGCTTGTTAGCTTAGGTTGTGTGCCTAGTACATATCACACGTTTGCATATTGCATGTTCACATGCTCATCTTGCATGCTTAGCTTGCATGTTTAGGTTGCATATCATAGCATGCATCTCTTGCCTCTTGAATTGATTATGATAGAGGTTGGGGCCCATTATTTGTTTTGTGCATTTCATTCCATATTGAAATTGCACATCTTGACTCTTTGGCCATCATGCATGGAAATGCGTGATTGGTGGCCCGAGAGCCAAGAACCATCCTCCTTTGAGTCATGAATATGATAAGGAGGGTGGTAGTGCAAACATTGCTTTGGAAATGCATTGCCATGCCTTGTCTGCCCTCTGCTGCTGTCAAACAGGTTTCTGCAGGAAGCTTTGGCCGGCCGGCCATCTACAGTGCCAACCGGCCATCCATTGGTGGCCGATGGATTAATAAGTGGCCGGTGAGTATTCCCCATGGCCGGTGGCCATTCTTCTCAGCCGGTGGCATTCCACAGTGTTCATGGAAGCATCCCTGGAACTTGCACAATTTTCAGAGGAGCAGAGCAGGGAAAACAGAGGTAACTTGTGCATGGCAGTGGCTTTCCGGGCGGAGCCGAACGCGCATTGCATTGAGCCCTCTTCCCGAGGCCTTTTACTGCTTTAATAGTTTAATTAATTTGTCAATTAGCTAAGGGTTTTGTAATATTTAATTAGCTAGGGCAGTTAATTATTTATTCGGTTTGTATTATTATTCGGTCCCTCCGAGTGAGGGCGTATTTGTAATAAGTGTGGGTGCGTGTGTGCATGTCTTCCAACCCCCACTTCTTTCTCCCTTTTACTTACCTGCTTTGATGGTTAGTATTAGGACATATTTAAATTAGCATACCTTATGCTATGCATGCGTGCATTCATACATTTATCTTGCATGCACCGGGCTCGGCGCATCATGCTAATTGCATTGTACTTCAATTCCAAATTGAATACGTGTTATCTGTTGCATTTCACATGCCATGTTTAGGATAGCCGAGCCTGTCTAGATTGCATTCCGTATACGTTGCATTAGCCACCTTAACATGAACTAGGATCATGTATATGATTACTAACTAGTTTCTGTTTTGGCTCGGCGTACTAGGTAAGCTTTTATGCTTTAGCATACCGCATGCGTGTGAGTGTTGCCATAATAGCATGATTACCATGAGGCTAGCTACTTATGTGTTATAACTGCTTGAATGCCTGTGGATGGAGGTTGAATTACCTAAATTGGAATAATGCATTAAAACTGAGAGTTTTAAGCCCACTAGATAGTGGCAAAACCACCTTTCCTAAAGCCCACTTGAGGGTGGCAAAAATCTACATTTTTAGCCTACTTGCGAGTAGCAAACCATTTTCAAAACAAACATGAAATGTTTAGTTCCAATTTAGGCGATTTGGTCTATACTTATTTGCTGCGCGCATAGCATAGTAATTCTAGGCTAATAACCGGAACAAGAGCATATAATGTTTTCAAAACAAGATATCACGGTTAGTAGAGGTCGATCTTTGATCGGGCGAGAGGGGGTGCTCATAGCTGACCTTCCCCAATCGTATCCAAGTTCTCGAGCCGAGACAACTTTGGTGATGACGGACACGTGGCCTTTCGGCACCGAGTCAGGGTTTCCTAAATTCCTCCAAAATAAAATATTTAGGTGGCGACTCTGTATCTGGCAAAGCAGTCCATGTTTGGCACTTCTTTCAAAAATCTGTTTTCTCAAAACGATTTGCCAGATTTGGACTCTTTGGTTCAGATTAAGAACCGTAACAAATTGAGTCTGAACTGTAACCCGTGAGTTCCCTCGCGGACCTGTTACACCCACTCAGCAAAAGCTACAGAATTTCATTAAGAGTATAAAGACTTAACCCTCCAACATTACAGGACAAATGCACTTACATCATAGGAGTGCATTTTTTATAACTATTATATGATTCATTCTTCCCATTGAACTTAGTTACAAGATCTTTGGTCCCTAGGTTGGGTATCCTCATACATGGTTTATAATTTTATAGGCTTCAAACCCATCCCCCTCGATGTATTCCAGACCTTACCTCTCGCCAAGGCCTTGGTTAACAGATCCACAAGATTATCACAAGATTTTACATAATTCACAGTTATGACGCCATTACTCAAATAGAATCTCACATTACTGTGTTTCCTTCTAATAGGCCTGGATTTACCATTATAAAAATAGTTGTTCACTCTACCAATAACAGTAGTGCTATCACAACGAATTAACACAGGAGGAGTTGGTTTTTCCCAAAAAGGGATTTCATGTAACAAATCTCTCAACCAATTCACTTCATCACTTGCTGAAGTTAACGCTATAAGCTCAGCTTTCATTATAGAATTAGCAATTATAGTTTATTTTTTAGACTTCCAACATATAGCACCACCACCCAAGGTAAAAATAAAATCTGAGGTAGAGAGAGAATCACCTAACAAAGTGTTCCAATCGGCATCACTATATCTCTCAAGTACTGCAGGATACTTGTTATAAAATAAACCATAATTTTTGGTACCAGATAAATATCTCATAATTCTTCCCATGGCTAACCAATGATCTCAACTTGGCTTGCTAGTAAACCTGCTAAGTACTCCAACAATATATGCAATGTCAGGTCTAGTACAGTCAGTAGCATATCTCAAACTACCAATTATGCTAGCATATTCTTTTTGATTAATCACACATTTTTCATTTGTTACAGCAGATAAATGTATGCTTGCATCAAAAGGAGTAGCAACATGTTTACAATTCAGAAAATTACATTTCTTTAAAATTTTCTCAATATAATGCGACTGATCAAGAAAAATGCCATCATTAGTCTTAGTAATTTTAATTCCCAAAATAAAATTGGCTTCACCAAGATCTTTCATATCAAAGTGGCTATTAAGCATATTTTTAGTCTCATTTATAATATGCAAATTAGAGCCAAAGATAAGTAGATCATCCACATATAGGCTAATAATCACATGTGCATTTTCACAAGTTTTATAATATAAGCACTTATCACATTCATTAGTCTTATAACCATTCTCAGGCATATATGAATCAAATTTCTCATGCCACTGTTTAGGAGCTTGCTTTAAACCATAAAGGGATTTAGTTAGCTTACACACCTTACTTTCTTGGCCAGGCTCCATAAAGCCCTCAGGTTGGTCCATGTAAATCTCCCCATCTAGATCTCCATTTAAAAAAACTGTTTTCACATCGATTTAATGAATTTTTAAATCATGAATTGTAACCACTACTATCAACAGTTTAACGGATGTAACTCTAGTTACCAGAGAAAAAGTATCAAAGAAATCAAGATCAACTTATTGCTTAAAACCTTTAGTGACAAGCCTCACTTTATATTTATCTATAGTTCCAACCGGTTTAAGTTTTTTATGGAGGACCTATTTACACCCAATAGTTTTACAACCTGAAAATAAATCCACTAGCTTCCATGTTTTATTTGAAAGTAGTGAATCTATCTCATCATTTACAGCCTCTCTCTAGAAAATAGCATCAGGTGATGATAAAGCTTCTTGCACTGTAAGAGGAATTTCTTCCACATTGTAAAGATAATAGTCAAGACCAAAATCATTTTTAACTCTAGCTCGTTTACTCCTCCTTGGTTGGATTTGAGAATTTTTTTGTTCTTGAAAAACTTGAGATGGAGTAGAAGAGTTAGGCACGGATAAAATATTTTTAGAAAATATTTGACCCCCACTATTTCTAGATTTGAAACGAAATTTATTTTCATGAAAAATAGCATCACCTGATTCAAAAATAATATTATTTTCCATATCAAAAAATCTATAAGCTATACTATGCAATGCATACCCAAGAAAAGCACAAGTGGTAGCTCGTTTACCCAATTTAGGTCGTTTAGGATCTACAAGCCTCATAAAAGCTAAACAGCCCCAGACCCTCAAATAACTTAGATTTGGTTTATGCCCCGCCATAACTCATAAGGTACAACTACGCCATTAGATGAAGGTGAATATGGTGGAGTAGTCTCATGAATAATTCCCAATGACTGAACAAAAGAGTTGAATTCAAGAAATTCATACTCCCGGCCTATATCACTTCTAATTCTCTTAATCTTTTTACCGAATTGATTTTTCACTTCAAGAAGGAATTCTTTAAATTTCTCAAAAGTATCACTTTTATTTTTTTAATAAATATATGTTTGTATATTTTAAAAATCATCAATAAAAGTGATAAAATATCGGTTACCACCACGAATTAAAATTCCTTCAAACTCACACAAATCAGTATGAAATAATTTTAGCAATTTAGTATTTTTCTCAACACTTTTATGAGGTCTCTTGGTAATTTTTGCTTTACTGCAAACTTCACATTTCTCAAATTTTTTTGTCATTTTAGGAATTAATCCTAAACTACTCATGATTCTCATATATTTACTGTTAATATGACACAAGCAAGCATGCCAAAAATTAATAGAAGACAACATATAAACTGAATTGGTAGATGGTTTATTAATCTCAACATTCAGTTTGAACATCCCATCACAATCATAATCCTTACCCACAAAAATATCCTTCTTGGTAATCACATATTGATTATATTCCATAGTTTGCTTAAAGCTAGCTTTATTCAACAAATAACTTGATATCAAATTCTTCCTCATGGATAGTGTATAAAGCACATCTTTTAAAGTAAGCACACATCCAGAGATGAACTTAAGGTCAACCTCACCACTCCCAATTATCTTGGTTTGACTAGAGTCACTAAGCATAATTATTTTCTCATCATCAAAGGGAGTATACACCTTAAACCAAGCTTTATCATAACAAACATGTCTATTAGCACCAAAATCTGCCCACCAACCTGTTACATAATTAACCGTGCAAATGTCTATAATCATCGCCACAAATGGCTCCTCGATAACGTTAGCCTTTGGGGCATGTGCACGTTTTCAGAATTTGCAAGTTCGAGCAATATGCGCACTTTTGCCACAGACAAAGCATGTAAAATTTGTGAAGATAGTGGACCTTGGTTCTTATTTGGATTAATCCATTTATTGTGAGGTTTACCATAATTCTTCACATTCTTTTTATAAGGCTTCAAATAAGCATTCATGGAATTTTGACCTTTGGATAAGTTATTATTTGCTGAAACAAAATTTACCTTTGTGGTGGAATTGGCATTACCCTTTTGTGTTATCAACGCATCTTGGCCTTTAGCCTCCTTTTCGACTAGAATGCGAGTGATCAACGCCTCTAAGGAAGTCTCCTTTTGTTTGTGGCGCACGTTCTTTTGGAATTCTCTCCAAGATGGCATTAACCTGTCAACAAGTCCTGTAGTTACCAAGTTGTCACCAATCTTGATGTTTTTAGATCTTACTTCTGCAACTATTATTTAGAAATCTTGTGCTTGCTCCACAACAGATTTTCCATCCACCATTTAGAAGCGAAAAAATCGACTAGTTGCATACTTTTTTGCTCCTACCTCTTCAGTATCATACTTAGTCTGTAAAATTTTTCAAATTTTCTTTACAGAAGTGTAAGTGGTGTCATAGTAATCATAAAATTGATCAGCAAGGCAATTTAAGAAATAAAAACGACATTTATACTCATCTGTATTGTATGAAGCCACTTTTGCTTCATATGCCTCATAGTCTTCATCATTCATCTCCTCGGTTGGGATTTTGTTTGGGTTCTTCTTGGTAAGAACATAAGCAACTTTCAAAAGGCTGAGGTAAAAAAGAACTTTTCCTTTCCAATTCTTAAAATGAACTCCCTTGAACTTGAAAGGCTTGTTGAGATCTCCAATTCCGTCGTTGGCTTTTTCTGGTATTTGTTCCATTATGATCTCCTTAAAATTGTTGGTGAAAATACCAGAAGAATTATATTTTATTGATAAATAATGCAAAGAAAATAAGATACCAATAGATCAGGCTAAGGCACGGGTATCTCGTTTTCTTTAAAGAGATCAACCCACTGCGGTAGGAAGAACCTAAATACCGATGCAGCAATCACTAAACTCTGACTTGTCCCTTTCAGGATACAACAGCCCGACCACTTGTCGTATGGTTCAAGCCAACTATGCACAAGATGGTGAACCCAAAGCTCCACCAAGAAAAATACCCTTCTTTGGCTAGTAATCTCTCAAGTGTAAAAATAGTTGGTCTAAAAATGAGTAGAAGAGATGAACAATATATAGGCCACTAGGACCTTACAAATTACACAAAAATAATGATAAAAAAACTAGAGAAAATGGAAAGTCTCAAAACCTCCAAATATTAACTCGCCACCAAACCCATAGCCTTCCAATTAACCTCCATTCATGGACAAGATAAAAGGTCACCAAAATAAATAAATGAATAAATAAAAATATTAAAATGGTCCTACAGTAACTATGTTAGCTTTGACATTTATTTGCAAAAAAAAAAAATGAATGATAAATATTATCTATGAAAAAAATGAAAAAATTAATTATTTGTATCTATGAAAAAATGAATGATTTTTTTGGGAGACAAATATAACAAACTAACATGACTATAGTTATCAAATCGATGATTTTTTTTAGATGATTTATATATTGTGTTCTAAAAAATAAATAATTGAAATAATTAAAATAAGACCCATAAGAAACCTCCCACACCCAAACAACATGCCATAATGGACTAGAGACAATCTGCACTCTTAAATATCTCTGAAGAAACTTGCACAATAAATGAGTTAAGTAATGGGTTGTTTATATTTCATTTAAAAATTTGACAAATTTCAAAATTATGTTTGAGTTTGATTTAAGTAGAGAATTCTCTCTGGTTTAAACTAGAACTGAAGTGTGTTGTTGGGCCTCCATAGGCCCATCACAAAACCTATATCAATAATCTGAACAGTTTAATATGTTGGGCTCGTCGAATACTTCATCTTTATAAAAAAATTACATTAATTAGATATCGATGATCTGAACCGTTTGATATGTTGGGCTCGTCAAGTATTTCATCCCTGCAAAAAATTAAGTTGTTCGAATATCGATAGCCATATGATTAGATTAAATTTGTGTCAGTGATAAGTACGATTTTAAAAATAAATTATTAACAAAAATGTTATCGATAGCCACTTGATTAAATTAAATTTGTGTTAACAATAGATACGATTTTAAAAATAAATTGTAAGCACAAATGTGATCTGATCAAGTGGCTATTGATATCTAATAAATGTGATTTTTTACAGGAATGAAGTACTCGACAAGTTTTACCCATTGAAGGATTTGGATTATCGATATGGGCTTCGTGATAGGTCACGACTGCCCAACAACACCTCTAATTGTCAAACCCAACTGGAGAGGAGCCTTTCCCTTTGATTTATTTATAATTCAAACTACTCTCGAACTAGTTAAACTAAGGGAGCTTTTTTGATAAATCCTTTTTCTAAGAGCTTTATTCCATCTAACCCATATTCTTTTTGACTATTCCATTAGGTCCTATTTGAGGTAAGAAAACCAAAATACCCTTTTTCATCTACTTATGTTCCATTTAGTCCACATTATTTTCTTATGTTTCAATAAGTTCTATGAGTGACATAATTACCAAAATACTCCTAATGTGAATGTTCACATCCTATGGGTGACATAATTACTAAAATACCCCTAATGTGAATGTTTCTATTTGAGGTAAGAAGACCAAAATACCCTTTTCTTCTACTTATGTTCCATTTAGTCCACATTATTTTCTTATGTTTCAATAAGTCCTATGGGTGACATAATTACCAAAATACCCCTAATGTGAATGTTCACACCGTCAATGTAAATGTTCACACTGTCAATGTGAATATCCCTATTTGAGGTAAAAAGACCAAAATACCATTTTTATCTACTTATGTTCCATTTAGTCGACATTATTTTCTTATGTTTCAATAAGTCCTATGGGTGACATAATTACCAAAATAACCGTAATGTGAATGTTCACATCTTCAATGTGAATGTTCACACCGTCAATGTGAATGTTCATATCATCAATGTGTAAGGGCTCGGCCCAGCCCGAGCCGGGGCCAACCCATGTAAAGCCTCGTGGGTGCTTGCCAAAATTCGGGCCGGGCCGAACCGGCCCACGGGCCAAAAAATTAGGCCTAGGCCCTAACCCTGGCACAAAGGTATTCAGGCTTTGGGTGCCCCGGTGGGTCGAGCTAAGGGGCTTTGGTCTAGACTTGGGCTTGGGTCGGGCTTGGGTGAGCCTTGCCATTTTTTTTAATTCTTTTTAATTTTTTCTCCCAAAATTTTATTATTTTCCACAAAAAAGACACCGGGCCTCTGGCGGGCCGGGCCTCGGGCTGAGCCTTAAATGGGCCTTATGCGGGCCGAGCTTCAAAGTGATGGCCCAGGTCCAAGCCCAAGTTCTCGGGCTGGGCTCGGGCCCGGGCCCAAACGAGCTTGCCCCGGGCCGCAGGAGGGCTTCGGGTGGCCCATGGGCCGCAGGCCAATTTTACACTCCTATCAATGTGAATATTCACATTGTCAACAGGTCGAACCCGCTCTGGGCCGCGGGCCAATTTTACACTCCTATCAATGTTAATGTTAACATTTCAATGTGAATATTCAAATTGTAAACGGGCCGGGCCGGGCCCGCGGGCAGGTTTCGGGCTGCCTACGGGCCGCGGATCAATTTTACACTCCTATCAACGTGAATGTTAATATGTTAATGTGAATATTCACATTGTCAACGGGTCGGGCCGGGCCCGCCCGGGCAGCCCACGGGCCGCGAGCGGGTTTCGAGCCGCCCATGGGCCGCGGGCCAATTTTACACTTCTATCAATGTGAATGTTAACATGTCAATGTGAATATTCACATTGTCAACAGACCGGGCCAGCCCCGGCCCAGGGGGGAGCTTCGGACCGCCCACGGGCCACGGGCCAATTTTACATTCTTACCAATGTGAATGCTAAAATATGAATATTTACAGCCCACCTCTCCCCGGGCAACGGGCGAGCTTCAGGCCGCCCACGGGCCGCGGGCCAATTTTACACTCCTATCAATGTGAATGTTAACATGTCAATGTGAATATTCACATTGTAAACGGGCCAGGCCCGCGGGCGAGTTTCGGGCCGCCCATGGGCCGCGGGCCAATTTTACACTCCTATCAATATGAATGTTAACATGTCAATGTAAATATTCACATTGTAAACGGGCCGGGTCAGGCCCGTAGGCGGGTTTCGGGCTGCCTACGGGCCGCGGGTCAATTTTACACTCCTATCAACGTGAATGTTAATATGTTAATGTGAATATTCACATTGTCAACGGCCAGGCCGGGCTCGCCCCGGGCAGCCCACGAGCCGCGGGTGGGTTTCGGGCCGCCCACGAGCCGCGGGCCAATTTTACACTTCTATCAATGTGAATGTTAACATGTCAATGTAAATATTCACATTGTCAACGGACCGGGCCCGCCCCGGCTCGGGGGCGAGCTTCGGACCGCCCACGGGCCACGGGCCAATTTTACATTCTTACCAATGTGAATGTTAAAATATAAATATTTATAGCCCGCCCCGCCCCGGGAAACGGGCGGGCCACGAGCTGCCCACGGGCCACGGGCCAATTTTACATTCCTATCAATGTGAATGTTAACATGTCAATGTGAATATTCACATTATAAACGGGCCGGGCCGGGCCCGCGGGCAGGTTTCAGGCCGCCTACGGGCCGCGAGTCAATTTTATACTCCTATCAACGTGAATGTTAATATGTTAATGTGAATATTCACATTGTCAACGGACCGGGCCCGCCCCGGGCAGGCAGCCCACGGGCCACGGGCGAGTTTTGGGCCGCCCACGGGCCGCGGGCCAATTTTACACTTCTATCAATGTGAATGTTAACATATCAATGTGAATATTCATATTGTCAACGAATCGGGCCCGTTCCGGCCCGGGGGCAATCTTCGGACCGCCCACGGGCCACGGGCCAATTTTACATTCTTACCAATGTGAATGTTAAAATATGAATATTTACATCATAAAATTGCTAACCGTTCAAAAAATATTTGTAAGGGTATCAAAATTAAATATAAGGGCATAAGAGTCTAAAAAAAGAGTGTAAATCAAAAAAAAGGACTTTATGAAATAAAACTATACATATATGGGACTAAATGGGTTAATAAATTTCTTTATGGACTTTTTGAGTTAAAACACTTCTAAATGGGATTTATCAATAAAAATCCCTTAAACTATACTCTAGTATTGTTATTTTCTATCACGCATACAAGCTTATAAAGTGGAGTTCCAGTCAAGTTATAAAAAATTAATGAGTTTTAAAATATATTTAAATTTATTTTTTTTCATAATTCTCGAACTAGTTTTAGTTAAACCAAACTCTAGTATTGTTATTTTCTATAACTCATACAAGCTTATAAAGTTGAGTTTCAGTCAAGTTTTAAAAAATTAATGGGTTTTAAAATATACTTAAATTTAATTTATTTTCATAACAAGTGAATTCAAACAAATTTTTAATAACTACAACATGAACAGAGTTTGAGTACCTTGATTTGTTTTAAGTTATGTCAGCAGTCCTTTGGCATAATGATTTGGAATTAAAATAATTACAAAAAAATAAAATAAGTTAAAAAATTAATAAGAAAAAATATCATATCTAAATTATCATCATTTTATTTTTTCTCTTACAAAAGTTAAAAAAGTAAAAAAATTCATTCTAAATAAAACTTTTTAACCCCAAATTAAAATAGTAAAAAAACCAACTCACATCTCAAACGAACGCAAACTTCTCATAAGCTAGGTTGGGCCAGGCTCTTGGGAATGAGACTAGCTTCCCTCAAATCCGTGATCGAACTGGAGGGTATTATTAGGCTCGTAGAGGTCTATCACGGATCCCGCTTCGATAATCTGAATCGTTCAATGTGTAGAACTCGTCGAGTCCTATATATTTATGACAAATCACGTTGATCAGATATCGATAGTTATGTGATCAAATCAATTTTGTATAAAAAAAAATCGATGATGAAAAAATAATCGATTGACAAAAATATGATCCGATGAGATAGTTATCAATATCCAATCAAGGAGATTTTTTACAAGTATATAGTACTCGACGATTTCTACATATTAAACAATTTAAATTATCGAAATGAGATTTGTGACGAGTTCTCATGGACTCAACAGTATCCTCCAACTCAATTATGAACTAGGGGAAAGTCCAGCCCATTGGGAATATAGAGATTTGGGCTTCAATGTCTAACCTTGGGCTTGGTGCAAAGGCTGTCCACATCAGTCTCGTCAAACCTATTTTCTAAACCAAAGGTGCTCGCTGTGTGTGTGTGGTGAGGGACTGTAGCAATGCTATCCATTATTTTATTATTTTGTTTGGAAAGGTTTCATTTTGAACAATCATATTAAATCTATAACATATATAAAAAGAAGGTAAGTGTAGTATAACGCTGGTATAATGCTACTGTTTGTTTGGTTTGTAATAACTTTTTCCTTGCAGATGTGGGCTGGACACGTAGGCTGCAAATTACCCACCAGCTATCTATCCCTCAATTGCTTTTCCAAGAATTCTTTCTCCATATGCTACAAACTAAAGTGGCGGTGGTTCGGCCCAAAGAATTCACTTGCATGTCATTTTTCAACTCTTCCTCCTAATTTGCTGGTTTACGTGTCTTCTTGGCCGTGTGCCGTTTGAGTGAGGTAGGTGTACGTGTCTTCCGTTAAATACTGCAACAAAACCAGGACAAGACCACCATCTCTCCCCTTCTAGAATTTTCTTCTGTTCGGTGGATCAAATTTCCAATCGAATGATTCTTTCTCAGCTGAAGACAAACGCATATATTTATATACTCTTTGTTCTGTTTCACTTCTTATCTTGGTTTAGCTTCGTTGTTTCTGGGTTCACAGACTATAGACCAAACTTGTAACGCCCTCAAAATAAACCCATAAATCATACATTCTTGACATGCTTAGATATAAACAAATGAAGCATAATTACATATCATTAGAGTATTCATTACAAAATGTATTACATGTTGACAACAAAAGTAAATGCCCTATAGGCTTATAACTTTCCAAGTCAACACTTGGTTACAAAAGAGAGTACTAACTCTTCACAAAATAAGCCCTTGGCTTGATATACATGTAATACAACCAAAAATAACAAAATAAGAGTCCAACAGTCTCAAGCCTCCCAAGCTACGTCCTTGGAGGTGGCATGCTACCTGTGCCTGAAAATGATGTCCCATATAGGGTGAGCCAATGCCCAGTAGAGATATGCTAAACATAATATGAGCAATAATTAAAACATTAGCATTTGATAAATGTTTAACTCACATAAATTAATTCACAATCCATTTCGATTACATGACCATTGTATCCATGTTTCATTCCATTTTCCATTTTTTTTTATCTAATTTCTCAATTCAAATGAGATAACAACTCATATCAAAACACTTCCATAAGCATCAATAGATACACAGATTTGCTGTATCAATAACACATAAAACACTTCCATACTTCACAAATGATACACAGATTTGCCGTATCAATAATTCAATAGATACACATATTTGATGTATCAATGGAGTCCATCCCCTATCTCCTCCCACACAATATCCGGTTTAGGAGTCCATCCCCTATTTCCCCTAAACCGTGGAGTACATCTCATATCTCCTCCCACACAATACAATGTATATAAACACATATCATATACACAATTAATCAATACATAAATTTGATGTATTATTCCAACCGTCATATCCGACGACATATTCAATTGATTAGTTTTAGTTTGCCTAATCATCATGCATTGTCTACAACAATCAAGACTATCCTCCACCGATAGTCCAAAGCAGTTATTTTTAAGTAGATAATAAATGCCTCAACAGATATAAAATCTCAACGTTTTCAAAGTGAGCGATTAATAAATCCAACTCCACCATTTTATCTCATAATGAGCCAATTTCATTATTTCCAAATCCAATTTCACATTTCCATAACAATTGTCATTAATTACACTAATGACCCAAATATACCCAAACATGGCATTTTCTCCCTTTTTCTCAATATTGACCCAAAGGTCCAAATATTATCAACAACATCAATACTATCATTTTAAGACCCAAATACATATTTATGAGCCAAAATAACAAAACCCCTCTTTCGAAAATAACACATTTCAAATCTTAACCTTCCAAATCAACCTATCTATACAAATAACTCAATGTCTATGTTAAAGCACATAAGAATGAGTAGGAATCCCTACCTCAAATTCGGAGCTCAAAGGAAGATGATGAAGAAATTGAAGATACTCCAAAACTCAAAATTTTCGGATCAAAATATAGCCCTCGACAATCCCCACAACTTTCACAAAGGTACCAAGGAAGTAAATCACTTTAGCTAGATCAAACCTAAGAGAGAAGGTAAGGTTTTAGAGAGAGAAGCTCTCAAATTTGTGTTTGGGAAAGTAAGAGAGAGAAAGAGTGTTGAAAAAGTAATCCAAAAAGTGAAATCTCGGAATGATATAATCGTCTTCCCGCTCGAGCGTCAGACACAGACTCACGCTCGAGCGTGAAAAGTGCCGCTCAAGCGTCGATTACACACTTCCAGAAGTTTGCAGACATGGTCCCCGCTCCAGCATCAAACTCCCCGCTCGAGTGGAGGAACAAAATCAAAGGGTCACGCTCGAGCGTCAAAACTCCCGCTCGAGCGTCTGAAGACCTGCAGACAAAAGTACTAGGAGATAGAAAATCACGCTCGAGCGTTAAAACGCCCGCTTGAGCGGAGAAGCAACAACGAAGGGCCCGCTCGAGCATCAAAAGCCCCGCTTGAGCGTGAAGGCCAAATTTTGGGCATCAACCAATGGTTCCAAAGCACAACCAACCTATTTCAAACCTGTCCAACATAACCCAAGACTCAAATACAAAGAGTAAGGGAAGGAAATGAGAATGAGACAACAACACAACCACGGAACCAAGTCCGGAATACAATATACAAAGGAAAGGAAAACTGGGATCGCTATAAAACTCCACCATCTGGTATGTAATTTAGTGGTTTTCTACTCCTTTTTCGGTTATCTATGGATGCATTAAGATCTAATTTGCATGCCTCTATTCTCATGGGTGTCTGTTAGTGCATACACAAATTAGGCACACCACCTGTTTGACAATATGCCTGAATATGTAGACCAAAAAATTAGAGGGCATCTCTAATTGAAAACTTGCATTGAAAATTGGTGAATGCTCACAAACATTGAATTTCTCACTATATATATATATATGTATATATTCTTGATAGAATTGGTATTACACTGTTCTTTACATCACTGTTGGCATAGTTGCTGTCGTAACGCTGTTGAAGTTGCTAATCCAAAGTTCTGGTTCCACCGTTGCAAATCCTGGTAATTATATTCCTATTTTGATGTTTATATGTCTGTTGCACAACATTCACCTACAATGTTTTCATTCCTGCATATATGTTTAGTAGATGCCCACCAAGTGTTTGTCAATATGTCTCAATCAACAAAAAGTTTAACAACTTGATTTGGGTAATTGGCTTCTTCACCTCTTCTCAGATTTCCAAGGACTCCAACATCAAATACAACAAATGAAAAGAAATTAATAAAACTATAAATAGGCTTCATTTGGATGTGCTAATTTGAAATTGAAAGATTTGAAGAGAAACTTTGTTAAATTATATCAATACTAGATATTTAGAGTAACAGTTTTAAAGTGATAGTCTTTGTTAAGTTTACCAGGTTTAATTACAAACCAATTTCAAAAACAACAATCCAAATAGAACGTTGTGATTTTATAGCAAACCAACATGTGTGCATATACATTAACCCATCAAAAGCAAACTAAAAACCCATCATGCCATGAATATAAAGATCAAATTTAACAAAGCACAAAATGAAAAAAGAGCTTACAAACCACCAATTCTAGAAGAAGTTTATCAAAACCAAGCACTAAAATATCATCATAAATTCATAATAGACATCCAAAGACACCCAAAAGGGTGACCACATAATAAAAGCTATAGACTATGCAAAACAACTATAAAATATATGGTTAATTTCAGAGTTCACATGAAAAAGAATCAGAGAACATGCAACTCAAGGGAAATTACAAAAAAAAAACATACTAAAATTATTAACAGAAAACTTAATGAAAGTACAAGAGGAAGAGTAATCATCCATGGCTTCCTAAAGTTTTGAGTAAAAATACATATATATATATATATATATATATTTTTGGTGCCTTTCTACTTATTTCTTTTCCAAACTTGTTGGCTTTCACAAATTTTTGGATTTAAAAAATGCTTTTTATTTGGTCATTGTTGGTTTTGAAAGACCTTTCTTAATCTAAACTTTCTTAATATGTAGACCAAAAAATTGGGCTTCTCTAAATGACTCTTTATTTTCATTGAGTTACTTTTGGGTTTCCCTTCAACTTGATTGGTTTGTTGATGGGTTGGTTAGGTTAAGTGGTTATTGGATTGGACCATGTACTCATCACCATGAAGAAGGGGGGATATGGCTGTGTTCGTCGTCTCCTTGTGTTATTTCGTTTGAAGTTGATCTCATCTCATGGATCACAGTAGTAAATGTTTGCAAAGATGATTGATTGATTTATAATCTTTGGAATTCTTTTGATGAATGGAGTGCTTATGGTGCTTATGTGCCTTAACTCTTTGCACTCCAAATCTTTACAAGCAAGTCATTGGTGAACAGTTTAAGGTACCAATTTCATTCTCTACAATTGTATATGTTCTTTGAAACATTTGTAATTAGCTAGAGCTCATGCACTAGGTTGCATTGTTTTTATTTGTAATTTGATAATTTAATACAGTTTGGAACTAAGATTATTTATTGTGATTACAAAGTTTCTTGAATGATTTATTGTGAACTTTTATTCTTTTATAGTTGGTTTGAAGGTTGATATAATGTTGTAATTTAATTGCTTGGAACCCTCATATGGTTTAGTCAAAGTTTTCCCATTTTGATGATTTCTTTCTTGTTTTTTGGTATGAATTATAATTCTATGTTCTTAAACTGGTTTGGCAATTGAAATGGTCGAAGCCCGTTATTGATTGTTTGGTGTTTATTGACATTGGATTTATTTCGTTATACAAAGCAATTAACTTATTTAGGTTCTTTACATTCATAACATTAACTCTATTTTTACGAATTGTTGCATTTCAAAATTCTGATTAATGAAAGAATTGGAAACTCTATGATGAAACAGAGATTGGGCTGGGATTGACAGCATTTGGCTTATTGTTCTCATTCTTGGGAATCATTTGATTTTTTGACAAGGGACTACCTGCCATGGGAAATGTAAGTTAAACGTTTCTCTCATCATAATGTTATTGCTTAGTTTCTTCCATTATTGAGCATTTTCCGTGTGTGTACAAGGAATTTCATGGTTTGTTTGCTCTATGTTTCCTCCATTCAGTGTGTGTACTCATCTCCAACTTTTATTTACCACCCTAGGCCTTGCCTTGTGATGATTGTACAAGGAAATATTTCTTTCGACGTGGGCTTTTTCTTGGTTGTTGGTGTTCAAGTGTTTATTGCTTTTATAATAATTACTGAAACAAAGGCACAGATGGATAAAAATTATCAAGGTAAGCTTCTTTTTCTTTTTTCTATTTTCTTTTGTGTGTGTGTGTGTGTGGTTTTTTGTTTGTTGGATTCCTTGAAGCAATTTTACAACCAATAGAATTCAAAGCTACATAACTCTATATCTAATATTTATTAAAGTTATTATATATGTTCTGTCAATGTTTGTTATTGTTTTATGGGGCCGAGAAATTTCTTTTTGTATTGTTTGTTGTCTATTTTGCATCAGAGAAGCAGTTGGGAAATTATCAATTTGCTCAGGGTGGAATGAAAAAAACATTGAAATGGGAAACAATTGAAAGCCCCATTTGGAAAAGATCATTTGGGCAAAAGCCACCCCAACTAGCTTTAGGCTAAATATGGAATTCTAGTTTGATTGCATTTCCTAATTCAGTTCTTGTGGAAATTAAACAAGCATGGGAATCACTCTTGGTGTTGGTTTCCCAAGCCAGCCCTTTTGCACTTATGGTGTTGACTGGCACTAAAGTACTTTCTTCCCTTATCTTTCTAAATTTTTTTTATCCATTCAAGAAATTGGAACCCAAGGTTTAGTTTGATTTGGTTGGGTTTATTTAAGAAATTGTACCAATTGGTTTTTGAACGGCCTTCTTTTGATTGCTTAAGTAGTGGAGTATGTTTACTTTAATACCAATTGTTTGTTTCTTTGCCATGACTGATTTGGAATACCTAAAAATTTGTATTAGTAGATTTTTTGTTTAAGCCAATAAGGTTTTCTAATAAAGACCAAATATGATATTTTTTTTATTATGGAAACAAGGAAGAAGAAGCCCATATAAGATTGATTAATATTCAAGAGGAGGTAGTTTGAACTTTTGATATGTAATGCATTAGAGTGGAGTCCATGGTCTTTTCTTTGATTTGTTTTTTATACATCAATAAATCCTTATTTTTCATAGTTTTGAGTTAATTCAAAAGTTTCATGATACTTGTTCTGTTGCATGAGTGCATAGCAATTCCTCTACAACAATTTATCTTGTTTTTGTATTTTACGAAAATTATGAGATGTACCATTGAAATATTATAACGATTATTCAGTGAATGTACTATCATTCCTATTTTCATGTCTTTGTTTTTCTATAGTTATATTACCTTTTGGTGTAATTTTATTTATTGTATGTTCTGCTTTATTTTCTATTTTTTATTATTTAATTTTTATATGCATTATTCTACTTCTTGACAAATAGAAACCGTGACATAAGTTCACTGTTTTTGTGCATATATATATATATATATATATCCTCTCTCAATGTCTTATTACAAGACGGTGTCAATATCTTAGCTGTTAATTATGTTTCTCCTGGTGCATGTCCATGTCCTTGGCATTTGAAACTTGTAAGTTTAGGCCAACATTTTTTTGCTCTCTCTCTCTCTCTCTCTCTCTCTCTCTCTCTCTCTCTCTCTCTCTCTCTCTCATGGATTATTGTCATTGCAATTTTATTACATTTATTGAGAAAGAATGTAGAAGTTACATTAGATGTCTTTTTTCTGATCTCATTAGGCTATTGCAGTTAACACTTTTCCAAGAGGGAAGAAGCTGACCCAATTAGCCAACTCAAGTGTTTGGAATTGGTTTGAAGGCTACCCTACTGGGGGCTTACATCTCCTTAATAAATTTGTTCTTAGAACATATGGTATCTAGCAAATTTTAATTTTGGGAATGATTAGATTTTTAACTTTACATTTTTTATTGTGAAGTGTCGTGGCTCAATATGATGTTTTAATTTGTTATGTATTCACTTATTTCAACTATGTATAAGAAAAAAATTCATATTTTTCAGCTCTAAAGCAAATTATATCAAATCAATGGAGTATATAGGTCAGCAGGGTTAGGCTTTGGTTGGCCAATTATACTGGTCCTTGGCCTTCTAATAATTACCTCATTTTTTATTATTTGATTATTCGATTTAAATTTTTTTGTCCCCTTTTTCAATTCATACATTAAAGTTTAAAGAATTTAATGACAATTTGTTGTTTCTTTGTCTCATTTTATAATTCCTAGCCAATGATAGCGCAATCGTCACGACTTTGTTCATAGCCAATGATGACGCGTGGGGGTTTAACTAGTAATATAAAAAAATGATAAATGTAATATTATTAATTAAAAAATATTTAAAATTTATAATTATTGAAAAAAATATATCATTAAAAAAAATATGTTCTTTGAACATAAAATCTAATGTTACAAAGTCTAAAAAATTATTCAAAAAATAAAATAAGTGGATCAAATTTATTGTATACATAACAAGAAAAAGAAAAATAATAAAAAATAATATTTTAATGAAATAGAATAGGTTACACATTAGACTATAATTAAAATATAATAAAAGAAAAACTATAAAGAAAAAAGAAAATAATAAAAATGAATATTTTAAAGATAAAGTTTTAAAATAAAAAATCTGATGGAATGTGTACGTAAAAAAGAGGCTAGTTAAAATATAAAAATGAATTTTAGGTTATAACGAACGCGGATGTTGAGCAACTCCAATGCTTCACTAGCTAAAGTACGAAATAGTATGTTCTTTATTTTACCTAATTAATTTTTTATTTATATGCTTTAACGCTATTTTTTATTTTACATATTTATTCATACAAATTAGTTTAAAGAGTCTCTCAATGCTCTTTAAATGTAACTAGCATGTAACAATCTTATTAAATTAGTTATTGTACCAACTAACCCATTAGAATGAGTAAAATAGTATAAAACTAGTTATAATAATTAACAAATTTCTCTCAAAGAGTCCTTTATAGATACTTTAGTAAACACATCTCATGAAGTCCATTAGGCAAACTGGACACCAATCCCACCAAAACTTTAGGTGTCGTTTAACAATATTTACGGTTTATTATTTTTATTTTATATTTACTTTTAATAAAAACAAAAAATAAAAATAAAAATATATTCGGTGCACACTTGTTTTAAAAATTATTTTAAAAATAACTGAGAGAGGGTTGTCGTTGCTGGAGACAGTAGTCGGAAGAGGTTTAGTAGTTGAAAGTGGAGGTAGTTGAATATGGTGACCCGCGATGATTATGGGTGGGTGGTGGTTGAAAAGAAAAAATTATTTGGTGATCCAAGAATATCTTGTGACCATATCTCTAACTAATCATAAATTATCATGTCTTTGTTGTTCCTCGATCACTCAACACAAAAATCGTAAGCCTCACTCTCTTCATCAAACACAGCACACTTGGGATATCACGTGATCGTATCCCAAGACCACCAAATGATTTATCTTGAAGAGAGTGACAAAAGGAATAAAAAAATGAAAATTTATTTTCAAAACAAGTGAAAATAATCTTCTTCTTTTTTTCTTTTGTTATAAGAATTTAATAAAAATTTTAATTATTTATAATTTTTCATAAACAAAATAAGGTTCTATTTGGCAATAGTTGAACTTTTTGTCTTTGGTGGTTTTTTTTTTTTTAAATCTGTATAAAAAGTTCTTACTTTTCATCTAATTTAGGAGGATTTAAAATGTAATTTAAAAAAAAAAATCCAAAGAAAATCAATAAGACAAAAAGCAAATACAAAAAAAATCAATTTTTTTATATTTAATATTATTTTTTCAATTTTCTTTTTTTGTCTAATAAAGGAGGACCTAGAAGAAAATTTTATGGTTTTTTTTATTATAAAAAATCAATAAAAATGAAAAAAAGTAAGAAAAAAGCTATTAAAATAGCAATTGTCAAACTCTCTCTACATGATTTTTTCTTTATAAATATAATCAAAAAAAATTATAAACATAAACGTTATAATAATAAATAAAAAAGCACACATTAATGTGTAATCAAACAGAAAACAAAGTAGTTATAGAGAACATAGAAGTAGACAGAGAAAGAAACAGAGGTAGTTGGCATTGGTTGAAGGCTATGTTTTGGTTCATGAATTTAAGGAGAGAATTACGCAAATATATATATAATTTGAATAAAATATAATTATATTTTATATTTATTTTATGTATTTTTTCTTTTATTTTTCAAACTTCTCACTAAATTTATGAATGAAACACAGCAGAAATGGGTTGGACTTAGATGGATCTAACTTTGATTTAAAAGGGTTGGGCTGTGGTGGAGCCCATGATAATCCTCGTTTCTTTCCATTCCACCAGTGTGTCGTTGTACTTTCCTAATTGGGCCCACTTTATTAATGGAAGACTCCACAAAAAAGGAAAATTGCCATTTGGGTATTAGACGAGGGACAATTCGGTAATTTCACACATACAATAAAATGAGCAAGATTGGAAATTCTATTTCCACATACCTACTTACCTCAATATACACACTTAATGAAATTTTATTTTAATGACAATCATATCCTAAAGTAAAATGATTATAATGGATATCAAAATATACTTTTAATATTATATTTTAATTTTTTCTATACATATCTTTTTAAATAAAAAAATCTCAGTGCATATTGTTTTAATAAAAAAAATCCTAATTTATCCATTGTTCCTTTCTTGTTCCGTTGTTTCTCACTTGCCTTTTCTTTTTTCTTTCCACCATTTTCTAGGCAACCAAACAAACAGATAAAATTTGAAAAAATAAAATTTTAAGAAATTAATTTACTGGTAGGGTTGCATAAGCTTCAAAAGCGAAACTTGCAAGAATGACGACAAGATTAATGATGAAAAGAGGCAGATGGGGAATTTTGGGGTTCGGAAAGATAGGGAATTTTGGGGGCAGAGCTAGAACAGTGACATAATTGAAGATAATTTGGATGAGTTTACAGAGAGGCCATGAATGAGACTGAGTGACAGAGTAGAGTGGCACATTTGAATAAAACTCGAAATATGTCACTGAAGAAACTTGGGATCTCTAAGAAAACAACCTGCTGATAAATTGAACCATCCCACCAGGTTGAATCCAAAGAAAATACAAAGCTGCAATTTTTCAATGGTAATCAGTAGAGTTCTACATCAACATATACCATACTAAACTCATGGGGGAGGATAATGGAGTTTTATGAATGGTGGTTTGAGTCTACAATTTTCAATAAGTGTGTAGAAAGGGAGTTGAGGTGGTGTGTATAATGGTACAAGTGAAAGGTATAATTATAACATCGGAAATGTTTCAGTGCTCGAATTTCAGGCTCGAATTGTGGCTCGAAACACAAAAGAGAGAGAGAAGGAGAAGAGAGGGAGAGGGAGAGGGAGAGGGAGCGGTGGAGGAGAAGGCCGTCAACGGCGGTAGATCGTCGCCCAGCCCAGGCCGTCAACGGCGGTAGATCGTCGCCCAGCCCAGCCCCGCCGCCGTCGCCCCTCCTCCGCCTCCTCCTCCCCCGAATATTCTGCCCCCTCCAGTCCTCCTCCTCCTCCTCCTCCTCTTCCTCCCTCCTTCCTCCTTCCTCCTTCCTCCTTCGTTCTTCTGCACCTGGTCTTCGTTGATCTGCAAAAAAAAAAAAAGATATAGAGAAGAAGATGGAGTTGAAACATCAGAAAAAGAAAAAAAAAAAAAAAAGGGGTCAAAACGACGTCGTTTTGACCCCTCGAGCCAATTCGAGCCAAGCTCTTTCGAGCTCTGTAGCGGTTCCGTTATAACATTTAGTGTGTAGATTGAGAAGAATAAAATAATTAATAATTAAATTAATAAGTGTGTATACTGAAAAATGATATGTACTGATATAAGTAGGTGTGTAGAAATAAAATTTTCCGAGAAACATACCGAGACAATTTAGAGATATTATTCGGTGCAACTTATCAGTAGTGCTACAGGAAAAGGGGTACTTGCTGTGCTTAGCCTCCGTTTGGGAAGTGGGTTTACTTTTTGGCTTTTTTGACTATTTTAGCCTAGGCTAAAAAGCTTGATTTGAAAATGACTTTTTGACTTTTTTTGTGAGAGGAGAGTGTAATGATTATGAGTTAGATATGATATTTTGTTTATTATGACTAAAATAACTTATTTTATTTTTTGTGGCTAAAATAACCCCAAACCTCCTTGTCAAACGGAGCGGCACCACAATGTTGCGTTTTTTTTGTATACTGTTGCAAAGCCAGTGTCCACCTAAGGGGCAAGCATTGATTATACTATTAGTATTTTTTATTTTATTTTTTCTCTTGCTCATGTTAGTTAATACGACATATTTTACAAAAATTACTTTCTTAATATCAAAATGATAGAATCAAGTCGTATCATTTTTGTGATGTAAGATTGTAGTGTAAATTAAGTGGAGTTTGATATCCTTTATGTTATCACATTTCTTTGTTAACAATTAATTTCTATTGATGTATATCTAAGGGGATAAATGATTCAGATTGGTATGAGTTAAGAAATAGAATTTTATAAATATCTTCATCTGTAATTTTTATTACAAAAAATATACATTATTAGTCACTTATCGTGTAACACTCAAAGAATTAAAAGAGACTAATATTTAAATAAAATATTTCAATTGGTTCGTTTTACACTGGTATAAAAAACTTTAAAATCAAAACAGATAAAAAAAATTAAATTTTCCATTGGTCTTAAGTGGTTGTTTTGGTTCCATCAATTTTTCTTATGGCATATATATACTATGTGACCAAAATAAATAAATAAATAAATCAAAATGTCAATTTATTTTGAGAATTGGTTTTATTGCCACCCCAAAATTAATTTTGATTTTGACTTCGATTTTTTTTATTTATCACACAAAATTTATTAGTAGGGCTTAGTTGTTATTCAAGAAATGAGACATCACAAAGTGTCTCTGATTATGCAATTTGGTTGGCAGGAGATAGGTCGGACTGATCCAGGCACTCCACATGTTGATTGTCCTTTGTCTCCTTAGTCGCACCTGCAGCAAGCCCAGTAGGAAGGTTCCGAAATGAGGGTGGTTTCTTCTTGTGGACCCTCCGACGATCAAATTAGATGAGGATGTGGTTGGAAGAATAGTTTAGAGAGAAAGTTAAGAGTAGAGAGAGAGAGAGTGAGTGAGTGAATTACTTGTTACTAAGCATTCTTCAGAAGCTTCCTTATATCTCTTACTAATTATTTCTTTGTCTATTCATCTGTTCCATTAGCCAAAAGCCCTCCACCTACTTGTCGTCAGCTATGGTCATCTCACCATGCTTCAAAGTGAGAGGTCTTATTACATTTGATACCTCTGTAATCTCATTGAATGCATGGCGTGTGGGTTCAGTAACTCTGCAAAATCTTTGTCTGTCACGTGGCTAACTTCTTGCTCAACAATCGTCCAGCTAATAGCAGGCCTTGTCTGCTAATCTGTTGGGCTTTATAATGATAACTGATCAAGTAACTACCTAGGTAACCTAGGGTAACCATGGGTTGGGCCCTCATGGGTTATGCCCATCAGTGTCAAACTCTAGTAAATTTGAACTAACAATCTCACATCATAAAATAAAATTATGAAATCACTTAACCAAAAATTTTGATCCTATCATTTTGATCTTAAGAAAGTTTTATATATATATATATATATAAGTTTTATAACTAAAACAAACAAAAGGAAAAAAAAAAAAAGAATTTAAAAGCATTAAAACTTGCCCATTAGGCAGACAACAGCTTTGAATGGTTACAAGAACATGCACCTATGCGTTGTGGTTTAAAAGCACAGCAAATCTTATTGTGCTTTAATGCACAACAGGTATCCATTTCTGATGTTTCATGTATCTATTGATATATCAATTAGTGTACTAACATATATTATGATATTATCATTTTAAAACTATAGATTCCATCCATTATACAAATTACAAATACCTAAAATCTCTAAAATTAAGTCACATTATTCGTTAATACACTAATTAATATATCAATTAGTATGTATAGTTTTATTCGCAACCGATATAGGCTATTTATAGCTTATACTCTCTTTTTTTTTAAATTATTATTTTAAAAATCTATACCAAAATATTTAGTACAACTTTTTTTACAATAGAGTAAATCACCAAATGCACTTCCAATAGAAATCATACATAGAAATTTGTATATGATAATTCATGTGAATTGGCTTCATATCAAATGAATTTAACATAATATTTGCACATTGAATAAGACAATATATATCATGTTCAATTTTGTTTTGAAGTTTGGCTGACTTTTTGACTTATTGATCACAGACCACCCGTGCTATTTAAAAAAGCACATGCATTAGTATATTACCAAGCTTCAATTTATCATTATTTGTTGAAAAATCTAGAAATCGTTAGATATTGATTTGTGATTATATATCAATTTCAAGTAATAAAATAATTTTAATCAAATAATCAAGACAAATCGACACAACGATTTTAACGTGAAAAAACACAATTGGAGCACCTCTAACTGTGATAAAAAAAAACCACGGGCAACAACCACAAAATAATCCACTAAAAAGATATAAAGGAATTACACAGGTATACTCTCAATTACCTAGCGAATCCACGCCCGAATTGAACCAACCCTTATGTGCCTCTTCCAGCCCCGTCTTCACCTCGGAATTGTCTTGACTATGAGCCACTCCAGAATCCACAAAAGCTTCAGGCTCGAATTTTCAGAATCCACCGAAGAACAACTCTTTCTTTTGTATAGAATGAACAAACAAACCTTTGATGTATTCTTCTTAAACCATGAGTTGAATACTCAATTAAACATTAAAGAAAACTAGCAAAATATCCCCAGATATAAACCCTAGAACCCTAGAACCCAAGAAGAAGATCTGGAGGCGTAACCCTAGATTTGGACTGAAACACATATTTATGGGAATCTATCCCGTGATCTCCGCTCGAGCGTCAGATTGGCCGCTCGAGTGGACCTACGCTCGAGCGCGGAAAGTTCCGCTCGAGCGGGAAAAAACAACATTCAGTATTTTTGCAGGTGAATAAACTTTTGAAACCTAGCATTCTCCGCTCGAGCGGGGGAATGTCCGCTTGAGCGGACAGGCAACTTTGAATTCACTTTTGCATTTTGCTTCGGGGGCGTTGCCCCTCCACCCCGCCTGGGCGCTGCTCCGGACCCACCAAGGGCCGCTGCCCCTTGGACCCCCGCAAGCTGACCGGGCAGCTCGATCCCCGTCATAGTCAACGAAGTGGCAATCTTGAAAGAATTAAACACCACAAACTTCTCTGCAAGGCACGATTCAGGTTGGATTCGCATCTAATAACTCATAGTCTCACTGAAATAAAAAGTGCAAAAACAAGTACAACTGAAAGGAGTTTTGTCAAACGGGATTGTCAAGAATAAAAACCTAACAATCTCCCTCTTTGGCAATGCCGTGACAAAACACACCTAACAAATAAAATCCTAAACACCCCAACCCATTACAGCCAATAAAAACAAACTTCTTTCTCAAGGTCATGATCTGCAAAACAACTATTAGTCCACAATCTCCAAAATAACTATTAGTCCCTCAAGAGTATATGAAAAAAACAATAAACATATGGCTAGATTATCTTGAAGCATTTGAAGCATGAGATGGAAAACATAAATAATGTGACTTGGAGATTTTAAGAACATGTAGCATGAAAACCTGAAAAATAAGACACATGCACCCGACACATGGCATGAATACATGAAATCCTAAGACACACTGGACTACATTAATCCCTCTTTTTGTCACGAATTGACAAAGGAAGCTCAAATCAAAGTGTTTATGCTAACAAACTCTTGTAATGATAAACCAAACTCCTCCTCACTAAAAACAATGAACAAGAAGAAAAATGACAAAAAATAGTATGGTGGAGCAAACAAGGAATTTCAGATTTGTACCTTAAAACACACAAGACTATCCAATAAGCACAATTACTTGAAAACACAATGTGCACAGCCTCTAGAAAATTCCTCATAAAAAAAAGTGATGCATTATATGAAAAGCATAGATCCCATAAGAAAGTGTGTGTGTGACTCTTGGAGTTCGACAAACACGAGATTCAAATCCTAGTAGTGATATGAAAGCTGGACCTCTGACAAGAGAATCTAAGCACAACTAACGAAAGTCAAACAACTAGGAATCAAGGGGTATTTGTTGAGTAAAAACAGAGGCTCCCCCTCAATCAATGAATCCTTTTTTTTTTTCTTTTTGCACATTTTTTTTCTTTTGCACACTCATTGGTGGCTGATACGCTCAAGAGTATGGAAACCGAACTAGAGAAGCATAGATATAATAAGGATGGCCTGGTTAGTGACTCTGAGGTAGCCTTTTTCTTATGGCTGGACTACAAAGAACAGAGGGGAAAGCCGTAGAGATGCAAAAAGATGGAAGATGGTTAAGACATGATATGCTAGTATAGGTCAATTCCTCTAGAAAGGCAAAAGATCAATGACAGAAGTCCATAGAGAAAAAATAATCACTAAGGCGGAATACTCCGATATTTGCTAATCCAAGAGTGTGTACAGAATGAGACATACTAATAAAAAAACACACACTCCAAAATGAGTAATGACCACAGAAAGCACACACATATTAACATGTAATAGATATTCTTATCAATTCCAAGATGCACCAAGGACCACTCAAAAAATTTCAAGCTTGCAAAACCATACTAAGAAAATCTTTTTGGATTTTTTTATTATTATTATTTTTTTTTCTAAACAAAGTAAGACAGAAAACGAACATGCACACATGAAATGACTCAAAAAGAAAAAAAAACACAGAAACCTCAAAACAAAACCAAAAAAACAAATTAATACAAGTCAAGTTTTCTCACCCAAACCGCTTTAGTATGAACAAAGTTGTGAGAATTGCAGTTCTTGGGTGGTGTCTTGACGTTATGGTTCCCTTCTCCTTCAATTAGAACTCGTCTTGACATGGTTTCCAACTTTCTATTCCTAGGTCTAGGAAAACACAACCTCTGTTCATGTTTGGTCTCAAGCACATCAAAATAACGAGGTCTAATATGACCCTTAACCTCATTACCACCAATGAAGTGTCTCCTACCCCACGAGATGTTGAAATTTCTTCCATCTCTATGAAACACTCTCCCATGCAACTTATAACAATAAAGGCAAATATGACCATGCATACCACAATGATGACAAATAAAAAAATGGTGTACAGGACGTACCTTCTTTTCTTTGACCTTACCAACTCTAGGAAGATTGAGAAGTCCATCCTCATGTTGAATTTTTTGTTCTCCCTTTCCTTGAGTTCTTGTATCATGAGATGTGGAAGCAATCTGTTTTTGCTCTTTCTTACCACCAAAGCCAATGCCACTCTTATCAGAACAAATTTGTTGAGAACCAATGATATTGTCCAAAGTCTTTGATCCTTTGTTCCAAAGACCAATGGTTGCCATAGCACACTTAAGCTCTTCCTCTTTCTTGATCATTAGTTCTTCCAAAGCAACTTGAGACATCTCGAGAGATTCAATCTTTTCTTCACAGATTGCATAGATTTGCTATAGCTCATTCCTCTCTGTCTCACAAGTCAAGAGTTTTGCACAAAGTGCATGTCGATCATTTGAAATCTTAAGGGCATTAATCCTAGCCTCGGAAATCTCCTCCTTTAGTTTGACATTCTCACTTTCACATGCTTTGAGTTTCGTCGTGAGTTTGTCATTCAATTTGGATAAGTTAAGAGATTCCTTGTACAACTTTTCATAAGCTTACTCAAGCTCTTTATCATCACTCCCCGATGATTCATCATCAGTGTCATTCTCAACCAGCCACTTCGGATACTCTGTTCGTCCTTCAGTTTCGGAAGCCGCCATGAAAACAAGGAATTGTTTATGTCCCTCCTCGTCTTGATCTTCATTGTCACTATCATCTTTATCAGATTCTGATTCATCATCCCAAGTGATAGCGAAGGCTTTCTTCTTCCTCAAACGAGTAGGGCATTCTTGAGCAAAGTGGCCAAATCCTTGGCATTCATAGCATTGGACTCTTTCAGAGTTCCCTTGTATCTTTCATTTCTCCTTCTTGGCTATAGAATTAATTTTGAGTTTATCTTTGCCTTTAGATTTATGAGTATGAGTAGATTCTAAAAGTTTAGGATTCTTTTTCAGAAAAGATTTTTTAAATTGTTTTACAAAAGTATCTGTAATCTTGGAATCTATCTCATAATTCTCATCAAAATCCTTTCCAACTCTATGAGCACTACTAAAAGCAATAGTATCTTTTTGTTTCTTTTTGAAATTCCTATGTGCCTCATAAGTTTGGAGATTTCCAACCAGATGATCCAGCTTGAGATTGTCAACATCTTGAGCCTCCTCAATAGCCGTAACTTTTGGTTGGAACCGATCGGGCAAGGACCTCAAAATTTTTCCTATAATCTTGAATTCTGGTATTTTTTCACCTAAATTGAAGCTGGAATTTATAATGTCACTCAACTTCGCATAAAATTCATTAAAGGTCTCACTATCTTTCATTGAAAGGTTTTCGAAACTAGACGTGAGCCTTTGAAGTTTTGAGCGTTTAACAGAATGAGTGCCCTCATGAATAGTTTGTAAGATATCCCAAGCCTCTTTTGCGACTTCACAATTGCAAATTCGACTAAACTCTTCAGGTGTGACAGCGCAAAAGAGAGAATTGATAGCTTTACTATTTCATCTACTATTTTAGTAATCAATTATGTCCCACTTATCAATTGGTTTGGGGAAAGTTACTCCATCAACGGTAATTGTCGGTTCAGTCCACCCATACATGACAGATTGCCAAACTTTTTCATTAATAGATTTTAAAAACGATCTCATCCGAGCTTTCCAAAACGAATAATTGGATCCGTCAAGTAGAGGTAGTCAAACCATAGAATTTCCCTCACAAATTGAATCCATTATCACAAATCAAATAAGATCTCGTTCTAAAAGATTTTTTTTTTAAAAAATAGAACGACCAGCTCTGATACCAATTGAAAAATCTACAAATCCGCTAGATATTGATTTGTGATTATGTATCAATTTTAAGCAATAAAACAATCCCAATCAAATAATCAAGACAAATCGATACAACGGTTTTAACATGGAAAAACCACAATTGGAGCACCTCCAACTATGATAAAAAAAACCATGGGCAACAGCCACAAAACAATCTACTAAGAAGATATAAAGAATTACACAGGTATACTCTCAATTACCTAGCGAATCCACACCCGAATTGAACCAACCCCTATGTGCCTCTTCCAGCCCCGTCTTCACCTCGGAATTGTCTTGACTATGAGCCACTCCAGAATCCACCAAAGCTTCAAGCTCAAATTCTTCAGAATCCACCGAAAAACAACTCTCTCTTTTGTATAGAATGAACAAACAAATCTTTAATGTATTCTTCTTAAACCATGAGTTGAATACTCAATTAAACATCAAAGAAAACTAACAAAATACCCTCAGATATAAACCCTAGAACCCAAGAAGAAGATCTGGAGGCGTAACCCTAGATTTGGACTGAAACACGAATTTATAGGAATCTGTCCCGCGATCTTCGCTTGAGCGTCAGATTGGCCGCTCGAGTGGACCTACGCTCGAGCGCGAAAAGTTTCGCTCGAGCGGAAAAAAACAACATCCAGTATTTTTACAGGCGAACAAACTTCTGAAACCCAGCATTCTTCACTCAAGCGGGGGAATGTCCGCTCGAGCGGACAGGAAATTTTGAATGCATTTTTGCATTTTGCTTCGGGGGCTCTGCCCCTCGACCCCGCCTGGGCGCTACTCCAGAGCCACCAAGGGGTGCTATCCCCTAGACCCCCGCAAGCTGACCGGGTAGCTCAATCCCCATCATAGTCAGCGAAGTGACAATCTTGAAAGAATTAAACACCACAAACTTCTCTGTAAGGCACGATTCAAGTTGGATTCGCAGCTAACAACTCATAGTCTCACTAAAATAAAAAAGTGCGAAAACAAGTACAACTAAAAAGAATTTTGTCAAACGGAATTGCCAAGAATAAAACCCTAACATTTGTTATAATTTTTCCATGCTCAAATATTTGAAGGCATTAGGAATGGTAAAAATTGTCTAATTAATCTAATATTTGTTACGAATAATATACATAAAGAGTCTTTCAAATAAAATTCACAATGAATTTCATAGATCTAAACATCACTCTTCAATTCATATTATGAATTAGAGGTAAGTATAACTGTTTCTTAAACAATAGTAAATGCCATTGAATCTTATTTCATAAATTAGCCACTAGAAATTAAAGATGACAGGTAGATCTGACCAAGACCACTTTGTGATGGTAGCATTTAACTACTAGAGAATCTACTATCTTGGTGCTAGTGAAGTGACTCTTGTCTCAGTCTAGGTAGATGGCAATACCTAAAAGTAATTATTGTCCAGAAACTTGTTTTCATGACTTTGGTACTCAAATTAATCAACAATGCTGGTGACTCATAAATTTTTTTCAAAAAAATATTTAGAAAGGATTGTGTGGTTAATATTCATTTCATGTGTGGGTCTTATTAGATAAAAATTGAATATGAACGGTATATCATAATTTCAAATAAATTTCTTAATTTTTCTTATGTGTCTATCTTTTTTTGTTTGATCTAATGTTAGAAATTATTAAAATTTTGATACCTTTTAAATTTATTCATATTGATATGATAATGGATGTTAGTATTAGAGTAATACTAGAAATTCTTAAAATATTAGTACTTTTTTAATTGGTTGATTTCTAAATAAATTAACAGTTGTCATAACCTTGTAACATAATGGCATGGAGACAACACTTAGACCCTGTTTGTTTTGGGGTATGAGAGGGAGATTGGGATTATGATAGTTGTGGGCCCCATTTAATGTCCTGTTTGTTTACAGAGTTGAGGAAGGACTGTTAAACCGAAGGGCTTAGGATAGGCCTTGCAGATAGGATTTGGATGGGTCTCTAGGACTTGGTATTAGAAAAATAGTCCAGTGGGCTATAAATTTTTTATTTTTATTTATTTTTTATTTTATTTTTTACATGTCGGACATTTTTTTTTTGAACATTAATATTTAATTTTTTGTATTTTTTGTTAAGTAAAACTCATTATTTTATTTTTTTCTGAAAATTTTTTATTTTATTTTTATTTTTTTAAAATTCTTTACATGTTGGTCATTTTTTTTAAAACATTAATGTTTAATGTTTTTGTATTTTTTTTATTTATTTTATTATTTTATATTTATTTTATATAAAAATAATTTAACAATCCTTGCACTAACAACTATCATCAAAACAAACACAATTTTACTTAATCCCCTCACTATTAATCTCCTCACTATCAATCTCTTCCATTCTATCTTTGAAAACAAACGGGGCCTTAGGTACTTGTAAGGGAGAGGTTGGGGTTTCAATTTCTCCAAGGTGCTCATCTAATTACTAATGACTGATATTTATCGATCAAAAAAATGAAATAAAACTTAACAATTCACATCATTAGGAGTCAATTTTCAAGGGTTTTAAGTCTTAAGCAATTTCTCTTAAAATAATATTGCATTTTATGTGAAGTGATTTGAAATTAGACAATGAAAAAGAAGAAAAGTAAAAATTAGAAGATTTACTACCTCGTATCAACTAACAGTGACTTACTTGTATGAGTATAACACTCACTCTCTTTTTTTAAGTTCATTTTTAAAGAATGTATTTTACTCAAATAATTATCTTGTGTTGCTTAATAATAATATAACCCTCACTTTTCTTTTTTTTGTTACATAAATTGATTTTTAAGAATGAAATCTATTCAAATAATTTGTATCATTTGATATTTTGATAATAAAAAAGTTATTGAATATTAATAGCGTGAACATCCGAGCGTCAAATAGTGAATTTTGATGCAATCTATGACTCTACTTTTGTAATACTATAGATGTAGCCTAATAAGTTTGCTAATAAATAACACCACCCTTCGTTAAATACCAAATGCAGTAACACAATTTTTATTGAAATTAACACATTTTTAATTTTTTCACCTACTTTCAAGGTACTTTTTTAGCACTCGATAGTACTGTTTTTTTATTGAATTTATTAACGTATTTTATTAGGACATAGGTTAAGAAATTTAAAGTATTCATATATTCTATTTAACAATGCATGTAATAAAAATGTATTACTTTTTTTAAATTTTCTTAACATGTGCCTTAAGATTCAACCAAGTATAAGACCTTTTTTTTCATATCTTAATGGAGCATTTTTTTAAAAACAATAAATTGAAGGCAATTAATGGGTTCACCACTGCTAAACAATAAATTTGTGATAAATCACATTGATTTTTTTTAGACTTTAGAAAAAATGCAGTAAATTTCATAAGTTTTAACACAATTTCATCAGGCTCTCTTAGATTTTTAATGAGAAATGCTAGGTGTAAGGAAAATTTTTAAGGAAAATGATAAGGAAAATTGTCTGCACCGTTAGATCAGATATGATCTCATGATCCAACGGTGCAGATGAGTTTTCATGATAGTTTTCATGAAAGTTTTCATGACACGTAACATGACCCATTTTTAATTCACATAACACTTAACTTTATTTTCTTTAGAAATCTATTAGTCATATGGATGAAATGAAATCTTTCATATTAAAATGTATATTTTACATTAGTTATTTTTGTGTCTTCACAGTCTCTTTAATTTTACTAAAAGAGCAGTTAGTGTAATTATGTTAAAATAAAAAAAAAACTTACTATATACATTTTTTTTCTAAATATCAGGATAGTGTAATTTACCAATAAATTTTAACACAACCAAAAGTTTTATTTTATTTAAAAAAAATTGATAAAACAACAATAAATTTTTTAAAATTGAGTGTGTACTTTTTTTTTTTGGAACTAAAATTGAGTGTGTAGCTATAAGGTTTTCAATACAGTGACAACAGCACCTTTACTCAACTTCCACCCAAACCCACAGAAGGGGAGAGGATCACAATTAATGGGCTCACAACTGCCTCTCGTGAAACTCCATTAATGCACCTCCAACTGCCTCAAATGAATTGTTCTATAAGTTCATATCTCTCAACCCCATTTACCAAACAAACAAGTCTGTAGAATTAGAGTGTCCTTGAAACTCTTTGGTCTCTCAACAATGGCAATTGAAAATGTCTCAAAGGAAGAGGAAGAGAAAATGATGAAAGTGAAAGTCCTTAGCAAAACCCATGTCAAGCCTAATAAACAAATAGGAAGGAGAGAGTGTCAATTGGTCACATTTGATCTTCCTTATTTAGCCTTTTACTATAACCAAAAGTTGTTGATTTACAAAGGGGGGTTTGGTGTTGATTTTGAGGAGATAGTGGGGAGATTGAAAGATGGGTTAGGGGTAGTTTTGGAAGAATTTTATCAATTGGGTGGGAAGTTGGGGAAAGATGAGGATGGTATTTTTAGGGTGGAATATGATGATGATATGGAAGGGGTGGAGGTGGTGGTGGCGACAGCGGAGGAGATCGAGACGGCGGAGCTAATGGTGGAGGAGGGGACTAGCAAGTTGAAAGAGTTGGTGCCCTACAATGGTGTCTTGAATTTGGAAGGGCTTCACAAGCCACTCTTGGCAGTGCAGGTAATGTTGGCTTCAATTTAAGTCTTGTTTAAGAATTAATTTTTTAGCAATTTTTTAATTTTTTTGAGTTGAAAAAAAATTTAAAAAATTAAATGTGTTGTATAAAAATTTTGAATTTTCGCATGTTTTCTTGCTTTCAACAACTACATAGCCTATTATTTTGCGATGTAATATAAACATTGAAGTTTTTTATAAAACGAGATACATATGTGAGATTAACATTTATCTCACACATTTGGATCACATTTTGTGAAAATATACACATACATTTAGCTTGGTTTGGGATACACTATATAAGTATATTTTATATCTTTTTATTTTATTTTTTGATTACATTATCTTTCTATTTTTCTGTACATCTTTTCATAAAAAAATATATTTATTTAGATTATTCCAAACAACTATTTAGTTATTATTTTATGAAATCAGTTAACATGTTAAAAAAAAAGTATACATTCTATATATATATATATATATAATAGTTTTTTAACATGTATCACACAGTAATAAAATATTTATTTTATTAAAAGTTAATTTTTATACGAAAAAATTAAACTTCAGTATGATAAGACCATATTTATTTATTTATTTTTATCAATGGGTTGTGAGGTTTCATCTCAACTAATTTTCAGTTAAATAGTCTCCATTTTATATATAAGATAATTATCAAACACATGCCATAGAATTACTTCAAAAGAAATAAAAAATAAAACAGCTGGGGGGGTCGACCCAGTGACGTGGCACTGCGTGATTCGTCAAAATTCAAAAAAAAAAATAATAATAATAATTTTTTTATTTTGCCCAATCACCCCGCCACGCATAACTCCCAGTGACCCCCACTGGGTCTTAGGCATTTCTGTTCGTTTAAATACAGCCTAAAAAGTGAAACAATGACTCATATTTTATTTTCGAAAATGAGTTGGACCCGTGGGGGTGCTGGGGTCTCCTCTCATTGGTTAAAAATTATTTTTTTTTTATTTTTTTTTTTCTTCATTTCCTCCATTGCCAGCCCCCACGTGGAGGGGTGCTGGGGTGCCTCCGTACTGGGGTCAGAATCACGGCTCGTATTTAAATTTTAAATTTAGAAACATATATGAAATGAAGAATTTTTTTTTTTTTTTTTTATATATATATAGTACAGGTTGCTGGCACTGCTAATAATTTAAACTTATTTATTGAGGTGTCTCATCAATGTCCGTTGTTGTACTTTTCCCATACTTGGTTCATAATAAATGTCCAATGGCTAGCCCCCACAACCTTTTTTTGAATACTGTTTTTAAAATATTTGATTACTGTAATCTGAGTTTTTTTTTTTTCTTTAATTGGAAAATGCCACAAGGCAAGTTATAAGAATGAGTAAAATATTATACAAATAAATAAATTTTATAAAATTTTATTAATTGATGTAATAGTTATTACAATATTTAAAATTTAATTGTCATTTTAGTAAATAATTTTTTTAAATAACATATATTAATTTATATAATATTCTTTATATATAAAAACATCAACTTAGTTTCCACATAGAATATGAAGCTAGGACCGCTCCATATTCTTCATATAATATTTTTCATATATAAGAATATGGAGCTACACCGCTAGTCCATGAAACAACCAGACCATAGTTCACAGTGGCCCCATTTGGGATATTAATTTGGATTAAAATAATTATATAGAATAAAATAAGCTATTTTAGTTAGGGATAACAATTTGAATAGGGATCCAGCCCCCGACCCTGATTAAAATGATTTTTTTTTCAAAAAATATTGCTGACGGGTCGAGGATGGTATTCGAAAATGAATTCCGATAATTTGCGGACTGGGGACAGTGATAGGTATTAGGTTCCCCCAGCCCGTCCCCGTCCCAATCCCCATATTCGAAAATGTTTTTTTTTTTTTTTAAAGCAAAAAGGCGATGTTGTTTGGATTTTTTTTTTGGTTGTGGTGTGGGTGTTGTTTTGTATTTTGTTTGTCATGTTGTTGTTTGGATGTTCATGTTTGGACATTGTTGGATTATGTTTTTATATATATTATTTTTATTTGTCTCAAAAAATAAAAATAAAAATAAAATGGGATATGCAAAATTTAAAAATAATAAAAAAAAAAGTTGGAGATTTTTCAGGGTCGGGGAAACCTCCACGTTTGGGGGCGGGGGTGAGGGCGGAAGGTGATGGGTTTCCACCGGGGATCGGGGGCGGGGCGGAAAATTTTATACCTTCGGAGATCGGGGACACAGAGTGTAATCCCCACCCCACCCAGCCCGTTGTCATTCCTAATTTTAGCTAAATAAGGACAAAATGTCATATCTAATTCATAATTATTTCATTTTTTCTCTTAAAAAATCAAAAAACCAATTCACATCTCAAAAGAATTTATTAATGAAGACCATATTCACAACCACAAGACCATAATAAAAGTAGGATTGACCCTAAATTGAGATGATTTGAATTATTTATTTATATATAAAAAATTAGATTAATCAGATATCAATAATTATATGATCAATCACATTTATTTTTAAAAATTTAGATGACACATGATTTTAATAATAGACCTCCCAATTTCCTGAAGAAAAAAAAATGATCTCATCTTGTAATTATTAATATCTGGTTATTTTATTTATTTATTTTTACTTAAACATTTAAATTTTATAAAATAAATAATTAAAGATTATCTTCTCATGGTCATGGAAGCTGAGTGGGCTCCACCCTTTGCTGACAGAAGAATCATGCTTTGAAAGAGACTCACGCATACATGACTTTATGCACTGTTTGGGAGGGCTTATTTCCATCTTATTTTAATTTTTAATTTAATTTGAACTATTTTGATGTATTTAGTTCAGCTTAATAATATAGCTTATAATTTTTTGTAAGTCAAAAATCAACTTATTTTTTGAGTGGGAGAAAAAAAATTTATAAGTTAAAAATCAGCATATATTCACAGTTATAAGTTATAAGCTGTTAAACTATAAGGTATAATCACTTTCTCACAATTCTACCAAACGGGCCTATAACTCTCACGCTCATTCCAGCTATTCTTAATATAGGGTCGACAGATACATTAGTAGACTCAACATACACGTCAAAGATCAAAATCAAATTAAAAGTCATGAAATTCTCAAAAAAATTGGTCCCAAACATTTCTATAGTTCTAATCCACCTAATTTTTAGCTTTTAAAAACATCCCTATCTTACATGTAGACCCAAATTTGTATTTATTTAAAAAATTATATAATGCTATATATATATTTATATTAAGAATATGTTATATATAAAGGGGTGTTTGGTAATCTGATTCAGTACATAAAATTGAATGTATTAAATAATAATCAATTAAACTCGTTAAATAATCATAATGGATATCATTCAAAATTTAAGTACCTCTTAAAATATAAACTAAAACTTAAAAAAAATTTAACTTATATAAAATTTATTTAATTCTTATTAAATTTATAAAAACTAAATATAAGTATCGATATACGTTATTATAAATTTATCATCATCACTATTACTATTATTGCCACCGCCATCACACCACCACCATTATGTCACCACCACTACTACCACATTCATCACTATTGTTATTATTTCCATAAACACTGTCATCATTTTATTACAACCACCACTACAACCATCATCACCATCATACCATTACTACCACTATCATAATAAAAAAATTAAAATATATAATTTAAAAATAATAAATTTTCAATTTAATCTTATAACTATCAAAAAATTTATTTTTAATTCAACACTTAAATTTTTATCAAATTATTTTTTAATTTAAAAAATTCAACATTCAATTTTTATCAAACACCACCTCACATGGACTCACATGATTTTTCAATTAATATATCATCACCGTCCAATTTATTGATTGTTGGGGCCCACTGATAGTATGATCTAATTGCTGCCGTAGATTACGAAGCTGAAAGACGGACTAACAATGGGTGTGCATTCAACCACGCTATCCTCGATGGGACCTCCACGTGGCACTTCATGACCTCATGGGGCGAGATCTGCTGCGGGTCCCACATCTCGGTACCACCATTCCTCGACCGCACCAAATCCCGCAACACGCGTGTGAAGATAAATCTCTCCCAACCATCCGATGCCCCCGAATCATCATCCAACGTTGATGTCGCCAACCCGGGCCCACCACTCCGCGAAAAAGTGTTCAAATTCTCCGAGTCAACAATCGATCAGATCAAGTCAAAGCTCAACTCCGACAAATCAGACGGCTCAAAACCATTCACCACATTCCAATCCCTTTCGACACACGTGTGGCGAGCCGTCACACGTGCCCGACAGCTCAACCCTACTGACATCACCGTGTTTACTGTCTTCGCCGATTGTCGGAAAAGGGTTGAGCCGCCGATGCCGGAGAGCTACTTTGGGAACTTAATTCAGGCGATATTCTCCGGCACGGCGACGGGATTGTTGTTGGCGAAGCCGCGGAGTTTGGGGCGACAACAATTCAAAAAGCGATTGAAATGCACAATTCGAAGGCGATCGATGAGCGAAACAGTGAGTGGGAGAGAGATCCGAAGATATTTGCGTTCAAAGACGCAGGACAGAACTGTGTGGCGGTGGGAAGTTCACCCAGGTTTAAGGTTTACAACGTAGATTTTGGATTTGGGACACCGGAGAGCGTCAGGAGTGGGTCGAACAACCGATTTGATGGGATGGTGTATCTGTATCAGGGGAAAACTGGTGGTCGAAGCATTGATTTGGAGATCACTTTGGAGGCTACTGCTATGGAGAGGTTGGAGAAGGACAAGGAGTTTCTCATGGAGGCTTAGACATGGTTCCAAATATACTTTCAAAATCAGATACATAATATAAATGAATGGATAAAATTTTACTAAATTTAAAAATAAAAAATTACCCATTCATATATATTTTGGATCTAATTCTATGTTATTTATTAGGAAAGTTGACTATCTTATTTTTATTTTTATTATTATTATTATTTAAAATGCCTGTGTTGTCTATTTTAAATATGATATAAAGTAGATGGATGATTTGGAAATTTGATGTTGGTTTCTGGGATTTATATATGCAAATGATGTTTGATTCATGGAGTTGTTTTCTTTTAAAATTTGTAAAATGATTCGCAACCAGAAATTTTATTCAGAAAACGAAAGTTTTACCAAAATGATATGACATTGATATTTTCAAAATAATAACCACTCATAGAGCTCTCAACATTGACTGTGAAATAATATCACTTGATAATTTTGTTTCCCTCCTCCATATCATATAGATGGAATCAATGTTCATTTACAAGTTTTAAAAACCTTTATTGTAGGATTTTTCGTTCAACTTTTGTTGACCACAATGGGCATTTGAAATTAAGGGGACAATCTTTTTGTTTTTTGAACAACATTTTACTACAAAATTTTAAGCAAAAGTACATATATATATAATGCGCCTATTGATTTAAAATATATTCGAGGGCCCAGAAACAAACTCTCTTGCGATGGTTGCTGGTATACAAAATCATATTCTACAACGGGCTAAGAATTTGCCCTGAATTTCTTCATTGTTGTCTAATAAACAAACATTTGAGTACTATCTAGGGTTGCCTATAATTGAACAGAAAAATTGGAGGAAGTCTTCTTTCTTTGCAGGAAGCTTCATGTCTTCTTGCTTTCAGGCATCTGTCGGGGAGGAATCGTGGAAGCCGCTTCTTGAACAGCATCTGTTGTTGGTTCTTAAATGAGTATATATATATATATATAGAGAGAGAGAGAGAGAGATTACAAACCTTGTGGCCGAGTTTGTGGTTCGACCTCGACCTGGCTTTTGCCGAGAGGGGGTGTCTCTGTCTGTTGTTGGGCAGCAGATGCTTTCAGCTGCTCTTCTGTTATCTTCAAGTATTCATCACTGGAGTATGCTCTGCTTGGAGATGAAGCACCATCTGCAATTTATAAGAATTTCCAACACTTACTGTTAATTAACATAAAATTAATCCCAATGGTTTTCAAAATACAAAATAAGTAACTACAATTAGTAGCGGCCCAAAGTTTTTAGAGACCTCAAACTAAACATCAAATGAGACCTTATATCAAACTAAGCTCAAGTTTGTCAACTATACAAAAAGTTAAAAAGTCACTATAAGTTATCACATCACTCTCTACTTTTCTGCACATCTTTTCGTAAAAAGCCAAAAATTTACTAAAATAATCTGTTTCTAAATGAGGCCTAAGCCTTTAAAAAGTTGGGACTTTCAATGACAAGAATTTTAAAAAAAAAATTCTTATGGGCCTTATGTGACAATCTAATCGGCATAATGGTTGACCCACCTCTGACCACAATGAAACTTGCAAAAAAATATTTTTTACTTAAAAAAGAAATTAGAGAAAAAGCAGCACAAACAAGCACATACCCAATAGTGATAACGAGCAAGTATTAGTCTTTCTTGATACAATTATACAATGAACGAGACAACCATGTTCTAATTAAATTGAAAAAACAATAACTCAGCAAGAGACTACTTGTTGTCAACAAATTCCAAACAAAAAACCTAACTGGTGAAAAAGGAGGCAAATGTATAGCTGAGAAATGCTCATGTGGCAATATCGACAATGAAAATGTCGGTCCTAAAGGGCTATTTGTAGTTCCAACTTTGCCATTTCTACACCCTGCTGTATGCACAGATTAAAGAAGTACGTATGTATATTTCAGAACTTAAAAAAAATCAAACAGTTTGACTAATAAAATATGAAGTCTGAGCCAGCAACACAGAAACAATGATTGAGAGATTAAGAGGAGCTGATTGTGTATTTGTGTCACAATTGTTTAAGGATCAAGCTAACAACAGCTCACCGAGCTGTCATTAAGGTGAGAAAATTGCAAAAAAGGATCTGAAGGTATTTTTACACATCCTTGGTCTCTTTCTCAAGTTTTTTTATACAAACTACCAAATCTTACAACCTTGACTGATTCCAAAGTTTCATTATTAAATGACACATCAGTTTCCAAAGTTTCACTATTTGTTTTTTATTTTTATTTTTTTGATGACCAAATGTCCAAGCCAGCTTATGCGCACCTTGACTAATCCTGGAACAAACGCAAAGCACCCCCTCCATATGGATTGGACAAATCTTGGGTAGAGCCAGCGGGTGTGGCCCCAAAGTATGACATATCCTTGGTCTCTTTCTCAAGATATGGCATTTTTCATTTTTCATTTTTCATACGTCCCTATCCACTTCCACATATTTCTAAACAATTTTTACACATTTCAAAGCACTTTTTGCACACTCAACCGAGAGTAATGAGAACACTTTGGGTGATCATTAGCATTTTCCATTGTTTAACTATGCAATGGTATTTGTTATGTTAGCAACTGTCAACAGTATTAGAGCATGAATGGAACAGGCTGCCCAAATTGTCCGAGTAGATTGTTACATTACTCACTAACATCTCTTTGTCCTTTGGAGCATTCTCTAAAATAATGTTTCACGCATGACACCTTCAATCCTTAATGTTATATTTGGTTCATTAGAATGAGCTAGAATAGAATGATCATTCCGTCAGAATCTCCATTCTCATGTTCAGTTCACTATAAAAATTAAGAAAAATGCATGGAAATGGATTCATCATTCATCATGGTAAGGGAATGGTCATTCCATAAAGAGGCTAAGGAATGACTATTCCATCCCAATCCATTTTCATTTTAGTGAACCAAACACTATGTTAAGAGTTTGGTGAAAAGTAAAAAATTATTAACTGCACCCTGGATAAAGGAAAAATCACAAGCATATTCAATGCATTTGACTCATTGTTTTAGAATAACTAGAAGATAAAATAATTTGGTTATCCTAATATATATCACTTACTAGGGTCAACCACCGTTTGAGAATCTTCAGAAATGGCAATTGATGAAGGTGTTGAGGTAGTGCTCGTTGTGTTGGAGGGGCTGTATGTGGTTTGCTTTGAATTTTGAATTTCATCAAGACCAATCTCTCGTTCAAGGGTGCTCTTGAATTCCCTTGAAACTTCCTATGACGGGAACAGAAGAAAGGTAGCATCACTAGCATTAAAACTTTATTCAAGAAGAAGAAAAACAAAGCAATATAAGCAAAAAGTCACATGAACCTACCTGAAGCTCTTTAATTGTAGGCTGAAATTCACGCAAAGTTTTCCCCAGATTCCGAGCAACCTGTAATTAGACAGCTTCATTGAGATGCTTCATGGAGGTAATTTAAAAAGAATAGGAAAAAAATAAAAGAAAATATTAAAAATATATACACACATATATCAATCTTCTATGCCATGTGCTGTCCACATTCAAACCCTTGAACTGGGAGGTGGAAAATAACCATTCTCCTTTCATTGCTTGTTCAAAGCTGAGAGCGCAAAGTTTAGGCTCTTCCACCTTTAAATTAATATTTTATCATAACCATTATTTACAACTATGACACTTATAATTGACGTTAAATCACAGCAATCAAAAGATTGGTCATCAGCCCTATAAAAAAAAGTTATTAACAAGTGTCTTAGGAAAGTCAATATCAATAATTGTGGAGACTAGCACTCTACCCATTTCGCCATGGTCCTCACTGCAGGTGACAATCTGTTTCTCTTAAAGGCTGCTGATTTATTTCTCAAGAATTAAGAAATATCAAAACTTAGACATTCTACTTGAATTTTCTGACAGTACTGCTAATTGGCACCCTAAGTAAGCTACACCACCTTAAATGGTTAATTCTTTAGTTTGGTAATTCTGGGAGACTATAATGCATTTGACATGTTGAAAAGAGTATTACATTATTTTGACAGCAAATCACTCTTAACAAATTCCAAATTGGTAATGTTCCCATCACTTATCAAAAGAAGAAAAAATATTTTCATAGGTTGCTAATAATAAAATTTTTAGTCTAACTTCGCTAAATTGGTTTAAAAAAATGTTAGAAAGAATTACAAGTAGGAAGGCTAGCCTGTTTTGTAGTACATCTTTGCCTTTCAACCAAAAGTGTGGTTGGGGAAGGGGACAGTGTTTAGCATAGTTGAAACCTGTTTGTTACCCTAATAAGCAGGTTAGATTGGGATTTGGGAGGGTAATTTGATTACTCTATCAATAAAATGGCTCTCCAGATCACCAAATGCACATGGTTGGTGGGGTCACAATATAGTTACAAAGGAGGAATAGTACATGACCATGCACATTGATCACACAAATTCCGCACATCAACTATAGTTTTGGTTTCAACCTCAAGGAGTTGACCTGGTGGTCAACGCCTTGAGGTTCCTTCCAAGGTCTCAGGTTCAAAACCTCATAGCTGCAAACAATTTCTTGGGGCCAGTCCATACGGGACTTTACCCTGGCTTGAATTGGGACCCCCGCAAGTGGACGGTGGAATTGGTCCCCCAGATTAGTCGGTCCAATGGGGCAGATGCTGAGTTATCAAAAGAAAAAAGAAGAAAAAAGCGGGGGGAGAATATCCCTTCAAATGCTTTAGTTAAAAACCCATTGTTCATCTCAGTCCTTTGTTGCCTTCAAATGTCTAGTACCACTCTAATTTAAGTTAGAATGATAATTTTGTCGACCTAATTATATTGAATCATATAAATCTAAACTCCTAACCAATGGTTACTCTCTTTTTCTTTATTTTTTTTTAATATTATCTCTTCTTTCTTTTTCTTTTTTTCTTTTTTTTTTCTTTTTTTGGAATAAGATTCTAATATAAAAAGAATAGAATTTCGAGTACGCAACATCAAAGAACAAACACAGTGAGATATACTCACAAAACCAAACAACTACTCTTCATCTATACATCAACTTCATTCACATCACAACCTATGATCAAAGTCTACACAGAAAATATCAAAACAACAATAAGAAGCAAATCAACAAGGATCAAAGCAACAAATAGTAGTAATCCAGTACTGAAGAACAGAAACCATGTCAAAAAACACAGCAGCAACCACAAACCAAATCGCAGCAAAGCTTCATAACCCAATATTCTTTAATTATCAATGCATTAGCACAAACAATATCCAATCAACAAGAACAAAAAAACAGCAGATAACAGCAATCAAAAATTAAGCAGTAGAAACCATATCAAACACTTTTTTAATACAAGCCCCCCCGATATAAACACCAAACCTTCCAGAGGTCGATGATTTCATTAATATCACATGTGTGCTAAAATGCACATATAAGTGTGCATATATGCATATGAAACAATAAATAAGCAGCCCCAGTAATGTCCCAAAATAATCTTGAATTGAGCAAGCATTTTTCTGGATATATTGAAAAAACTAGGCGTGCTATTAAAAGCTATGAAGCCAAACACTACTCACCTCAGCAAGACCTTTGGGACCAAAAACCAACAAAGCCACCACTCCAATCACCAGAGCTTCAGGAGCCCCAACCCCAAATAAAGATGCATACACAACCTTGCCTTTATGCTGCCTCTTCCTTTCTGTAATACCACCATTAAAAAAAATCAGCAATGATACTAGCCCGAAAAATTATCTAAACAGCCAAAAAAAAAAAAAAAAGAGGGTAGAAAGTTATCTAAAAAGCAAAAAAAAAAAGTTATCAGAAAATAAAATTTGTACATTAGATACTCATCACACTAAACCCTAAACTCACAATCACCCACTACATTTTCAAATTTTTGGTATAGTTTAATTGGTAAGATTTGTTAAGGTTAAGGGAAAATAAAATAAAATATAAGCTAATTTTTTGTCAAATTAGCCTTCTCTTTTCTCTTTTTCCACAAATCACTCCCCAAATTCAAAACAAAAACACAGCACTAAGCAGTTTCCAAGTTTTAACTACAAAATACATATACAACAATGCCAACCCACAATTACAGACTCTGAAACACCACAAACCCAGATGAGAAAGAACTGGAAGAAGTACCTTTTTTCACAGGCCGTTGTGAGATTGAGATACCCAGACGCCTTAAACCATTCCATGGCGAAAAGGGGCTGAGACCCAGTTGAGGAACCCAACTAGGTAGACGAATATTTTGGGTTTTAGGGCATGAATTCACAGAAATCGATAGAGCACAGAAAGTTGGGTGTCTTTTAATGGATTGTGATGATGATGAAGAAGAAGAACAGAGGTATGTGGGAGTAGAAATTGCAGAAGCCATAGGTGTGGTGGTCATTTGTAGTAGATATATGCCTTGAACTTGGCTTGATTTTCGAGGTCTGTTGTTGATGAATCATGGGTTGAATTGTATGGATATGATTCAAAATCAAAACACACCAATCGTGTGAATCGACTAAGGAGTGAAAGAAAGGAATTGCAAACAAAAGTCTCACGATTTCCATGGGTGGCATTGAAGATAGGGCTTGCATATTGGGCTGAAGCCCAAACAGTAAACTGGCCTGTTCTAAATTGAGCCTATATTATTAGGGGTAGTCGGGCAACGTGTTGGATCAGGTGGCATTTCATCTGCCATCCGTTCTAATTTAGACAGATTGAAAAAAATTAATTCATATATGTCTGCTTAGTTAACAGATTTGGATTAAACAAGTTGTGCGAGTTGGTGAGTTGATGCGGATTGATTTGGTGATATAGGTGTTGTTGTTTTGTGGTTTTTTTTGAATTATTTTTCAATAATTCTTTACTATTTTGTGTCCAAATTTTTTCATTGTTCATTTTTTATAATAAAAATAAGGCTCAATTTTTGTATTTCATAAATAGCAAATATAATTACTAAATAAAATATTCTTTTTGAACACAGAAAAAAAGAAAATTATTTTTTTAGGAGTGTTGGCGGATTGGGTTGGGTCGAATGGCCTCCCATCTACCATCCATCCGAACTTAGGTGGATTGAAAAAAATACATTTGCATCCATTCACTTAGATAATTGAAACTGTTCATTTTATGACGAATTGATTCAAGCCATTCGATCATGACGAATCGGGTGGATGCTTGCGCACCCCTAATTATCACCAAAACTTTCCAATGAGGATAGTGTTCCTGAACTAGTAATGGTAGTAGTTATGAGATAAGCGAAATGTTTTGTGCATGTTAAGAGGTGATAAGTGTCACATAATTACCCTCTTATTATTATCTGATTGGCTTAAATAGTAGGCTCAATAACATTTACACATCAGTGTTTAAAAGACAACATGAGAAGCTAGGAATTTGTGATGAGAAGCTAGGTATTTGTGATTGGTTTGGCATCACCACATGGTACTATTGGCACTCAAAAAAATTTCAGTTGGGAGAAGTAGAGTTGATTGGACAGAGCAATTCATATAGTTGTCTTTTAGGGCCATAAGAATGTTAGAGGTTTAGGATGATTATGGTCATTTTATTATAATTTAACTTATTAATCCACTAATATCCTATTTTACTCACACACACAAAAAAAAAAAAAAAAAACTTAACCACCATCGTCAATTGGGTTGAAGACAAGATAAGTTCTAGTAATCTCTTTGATTTAAACGATATATGCATATCTATCTATAGGATACTCTAGAACTACTATTCCGTTTAAAAGGCCCCTTCTTGTATTATTTCATTTCATTGTGCACTTTGGAGTTGGAATAGTCTTCATTTTTTTCTCTTTTTTTTTTTTTTGTTACAGAAAAATCCTTACATCTACTCGTAGATTCAAGGCAACGCCTATATCGAGATCACTAAGGTGTCCTGTTGTTCATTTCGGACGAGACTATAACTAAGCAAGTTGCACTAACCACTCAATACAAGTTCCAATTCAGTCAAGACTTGCGTAGTAGAAAAAAATCGAACCTATACCAAGTGCTATGTTAACTACAACTTGAGGATCCCTTCCTAACCATCTACATTATGCCTAAGGGGTGAAAAGTCTTTTACATTGTGTTTGGATGTAAAGAATAGTGGATATTTCATTCTTCAAAATCTCATTCCCTATAATATAACATTTTTTAAATTTTATTCACCTAATTGTATAATTTAAGGATCTTTACCCATAAAAAATAAGTACATATAACACCCCCAAAAATATGTACATAAAACATATAATTGGATAATTCACGTAATTGTATTAATGGTACATAAAAATATGTACATATAACACTCCCAATATATATATATATATAATTTTATTCACGTAATTGTATAATTCAAGGATCTTTATCCATAAAAAATATGTACATATAACACCCCAAAAAAAAAAAAAAAAAAAAATTATTTATAAGTCCTATTAGGGAGATTTATGTTACATATGATCCTACTAAAAAACTTATGTTCCCATAAGTCTTGTGGGAAGTTTGTTGACACATTTACCCTCAATATTAATTGTTAATATCATAAATAATAGTAAAATCATATATAGAAAATTGAATATTACCATAGATCATATCTATATAAACGTAACGTAACGTGACACCTACATTAACGTAACGTAACGTGACACCTATACGTAACGTGATACCTACATAAACGTAACGTGACACCTATGATTTATAGGAAATTGTATGTTACCATAGATCATATCTACATAAACGTAACGTAACGTGACACTTACATAAACGTAACGTGACAGCTATGATCTATGGCAACATTCAATTTTTTATATAAGAAATTGAATGTTACCATAGATCATATTTATATGAAACGTAACGTGACACCAACATAAACTAGCAACATTTTCACATTCAATTTAAAAAAATAAAAAGTCATTAAGTTTGCGAAACGTAACGTGACACGTTACGTTACGTTTATGTAGGTGTCACGTTACGTTTACATAGGTGTCACGTTACGTTACGTTACGTTTATGTAGGTGTCACATTACGTTACGTTTATGTAAGTATCACGTCACGTTACGTTCATGTAGGATCTTGTGAAATACATTCCTATCTAAATAGGACTTAAGACTCTATAAAAAATTACACATGACTTAATCTACCATAAATATTTAAAAAAATGACTTATAAATAAGTCTCCAAAAAAAAAATCTTTCGCCTTTCACATTTTAATTCTTGGATCAAGCAGGAATTTGAGAGTATTATTCCAACTGGATTGAAAAATAAAAAATCACTTTCTTATTTATCTTCATCTAAAATGGTGGAATCATAAGTATCCAAAATCATATTCAGTGTATTTTGTTTCAGTTTTTGAAAATTGAGTCTTTTATTTTTTGTGTTTTTTATTTTTAGTGAATATTTTTAAAATTTTAAGTAATTTTTTTTACTTTTTTAGATGCACCTTACTTAGATGTATATTTGTGAAAAAAATATTTTAAAAAATTAATAAATACACAAAAATATGAAAAATGTACTGAATTTTTGTATTTTTTGTATTTAGTGATTTTTTTAAAGATTTTTTACACAAATATTATACTTTTTAAGTGTAATCATGTTAGGTATGTCTAAAAAAAATTTTAAAAATTCTTAAAATATTAAAAAATTATTGAAAACAAAAAAAAAATAAGAAAAATAAAAAGTAAATTTTTTTGAATATAATTCTGAAAACCAAAACCAAATAAGCTAATTGATATTCCCCTCAATATTTCGGTCATCCAAAGTTAGCCTTAAATTTTCACAGACTTGGAATTTATTTTTCTACTTGGAGAGAGATGTGGGAAAGTTTTTCATAATTTTTTAATACTTTTGGTTAAATTTTTGGTTAGTTTAGGTATGCAGAATAGAGAAACAAGCTGGCTAATCCAAAACAATTTCTAAAATCTCCAAACTTGAGTTGAGATGAGAACTTTTAAAAAAGAAGAAGAAGAAAATTAGAGATTGGACATACAAATCTTTGTTACAGTTGTGTTTATTCATTTTTTGGCTAAACAATAAAACATTGGCTAAAATTTTTCAATGCCATAACATGGAACAGTGTCTCCAAAGATCATATGAATGGGCAAGATTGTAGCTTTAAATCAGGCCCAAAAACAAATGTTGGATTGGGAAATAAATATCAATGCCCTATCATTCAGCTCAATCCAAAACAAGAAAAACAAAAACAATTATATTAAATTCAAACCCCTTTGAAAAGTCACTTTTTTAGTATTTTTGACCAAAACATAAGGTAAAAAAAATGGACTCTAATTCTCTCAATCCTAGGTATGTAATGGAGGATTTCATTACATATTTAATAGTTTTGAAATAGAAATATAAATTTATAATTAGTTTAAATTAAAAAAAAAAATCATTATACTCAACTGAAAAAGATTTCTTTGATTGAAAGTGGAGTGAAAAAGATCATGCCTAGATAGACCTTGAACCGAGGGGTGTTTTTGGAAGATGGTTAAAGGTTATTTTTTTATTTTTTTTAACTTTTTTGTGAGAAAGGAAAATGGGTTAAAAACTAAAAAGCGACTTTTAATCCACTTCTCAAAATAGGCTTGAATAAACAATTCTGCCAATAAAAAATAAGAATAACCTATATTTCTAAAAAATATCTCGAAAATAAAGGGTAGCTTTTTTGCAAAAAAATTTCACAAAAATATTTTAAAAGCACATAGTATCGATTATCTTTATATGTATTATTAAAGAACCGATAAATGCACGAGGGGCCCCCAATGAAAAGTTTAAAAAGGGAAACTATTAGATACTATTGAAATACCATGTAATTATTATAGGGATATTTAATTAAAATTTCTCAATTGGACTTTTGTTAGGTGAAAAAGATGGCTCAATTTATTTTATTTTATAAATCCCTTAAGAAGAAAATATATAATTGAGTAACAATAAAATAAATATTTTTTTTTTTTCTTGGATAATATTGCCAAGTAACATATTATTATCAAACAGAGTAACTGTCAAATAAAGTAATATGTTATTGTGAGACAAAGCAAAATGTTACTGTCAAACAGAATAACATGTTACTATTACTGTTTACATCAATTTCGACGGTAATAATTTTTTTTTTTTTTAAAGAATTTCATAGTTAACATGAATCTTATTTGATAAATCTTGATAAGAGAATTCTAAAAATACCAATTTCATTAAAAACCAACATCTATATCAAAATTATATTATTTTAAAATTTAATATTTTGATAATAATGGTATGTGTTGGACTTTTTAAAAAAAACTTGTTGTACTTGTTCTTAATTCATTAAAGTTTTATTATGAGGGAGTTTTGACCAAACCTCCCAATATTATAAGCGATACTTTCGGCTAATGAAAAATTAAAACACACATTAAGTCATTCTGTAAGTCTTAACTATATAATAAAGGTGAGTTAGCATGTTCTACACGTAAAATTTTTATTATGTGATTGATTTGAAATATCACATAAATAATGACACATAATATTTCAAAACTATTGAATGATTATCCTTTAAAAAGTATATATATATATCTATATTGTGATTTGAACTCATAATACACAAATCACAATCCCTCATAAAAAAATATACATCTACATTTTTTTTTGGGGGGGTGACCCATGAAAACTTGGTTCAACTTGGCCCTAGGGTTATATATATATATATATATATATGCATGTATTTGTTTAATTGCACATCAACGACCACCAACCTAAACATGTGGTGTGCTGGGTATAGCTTTTGGGGTGTAGGACCATAAACCAGACTAATAAGCCACCCCCATGAAAATGGTCATCTTGTGAAATATCCACCAGTAGTGGCACATCCTTGTGGACCCAATAAAAAATAAAATAAAATTTTATTAGATGAATCAAAAGTTATGTCTCTTCCTCTCTCTCTGTTTTTTTTTATAATTATTTTAAGTATTGTTATTGTCTTCTAGAGTTTGGCTTTTCTTTTGTTGCATTGGTGGGGATGAAAATTAATCATCACAAATTTTGAACCCCTAGTACTCCACAATGTGTTAAAAAGTGCAAGTGTTAAAAAGGAGCGGGGTTATAAAGCTTGAAATTTATCAAAGGCCTCCATGAAATTTGTGTAGAAAGTTTAAAAGGTTAAAGAATGAAAAGCAACTTTTGCTTTCACCCTGATACACACATTTGTTTTTTTGATAACTTAAGGTGGCCGGATCAATTTATGCGCACCTCGACTAATCTCTGAGGGACTAATCTCATCGTCTATTAACGGGGGTTCATTTAAAGCCAGAACAAAGCTCTGTATGGACTGACCCAACACAAGAATTAATACACACATTTTAATATATATATATATATATAATATCTTTTAAAATAAAATTATCAGACTGAGGCTATTTTAAGTTGTATTTTCAGATTACTATTTTAATACTAAAATTGTGTTTTAAAAACAAGACTTTAATTAATTTTTTGAAGTCACAATTTCAGTAATCTCGAGTTTGAAAAATGTGTAAACCTTGTAGGCTTTTAATATTTAAATTGTGTCAATATGATATGTAATATATAAGAGGTGTTGCTTTTAATTTAACTATAAAAAATGTTTCTTCAATTTTATCAATTTAATCTCCCAATTTAACTCTAAAACACAATTTAAACATTAGAGAACAAATTGAAACACTTTTACATTAGGGATTAAATTGACACAATTTATATATTAAGACCAAAATAATACAATGTTCATACTTTGGGGACTAAAAATGTAATTAATGCTTTTAGACAAATTACACTAACGTCTTTCGGGATTTTCAAAGACTACATCAAACCCTACACAATTATACCGTTCTTTTTAAATTTGTTAGTCTATTAATGGAAAAAAAAAATAACATTTTCATCTTTTTATTGTAAAATATATATTTTATCTTTAAAATTTCACTTGCCTACATATTATTTACATTAGTTTCAATAATTTTAATTTTATAAAACAAAAGTACAATATAATTTACTTTATTTTTACGTGTACCATAGCAAAGGGCTGGGCTTGCCTCCACTGGAGGGTACTATTGGGCCAGTGAGGGTCAACCACGGGTCCTGTTTTGATAATTCGAACCGTTTAATGTGTAAAACTCATCAAGTACTATATGCTTATGAAAAATCACTTTGATCGGATATCAATAACTACATGATCAAATCAGTTATGTATTAAAAAAAATTGGACGGTGAAAAAAAAAATGGTTGACAGAAAACCATTTTAATCACGTAGCTATCGATATTTGATCAACATATTTTTTGTAGTCATATAGTACTCAACTAATTCTATACATTGAATGGTTCGGATTATCAAAATAAGACCCATAATGGACCTCCACGGGTCTAACAGCAGCTTTCGGTCCGATCACGAACCGGAGAGAAGCTGTAACGCCCTCAAAATAAACCCATTATATATATATCATTGACATGCAATATTAAAAGAAAACAATTAATTATTTCATCCATCAGAGTATTACTAAATAAAGCCATTACATGTAACATCAAATTAAATGCCCTACAGGCTTACATCTTTCCAAGCCAGCACTTAGACACAAAAATATGAGTTCTAACTCAAATACAAATAAAGCCCTAGGCTTGAATGTTTACATGTACTATCAAATAAAAACATTTAACTAAAGATAGTCTTCAAAATCCAAATCCTTCCAAACTAAGTCTTTGGAGGTAGCTTATCACCTGGACCTGAAAATGATGTTCCCATATAGGGTGAGCCACAGCCCAGTAGAGATGTACTAAACCAAGTATAAGCATTGAATAAAGCAGTAGCATTCAATAGATGATTAACCAAGGTAATCAATTATATCATTATACAGTCTCATGACACTAATGTCAATGACACGTTTCACTTTCCATTATTATCAATATGGCTCAGAACCTGACCAAACTTACAACAGTGAAGTGAACTATATATATCATATTCACATTACTTCCAATACCATCCAAACAAATGAGACTCAGGCTCATATCAAAACACTTCATACTTCCCGTTTGATACACATTTTAGTGCTGTATCACTAATATGTAAAAACACTTCAATATCAATAAGCACACATAATAGTGATGCTAATGGAGTCCATCCCCTATCTCCTCCCAAACAAAATTCGGTTTAGAGGTCCATCCCCTATCTTCCCCTAAACCGTGAAGTACATCCCCTATCTCCTCCCACACAATATGCAAATGCAATGCTCAAACAATACACGTATTTTCTGTATTAATTCAATAGTCAAAATTAATGACTTAACCAATGTGATTAGTTTCAGTTATCCCTAATCCACATGCAATGTCTACAACAATCACGACTATCCTCCACCGATAGCCCAAAACAGTTATTTCTAGACTGGAAATAAATATATCAATAATTTAATAGGCAAGTGATTTAAATTAACCAACTACACCATTTAACCAATAAATTCCTCAATTTCGTGAATTTAACTAAATTCCCCAATTTTCCTTTAATAAATTATACAAATAAATTTATTAAAACAACTAGGATTTTTTCAAAAATTACCAAAATACCCCCAACATATCAAAATACCAAACTTAGAACAAAACTTATAAAATGGAGTAGGAAATCCCTACCTCGCAGTAAATAATTCGAATAGAGAAGATGGAGATGACGACCCAAAATCCAAAGTGCTCCAAATTGCTAATCGCTCAGATTAAAACGACGCTCTAGGCTCACTCTATCCTTTTAATAGAGACTCTAGGGCAGAAATACACTCTAAGTAGATCAAACCTAAGAGAGAAGGTGTGTAGAGGGAGAGAGAAGTCGTACCTAGGGTTTTGGAATCAAAAAGATGGTGAAAAAGTATTTTAAAAACCGCTGCTGCCTATTTAAACCCGATAGGCTCGCTCGAGCGAAGGATTGGTCGCTCGAGCGACCAGACACAAGAATGACTCGCTTGAGCGAATAAAGTCTCGCTCGAGCCAAGAATGCAATGCTTCAGGTCTGCAACCCAGAAGCACGCTCGAGCGACAGAATGCTCGCTCGAGCGAAGGAAAGCTCGTTCGATCCAACAAATACAGCTCTCAGGTCTATACTAGACGCAATCTCTCGCTCAAGCGAAGAAACCCTGGCTCGAGCGAAGGACAAAAAAACAAGAGCTCGCTCGAGCGACCAACTCCTGGCTCGAGCGACGGTTCAAAAATCTGGACAGCAACACTTGGCCTCCGTTTGGCAGAGTTTTCAAAATCTAATTCAACACTCACTTTTGAGTGTTGTGTTTGTTTAGGGTTTTCAAATCACAATTCTACACTCATTTCTCAAAACTCATTTCAAAACATAATCATTACTTTTCAAAACTCATAACCAAACACATAATTCAAAACTCTTTTCAAAACTCCATTCAAATCAATATTCTAAAAATATTTTAATTTTGTTAAGATTTACGATTTTTTTAATTTTTTAATTTTTTTTTAATTTTTTGAATATTTTTAAATATTTTAATTTTTAAATATTACAATTTTAATTTTTTAAATTTTAAAATATTTTATAAAAATAAATTCAAACTCTATTTTATAAAAATATTTTTAAATATTTTAATTTTGTTAAGATTTACGATTTTTTTTAATTTTTTAATTTTTTTAATTTTTTGAATATTTTTCAATATTTTAATTTTTAAATATTACAATTTTAATTTTTTAAATTTTAAAAGATTTTATAAAAATAAATTCAAACTCTATTTTATAAAAATATTTTTAAATATTTTAATTTTGTTAAGATTTACGATTTTTTTAATTGAGTTTTGTTTTATGTGTTTGGTTAGGATTTGAGTGTACAGTTGTTTTTAAATTTAAAATATTAAAATTTTAAATTATTTTAATTTTTTGAATATTTAAATTAATTTTTTACTTATTAAATTTTTTAGATTATTTAAATTATTTAAATATTTATGATTTAAATTTTTTGAATATTTATTTTGAAAAAAAAATATTTCCTTTGTAGTATTTTAATTAAAAAATTAATTAATGTTATTTTTTGTTAATAATAAATTTTTTTAATTGAATTTTAAAAAGAGTTTGGTTATGAGTGTTGATCAAAATTTTCAATAATGTGAAAGTAATGTGTTTTGTTATGAGTTATAACAATTTGAATTAAGTTTTGAAAACTCTTTTCAAAACTCATAACCAAACAAATTTTCTTACTTCACATGTCAAATCAAACTTTCAAAACTCAATTCTACACTCAATTCAAAACTCAATTCCACACTCAATTCAACACTTTATTCAATAATCATAACCAAACAAATTTTCTACACTCAAATCATAATTCTAAAACACACAAACTCAAAATACAACTCATATTCTCAAATCATAATTACAAAACTCTACCAAACGGAGCCTTGGTTTCTAAACCCAACCCACCTGTAACAAATCTGCCCAATACATCCTATAACTCAAAATAAGAAATTAAAGGACGACAACAACAATTAAATAACACCAGAATCTACGGAATATAAGTCCGGATACAACAATCAAAAGGAAAAGACCGGGGTCGCTATAGAAGCCACTGCCCATAGCAAACCATCATTTATAATTTCATAGATTTATATATATCTATGTATATATAATCTAGAGAGAGAGAGAGAGAGAGAGAGAGAGAGAGAGAGAGAGAGAGAGAGTGAAATGTGTAAATACATAATGAGTCAAAAGAGGGGGTTGGAGTCACTGGTGTGATATCAATATCAAAGTGGAAAAGGATAATGAATGAAATGGTAGAAGTATGTTATAAAGATGGACCCTCCCATGAAAGGTTGTTTTAATAAATTAAATTAAATTAATATTTTATATATATAAGAATTTAAAGAGAGAGAGAGAAAGAGACCACTGTATGTGTCACTATCTTACGCACGAGAGGTTGCGCACGAAAACTCATCCCAACATTAAGTGGTTCTGCACACGTGCATGCCTTTATAATAACTTTTACCCCCCAAATAAAGAAAAAGGAATAGATAGAAGGATTCCCTCTTTAATTATAGAAGAGAGAATTCACAAACAAAAAAAAATTAGTAATTATTGACTTATTTTGGTAGTTGAAAAGTTACAGCTGTTTTTTTTCAAGATTGGGGAAAGCCAAAGGTGAAATTTTAAAAAATAAAAAATAAAAAATAAAAACGAACGCCTCTAATTAAATAAGAGAAAAAAATAGAAAAAAGAACATCTTTTGTTCAGATTTTTGTATGTTAATAATGTTGAGAAGTCATCTGAGTAAGACATAGATTTTCTTTAAAAATCACTAAAGTCAAAAATAAATTATAACTTTTCTAATTATTGCCAAACTTTTGAATATTTTTTTATTTTTATTTTTAAAAACAAGCTTGTTAATATTTCAAAGACAAAAAATGGACCACAAAAGCAACATCTTGTATGTTTGCAAATTGAAAGACATAGACCCATGGCAACAACTAGGTAGGGTAATTTTTTTTTTAGGAATCAGAAATTAGGAATGGAATGGTGTGCACGAGAGCTTGCCTTGCCCCTTGTGAAAGTGGTTTCATTTTGCGTTTACCATTGTCCATTGTAGTCAATAATCAACATATATCACTATAGGGTTGGTTTGGAGTATTAGTTGACTTTTTTGTTTTTTTTATTTTTTAGTTATTTTATACTGAAGCTAAAAAATCTTGTTTATGGCGAGCGGATCCTCTAGAGTGAATTCTCTAGAGTGATCTCCTAAAATGGAGATCGGACGGCTCTGCTTAGTCCTCACCAAAACGACGTCGTTTTGGTGAGGATTTTCCAAAAAAAAAAAAAAAATTCAGATTTTTTGAAGGTTTTTTTTGCAGATCAACAATGGCTTCACAGCAATCCACCGCCGTCTCCGAGCTCCTCACCGAATTGGTCGAAACTGGATTGGGATTCTTTGAATTCGATGTAGCAGAAGAAGAGCTTGGATTGAGAAGATGGGTTGTTGTTGGAGATGAATGAGGAAGAGACGAGAGAGAACTCGGATCGGAGCGATTTGAGGTGGAGTTCCTGCTTGTCGTGGAGCTGAGAAGCGTCGAAGAAGATGAGGAGAGAGAAAGGGCGAGTGGTTGTGGTGGGTTAGAGATTGGGATTGGTGGGTGAGGAGCTCGGAGACGAGGGAGGAGCCATCATCGGAGGAGGAGGAGAAGGAGGAGGAGAGAGAGAAGAGAGAGAGAGGGGTTAGGAGGAGGAGGAGAGAGAGATGGGTCGTTGATCTTCAAGTTGCAGAGATCGCCATTGTTGAGGAGGAGAGAGAGATGGGCGAGGGGTTGATCTTCACAGCCATCATCTGTTTTTTTTTTTTTTTTTTTTTTTTTGGAAAAATTCTCAGCCGTCCGATCTCCACTTTAGGAGATCACTCTAGAGAATTCACTCTAGAGGATCCGCTCGCTTGTTTATGATAGATTTTTTGACTTTTTGACTTTTGTGAGAGAAGAAATAAATTAATTAGATGCGACATTTTGTCCTATTTAATTAAAATAACTTATTTTGTCTTATATGACTATTTTAGCCTAAACTAATGTCCCAAATGGGGCTTACACCCTATAATAGTTTTAGAAATCAAAAAAAATAAGAATTTTATTACAACCTTTTCATGATGACTCTCGCAATGATAATAATTTATCCTAAATATTTTTTAGTCGTCATTAAAAGATTGTTCATTGGTTATTATCTATTATCGTATAAGGGTTTTACTATAACATATAAAGGTTTTACCATTATCTATTAATTGTCGTCACAAAAAAAATATCTCGAAAAGTTTTTAAAAAAAAATTACGACAAAAAATTTTTAAAATGTTGCTAATGAATGATTTTTAGGAACTGTGAAAAAGTGGTTTAGAAATACTCCAGGATCCAGTCAGATGTCCTTGATCCTCTGATCGCTACCTGAAAAAGGGATAAACACTCCGGTCAGGGTTGCCAGAATTAGCACTCTGACGGACAAGTTAGTATTCTCTCCAGTTTACTTCTATCTCAAGTTATTTTGTCTATTCTCACATACCTCTCTTTGGTTGACGTTCCTCTTTTTATATTACCCTTTGGACCCGAGGGTCAAGCCCACTCTTAATCTCACACTTGATTGTTTACTCGGCCTTCCGGTTGCGTGCTGGTTCCCATTCGGCTCTTCATATGGCCGATCTGTATATTTGGCTTCAAGAGCTCTTAGATTATAGCCGAATTGCCTTTGTCCTGATATCTTCAAATGTCTTGGCCTTCTTTAATATATACTTATTCAGCCCCCACTGGAACAAAACAATTGGGTATAAAAAAAAAAAAAAAAGTTTAATTTTTTAGACAAAATTTTGATTATAAATGAATAGTAATTCATCACTAAATGTTCAATTTCATCACTAAAAAAATTACAACAATGATATTTTTGATAACTAATATATCATTTCCAAAAAAGAATTTTATTCTTAAATTTTTGTCTCTAGCATTTTAATTTTTTATAATATCATTTTTCAAAACTTATGTTTAACCGATTGCAAGTTGGTTGGCTAACTGAGTGGTCCTGGTGCAACTGTGTAACAACCCTCGTACTGATTACCGATAAACCACTGAATTATATACTGATTACTGCTAAATTGAATTGATAATGACTGTGATAATTGAATTAACTGAAGTACTGACAGACTGATTGAAATCGAAACTGAAATTGAATAAGTTTATTTATTGAATTGCATATTGCATCTGTTTGATTTATGATTATCTGTTTGAATTATATGTTTAAACTGCTAATTGAAGGCCTTATCGGCGGCGGCGAATGGAGAACCGTTTAGTGTTTTGTAATCGGTAGAATATTTGTGATTTAATGGTATAATTATCTGAAAATTGATTAGGAATGATTAAATCAGATTAAATTAAGTCAATTAAAGAGTTTGACGTAATTACGGTAATGCCATTGAGTGGAGTTTTGTTTAATCATAGTTGAGGCCTTGTTTATATCATATCAAAACACATTCATCAGCCTTTTCTCCTTGCTCCACCGAATTTAGAGAGGAAGAGAACAAGACTTAGGTTTATTTTGTTGTTTTGGCTTGCATTGTTTGAAGATTTGAAGTAAATTGAAGTGTATTGGCAAGATTGAACTCTCACACCTTGAATACAAGATTTAGGTAGGTTATTCATCTCCTTATTGTTGTCTTGAGCTAAATCTTGCTTGGGTTTTTGCATCATTGTAGAATCAAGTCATGTTTTAGTTCATATGTTGAATTAGAACTCCATTGTTGCATGCATGTAAGAATTGATGAGTTTAAATTGATTTCATGGCAAGATGGTGCATGCATGTTCACATTTTTGTATAAGTCCATGTTTTCATAATGTTTACCAACTATTGAGCTCATTAGAGCCAGATTTGAAGCTTGAACTTGGTTTAAACTTCATGCATTTCATGTTTGAAAATGTTCTTGAAAATGGGTTGAAAATGGCTTGAATTGACTCACCTTTGGCCCTTGCATGTGTAAATTGGCTTTTGAAACTTGTTGTATATTGTATTGGGATGTATTTTCCAGAATTTGGGGCCAAGAGGTTGAGTTTTGGATGTTTGAATGCTTAGTTCGAACTTGGGAGACAAATCTGGAAATTCCAGATTTGGCTTCCTCGCTCGAGCGAAGGATTCCTCGCTCGAGCGAGCCCTTTGGTTTTGCAAGCTCGCTCGAGCGAGCATCGAGCGTGCATCGCGCGTAAAAATCGAGCATCCAGTACTTTTACTGTTCATCAGGTCGCTCGAGCGAAGGATTGTTCGCTCGAGCGAAGCCTTTGATTTTGGAAGCTCGCTCGAGCGAAGGAAGGCTCGCTCGAGCGAGGAGCCTGTTTTCAGCAACTTTTGAAAAATGCCTTCCAACTGTATTTTTGCATCCTCATCCCATTCTAGGCATTCTTAGGCCTAGTTTAAGACATTTTAATGAGGATTTAGACGTAGAACCACACCGAGGAAATTTAAGGATTCAATTATCATCCTTCCCGACTGTTAAGCTTAGTGTGCGTTCTATTTGTTAACTGTTTAGGGTTGGCGACTGGAGAGACGCGCTCTAGCACATTGTAGCCCAATCACTGTGAGTAACAATTGTATAAAGATATGTTCAAAATGGCTATCTTTTGAATACCAAACTGAACTGTTTACTGAACTGTTTACTGAACTGGAATTATTTACTGAATGAATGTATGTCCTTTATTTCTGAACTGTATTGTGGCATCCTTAGCACTACTGTTACTGACTGTTACTGTTACAGAGATCTCTGTCGGTTCCCTTGTGGAACCATACTGTTTACTGAATGACTGGCCATCATTACTGTTCGGTCTTTTGACCTACTGTTACTGTTACGCTAATGGATGTACCACATATGACTGTTTATTGTACTGAACGACTGTAATACTGATTGAAATAATGAACTGTTTTCGTTACTGTAAGGACATTACATTCTTAACCTCTTTATACATTATGTTATTCACTGGGCTTTAGCTCACTGCTCATATATATATGTAGGTGTACAGGCACCGGACCAGAGCTAGAAGCGTCGGGGGTTATTCCAGTTTTGTCAGCCAGCCTATGTGCCTCACTGTGAGGTTCCGTGTTGCCATGTCATGGCTTTGGGATTTTGTTTTGAGTTTTTCCCATCGGTCTCCTCACAGTTTTGTATCATTGTATAAACTGAATGTTTACTGTACTGTTACGGAGGGATTAAGTCCCTGTACTGAATGTTTGTGTGATTGTATAGACCGTACTGTTTGAACTGTATGAATGCATGAAAAATGTTTTTGGCATACAGATTTTCACAGCTCAATGGACACTAGTTATTTACTGTATTGGCTTCCGCCACCCTGAATTCTGTTATACTGTATTACTGTTAAGCAGGCCTTCGGTAATTACGGATTACTGGCCGGTTACGGTGCTAAACCCATAGGGCCGGGTTTGGGTCGTGACAGAGTGGTATCAGAGCGATACTCAACCACGAGTTATACCGCACACACGTGTCCAAATGAGCTATAGGGTGTCCTAGAGAAGCAATTAGGGCATCTCATGAATTTGAAAAGCGTGTGCTTATGACTGATTGATTAAGTGTTAAATGTTAAACTGTCTAATTGTACAACTGCCTATAATGATAACTGTTATAACTGTTTATAGTGAAATGGATAACATAAACACTGCAAATGAAACTGGATCATCATCCTCTGAGGCCAGAATGGCCAGACTTGAGCTAATGATGGGACTGATAATTGAAAGATTGGACCAACAACAGAACCAACCGCCCCCACCTCCTCCTCCTCCTCCGGTGCAACCGGAACAGAATGTACAGAATGTGAATGCTAATGAGGTGGACATTATTGCACTGACCCATAAGTTCAGCAAGTTGAAACCGCCATCCTTTCAGGGAGGCCTTGAACCATTGAAAGCTGAGGCTTGGATTTTAGAGACAGAAAAGTTGTTCGAGGTATTTCCATGTTCGGAGGCACACAAGGTACTGTTGGCCACCTTCACCTTGCAGGAAGAGGCGAGGAGATGGTGGATGCTTACTCGTGATGATGATGTTGTTATGACTTGGGCTCAGTTTAAAGAGTCCTTCTTTGAAAAATATTTTCCTCAGTGCATCAGGGACAGAAAAGTGACTGAGTTTGAACAGTTAAGACAGGGCAAGACGTCTGTTGCCGAGTATGAGAAGCAATTTACCGAACTTGCTAGGTATGCACCACATATGGTGGATACCGATTATAAGAAGGCCAGGAGGTTTGAAGGCGGCCTTAGTGTTGCTATTCAGGATCGGATAAGTGTTTTGAAAATGCCAACTTATGTGGGTGTTCTCGACCGGGCATTGATGGCCGAGACGAATATTGCAGCAGTGAAACAATCCGAAACACCAACAACTGAGTGGCAAGGTAAAAGGCAGGGTTTCAAATTCAAGAAAGGCAAGCATGATTCTGCAAATAAGAAACAGAATACGGGGTCGACAACCAGCCCCAGCCAAGGGAGTGGATTTACTCCACCCTGCTCCATATGTGGCAACAAGCACAAAGGGGTTTGCTATCAGATATCTGGAGCTTGTTTTAGGTGTGGCAAGGTGGGCCACAGAATTAAAGACTGTCCCTCTGCCCCGCAATCCAGTAGTAAAGCTGCACCGAGCGTAGCAGCATCAAATGTAGCACCGAAGCCTAACCCCAAAGCTACCGGGAAAGAGCCTATGAGGCAGGGCCGAGTGTTTGCCCTAGTACCGGGAGACGTGCAGAATACCGAGACTGTTGTGTCAGGTATCCTCTCTATTTGTGCTCAAAATGCATATGTATTGATTGATTCGGGGTCTACACATTCTTATGTGTCACATGCTTTCTCACGAAAATTGAATAGACCCTTAGAGCCTATGAATTACTTGTTAGCAGTATCATCACCTGTTGGGGGATCCATGACATGTGCATATATATATCCTGCTTGTGAGATTATTGTTGGGGATATGCATTTGTTTATTGATTTACTGCCATTGAATATCGATCATTTTGATGTAATATTGGGGATGGATTGGTTACAAAAGTATCATGCCACTATAGACTGTGTAACAAAACAAGTAGTTTTCCGTCCACCGGGCTTACCGGAATTTGTGTTTAATGGAATTGGAGTAGTACCCCCACCGTATCTGATTTCTTCTGTAAAAGCTGTTAGACTGATTAGAAAGGGGTGTAAAGGATATCTGTGTTCTGTGTTGACTGTGCCTACTGATGATAGTGTTAAAACTGATATGAATTGTATTCCTATAGTCAGAGAATTCCCAGATGTGTTTCCAGATGAATTGCCAGGGGATTTGATTGACAGGGAAATTGAATTTACTGTGGATGTGATTCCGGGTACACAGCCGATATCGAAAGCTCCTTACAGAATGGCTCCAACTGAACTGAAGGAATTGAAAGTGCAATTGCAGGAACTGTTAGACAAAAAGTTTATCAGACCCAGTACTTCACCGTGGGGTGCACCTGTTTTGTTTGTAAAGAAGAAAGATGGCTCACTGAGACTGTGTATTGATTACCGCGAACTGAACAAGGTAACTGTAAAGAATAAATATCCATTGCCACGTATTGATGATTTATTTGACCAGTTACAGGGTGCACAAGTGTTTTCCAAAATCGATCTCAGATCGGGATATCACCAAGTGAAAGTCAAACCAGAAGACATCGGTAAAACTGCTTTCAGAACAAGGTATGGACATTATGAATTTTTGGTTATGCCGTTCGGAGTCACGAATGCCCCAGCTGCATTTATGGACCTTATGAACAGAATTTTTAAACCGTACCTTGATGATTTCATTGTAGTATTTATTGATGACATCCTGATTTATTCTAAGACTGCTGAAGAACACGAACACCATCTAAGACTTGCCCTACAGACCCTAAGGGAACAGAAACTGTATGCTAAACTGTCTAAGTGTGAATTTTGGCTTGACCATGTAATGTTTCTAGGACATGTTATTAGCAAGGATGGAATTTCTGTTGATCCTCAGAAAATTGAAGCTGTAGTGGACTGGCCTAGACCGACAAATGTGACTGAAGTCCGAAGCTTTTTGGGATTGGCTGGATACTATAGAAGATTTGTTAAAGACTTCTCCAAAATTGCCCTACCATTGACTCAGTTAACTCGAGAGGACATCATTTGACTGGACTGACCAAAGGGAGACAGCGTTCCAAGAATTGAAAACCAGACTTGTGACTGCACCGATCCTGACTCTACCCTCAGGTACAGATGGTTACACTGTTTTTAGTGATGCTTCTCATAAGGGTTTGGGATGTGTTTTAATGCAGAATGGGAGAGTTATTGCTTATGCTTCCCGACAGTTGAGACCACACGAAAAGAATTACCCAACCCATGATCTTGAACTTGCTGCAGTGGTTTTTGCATTGAAAATTTGGCGTCACTATTTGTATGGGGCAACATGTGAAGTATACACCGACCACAAGAGCTTGAAGTATTTCTTCACACAGAAAGAATTGAACATGAGACAGCGGAGATGGCTTGAACTGATCAAAGATTATGACCTACAGATTCTGTATCACCCAGGGAAAGCCAATACCGTAGCTGATGCTTTGAGCCGGAAATCGATTGGGAACATAGCCTGTTTGCTGACTGGACAGAAAGAATTGCTTTGTGACATTGAAAAGTTTGAAATTGAAGTTGTCTTGAAAGAACAAGGTGGAACCTTAGCTGCCATTACTGCCCAACCAGCATTGATTGAAGAGATTAAGGAGAAACAGCAACTGGATGATTACTTGAAGAAAATCATCGAAGAGAGAGATTCAAAACCGAGACCGGGGTTCAAATTTGACAACAATGTACTGAAATTTCAAGATAGACTGTGTGTACCAAATGACACTGAATTGAAAAGAAGAGTTCTCCAAGAAGGCCACAGTTCGAAATTTTCTATCCACCCGGGGAATACGAAAATGTATCAAGATTTGAAACAGAATTTCTGGTGGCCGGGAATGAAGAAAGAAATTGCCGACTTTGTGTCTAAGTGTCTTCATTGCCAACAAGTCAAAGCTGAACATCAACGACCTGCCGGATTACTGCAACCCTTACCCATACCAGAGTGGAAATGGGAGCATATCACGATGGATTTTATCGTTGGATTACCTCGCTCCAAGAAAGGTATGGATTCTATTTGGGTTATTGTTGATAGATTGACTAAGTCTGCACACTTCCTACCTGTCAAGACAATCTATAATGCGGATAAATTGGCTGTTATCTATATTGATGAAATTGTTAGACTGCACGGAGTGCCTGTGTCTATTGTTTCTGACAGGGATTCGAAGTTTACATCGAGGTTCTGGCAAAGCCTACAGACTGCATTGGGTACCGAATTGAGGCTGAGTAGTGCCTATCATCCTCAGACAGATGGACAGTCAGAAAGAACCATCCAGACTTTAGAGGATCTACTGAGAATGTGTGTCCTTGATTTCCAAGGGAACTGGGAAAGTCATTTACCATTGGCTGAATTCGCCTACAACAACAGCTACCATTCGAGCATTGGTATGGCGCCTTTCGAGGCATTGTATGGCAGAAAGTGTAGATCTCCAATTTGCTGGGCAGAAGTTGGGGATGGGCCGTTGCTTGGGCCCGAGATTGTGTATGAGACGACTGAAAAGATCAAACTGATACAGCAAAGATTGAAAACTGCACAGAGTAGACAGAAAAGTTATGCGGATGTTAGAAGACGGGATAGAGAGTATGAAGTGGGTGATCACGTGTTCGTGAAAGTGACACCAATGAAAGGCCAGACTCGTTTTGGAGTCAAAGGCAAATTAGCGCCGCGGTATGTCGGACCGTATGAAGTGATTGAGAAGGTTAATCCGGTGGCGTATCAAGTTGCACTTCCTCCTGAGATGGAGCATATGCATAACGTCTTCCACATTTCGATGTTGAGGGACTATCTTCGAGATCCGTTTCATGTGATTGAGCCTACCCGAGTAGTGTTGAGTGATGACTACACTTATGAGGAACGGCCTATACAGATTGTAAACCGACGGATCAAGAAACTGAGAAACAAGGAAATTCCGCTAGTGAAAGTAGACTGGCAGAATCATGGTGGTGTGTATGCCACTTGGGAAAGGGAAGATGACATGGCGAAAAGATATCCTGATTTGTTTCCACTGAATCCTGTTTTCTTCCAAACTGAAGGTAACTCGAGTTTAGAGGACTAAACTCCTTATAAGGAGGGGAGACTGTAACAACCCTCGTACTGATTACCGATAAACCACTGAATTATATACTGATTACTGCTAAATTGAATTGATAATGACTGATAATTGAATTAACTGAAGTACTGAACAGACTGATTGAAATCGAAACTGAAATTGAATAAGTTTATTTATTGAATTGCATATTGCATCTGTTTGATTTATGATTATCTGTTTGAATTATATGTTTAAACTGCTAATTGAAGGCCTTATCGGCGGCCGAATGGAGAACCGTTTAGTGTTTTGTAATCGGTAGAATATTTGTGATTTAATGGTATAATTATCTGAAAATTGATTAGGAATGATTAAATCAGATTAAATTAAGTCAATTAAAGAGTTTGACGTAATTACGGTAATGCCATTGAGTGGAGTTTTGTTTAATCATAGTTGAGGCCTTGTTTATATCATATCAAAACACATTCATCAGCCTTTTCTCCTTGCTCCACCGAATTTAGAGAGGAAGAGAACAAGACTTAGGTTTATTTTGTTGTTTTGGCTTGCATTGTTTGAAGATTTGAAGTAAATTGAAGTGTATTGGCAAGATTGAACTCTCACACCTTGAATACAAGATTTAGGTAGGTTATTCATCTCCTTATTGTTGTCTTGAGCTAAATCTTGCTTGGGTTTTTGCATCATTGTAGAATCAAGTCATGTTTTAGTTCATATGTTGAATTAGAACTCCATTGTTGCATGCATGTAAGAATTGATGAGTTTAAATTGATTTCATGGCAAGATGGTGCATGCATGTTCACATTTTTGTATAAGTCCATGTTTTCATAATGTTTACCAACTATTGAGCTCATTAGAGCCAGATTTGAAGCTTGAACTTGGTTTAAACTTCATGCATTTCATGTTTGAAAATGTTCTTGAAAATGGGTTGAAAATGGCTTGAATTGACTCACCTTTGGCCCTTGCATGTGTAAATTGGCTTTTGAAACTTGTTGTATATTGTATTGGGATGTATTTTCCAGAATTTGGGGCCAAGAGGTTGAGTTTTGGATGTTTGAATGCTTAGTTCGAACTTGGGAGACAAATCTGGAAATTCCAGATTTGGCTTCCTCGCTCGAGCGAAGGATTCCTCGCTCGAGCGAGCCCTTTGGTTTTGCAAGCTCGCTCGAGCGAGCATCGAGCGTGCATCGCGCGTAAAAATCGAGCATCCAGTACTTTTACTGTTCATCAGGTCGCTCGAGCGAAGGATTGTTCGCTCGAGCGAAGCCTTTGATTTTGGAAGCTCGCTCGAGCGAAGGAAGGCTCGCTCGAGCGAGGAGCCTGTTTTCAGCAACTTTTGAAAAATGCCTTCCAACTGTATTTTTGCATCCTCATCCCATTCTAGGCATTCTTAGGCCTAGTTTAAGACATTTTAATGAGGATTTAGACGTAGAACCACACCGAGGAAATTTAAGGATTCAATTATCATCCTTCCCGACTGTTAAGCTTAGTGTGCGTTCTATTTGTTAACTGTTTAGGGTTGGCGACTGGAGAGACGCGCTCTAGCACATTGTAGCCCAATCACTGTGAGTAACAATTGTATAAAGATATGTTCAAAATGGCTATCTTTTGAATACCAAACTGAACTGTTTACTGAACTGTTTACTGAACTGGAATTATTTACTGAATGAATGTATGTCCTTTATTTCTGAACTGTATTGTGGCATCCTTAGCACTACTGTTACTGACTGTTACTGTTACAGAGATCTCTGTCGGTTCCCTTGTGGAACCATACTGTTTACTGAATGACTGGCCATCATTACTGTTCGGTCTTTTGACCTACTGTTACTGTTACGCTAATGGATGTACCACATATGACTGTTTATTGTACTGAACGACTGTAATACTGATTGAAATAATGAACTGTTTTCGTTACTGTAAGGACATTACATTCTTAACCTCTTTATACATTATGTTATTCACTGGGCTTTAGCTCACTGCTCATATATATATGTAGGTGTACAGGCACCGGACCAGAGCTAGAAGCGTCGGGGGTTATTCCAGTTTTGTCAGCCAGCCTATGTGCCTCACTGTGAGGTTCCGTGTTGCCATGTCATGGCTTTGGGATTTTGTTTTGAGTTTTTCCCATCGGTCTCCTCACAGTTTTGTATCATTGTATAAACTGAATGTTTACTGTACTGTTACGGAGGGATTAAGTCCCTGTACTGAATGTTTGTGTGATTGTATAGACCGTACTGTTTGAACTGTATGAATGCATGAAAAATGTTTTTGGCATACAGATTTTCACAGCTCAATGGACACTAGTTATTTACTGTATTGGCTTCCGCCAGGCCCTGAATTCTGTTATACTGTATTACTGTTAAGCAGGCCTTCGGTAATTACGGATTACTGGCCGGTTACGGTGCTAAACCCATAGGGCCGGGTTTGGGTCGTGACAAACTGTCTGAATGACACTCTTTCTTGTTAATTCTTCCTTCACTAACACCTAATCCCTAACTTCTTACTGATGAATATTGATTTCTGTATGAAAGGGTTCAAGAAAGTAGTTAGAAAATTCGAAGATCCTTGAAGAACAACTTCGAATTCTCTAGAAGATAATGAGAGGCTTAGATTCTTCAATAGTCTCAACTCAAGAACACAAGAGTAAAGGAGATTATGGAGATAAGAGATTGGGTGAAGAAGAAGGCAAAGTGGCTAGAGAGAGAATAATGGCAAGGCTCTCCCATGGATCTCCCACTTTCACTCTCAAGGTTGATAATGGAGAAGGGAAATTAGTTCTTTCCCAAAAGTTGAAAAATCTCCAAAATCCATCCCTTGTAAAGCTATGGGTGGGTGCTATTTATAGGCACCTCATGATGTAGGATGGAGCCCATGTGCAAGACACATGGGGAATATTCTCTCTAACCACTTTGTCCAAGGAAGTGACCTCTCCGAGGATGAGAAAAACCCCGAAGAGGAATCAACCCCTCGGCAACCCTTCTTCTTAGCCACACTTAACCAATGATCCCCAATCATCCCAAAGGGTCAGGGGTAGTCCCAGAGGATGTCCTGCCGCATAAGGGTCAGGGGTAGTTCAAGAGAACGCCCTGCCGCAAATATTGTCGAGTCTCAGGGACCCCCTAGATCGTGCCACCTCGACCCGAGTATAGGCTAGTTTAACCGAAGAGTGAATTTATCTCCACTCACCGTCCTCGAGATCGGGTCCTTTGTTCGAACTCCATTACGCCCATGGTTCTGGTGCGTAGATCTCGGAAAGCTCCGAGCCCGCAAGTGTTCTGGGACTCATTAACGGAGCAACTTCTAGATTGCGTCTGAATCCGTTCGAAGCCAAGTGCTTTGGACCTCTAGGATCGTGGATCCGAACCCTTTCGAGTCCGAGTGCCTCAGATCTCTAGGCTTGCTTAATACCCTTTCGAGTCCGGGCCCGAGTAAGTCTCTAAGTTCATGGATCCGAACCTTTTCGAGTCCGAGTGCCTCGGATCTCTAGGCTTGCTTAATACCCTTTCGAGTCCAGGCCCGAGTAAGTTTCTAGGTTCGTGGATCCGAACCCTTTCGAGGCTTAGAGCCATTCACCCCGTTTGACGGCGATAAATCCGGGCCCACCAATCTTGGACTTGCGATAAATTCAGGCCCACTAATCTTGGACTATTTTGCCTAAATAATTTAGTGGGCTCAAATTAGCCCCTCTTACAATTTCCAAAATAAATAAATTTTAAAAAAATTGAGAAAAATTATATTTTAGGCAAAAATGAAGAAATAATTACAAAAATATAAAAGTATAAGTGAGTTTTAACTTGTAATGTGGTGTAACAACTTTTACTTGCACTGTAGCACATACCTACACAATTAATCTTTCTTTCTTTCTTTCTTTTCTTTTCTTTTCTTTTCTTTTTTTTTTTTTTTTTTTTCTTTCTACGGAAACACGTTCTCTCAACGCCACAACAATAACAACAAACAAAAAAACATTTATGCAAAGGGTCATGCTACGTTTCATGAAAACTATCATGAAAATCATCTGCACCGTTGGATCATGAGACACATACCTGATCTAACGGTGCAGACAGTTTTCATGATGGTTTTCATGAAAATCCTTCATGAAACCTAGCATTTCCCTTATGCAAACCTTTGTTTTAAATGCAATTTTAAATTTAAATAGAATTTAAGAAAGAAAATATTTAAGTTTAGGTCATCAAGTGATTTTGTTTCATAACCATCATCTCAACTCGTGTAGTGCATGCATGTATGATGTAGTATAATATCTATAAATTTGTTATTTATCCATTTCATTTTATTTAATAATAATTTATACTCATCAACTCATTTAGAAGATTAAATTATTACAAAGTTGAGATGAGATATTTATTTGTAATTATGTATCAATTTTAACTAGTAAATAACAATCACAATCAAATAATCAAAGACGCATCGACACAATGATTTAACGTGAAAAAATCACAATTGCAGTGTTTTCAATTGTGATAAAAAAAAATCACGAGCTAAAGTCACAAAACAATCCACTAAGAAGATAAAAAAGAATTACATAAGTGTACTCTCAATTACCTAACGAATCCACATCTAAATTGAACCGACCTCAATGTGCCTCTTCCACCACCGTCTTCACCTCGGAATTGCCTTGTCCAACGTTGAATCTATAACGTCGATGTCGAATCCACGACGACGAGCCACTCTAGAATCCACTAAAGTTTCAAGCCCAAATTCCACGGAATCCACCGAAGAACAACTACCTTTTTTTTTAATAAAACAAAATAAACAAACCCTTTGATATAATCCATTCCATTCAATTCATGATATAAACTCTCACAGATATTAAAAGAAATAAGTAAAGAAGCTCCAGATGAAAATTCTAATACCCAAGAAGAAGACCTGGAAGCCGTTCCCTAAAAACTGAATTACTTGCAGATTTACAGAAAACAAAATAGCGATCTCCACTCGAGTGCGGGAATGGTTGCTCGAGCGGCCTAACTAAAACGCATGTTTCAGAACAATAATCTACGCTCGAGCGCAGGAAAGGTGTGACAACCCTCGCCTCTGATTAGTGTTAAACTATGTTTGAGCATGATAAGTAATTGATTAAGATGAAATTCTGAACTGACTGCATGAGTGTATTGTTTCAAATGCATTTCTATCTGTTTGATTACTGAATGATCTGTTCATGTTTTAATTTCGAACTGTAAATTGAAGGCTTTATCGGCGGTCGAATCAGAAACTGATTAGTGTTATATGTTAATTAGAATTTATATGATTTTATGGTAGATTTAATTAAAATTTGACTTGGAATGATTAAATTAGATTAAATAATGTTAAAATACTTTGGTTTGAGATATTTGCACTTTTGCCACTAAGTGGCTTGATTCTAGACCACCTATCCTCCACTTTACATCATTTTAATACATCATTTACTAATCTTCTTGAGACCAAACCGAGTGAGAAAGGGAGAGTGAGAGAAATTGAGTTCATCAAGAAGGATTTTGCTTGAACTTAGAAGAATTGAAGGGAATTTGCATATTTGAACTTCCACACCTAGAATTCAAGACATAAGGTAGAGAAATCATCTTCTTAATTGTGAATTTAAGTTGTTCTTGCATGGTCCACGGTGAATTAGTGATTTGAGTCAAGAATTAGCTTAATGTGTTAAATTGAGAATTAATCCATGCATGCATATACATATTCTTGAATTTTGAGATTGTTCTCCATGAATTTCCACATGCATGACCATATTTTGGTTGTGATCCATGAATTCACCTTGATTTTGAGCTCAATCTTGCATTTGGTCATGTTTTAGAGCATTGGGATTCATAAGGACTCATGCATGTTATGTTCTTGTTAAGTTCATGAAAGTTTCTTTGAAATTGTGTTCAATTGGCTTACCTTTGGGCTTGATTTTACAAAATTGATCTTCAAAACATGTTGTTGTATGACTTTTCAAGTGTTTTCCAGAAAATGGGCCCAAAAGGTTGAGTTTTGATGTGTTGAATGCTTGGTTTGAGCTTGGGAGGCAAATCTGGAAATTCCAGATTTTGGCTTCCACGATTGAGCGAAGAATTCCACGCTCGAGCGACCATCTTTTGTTCAGAGCTCCGCTCGAGCGAAGGAATGCTGGCTCGAGCATAGATTGCAAGCTCTCAGATGTTTGGTGCACGCAGACGCACGCTCGAGCGACAAGACCTACGCTCGAGCGAGGAGCTGTGTCTCACGCTCGAGCGAGCATCGAGCGGGGATTTTCAACATCTAGCACTTTTTGCATTTTTACAGACCGCTCGAGCGAGGAAGTCCACGCTCGAGCGACCCCTCCGTTTTGGAAAGCTCGCTCGAGTGTAGAAAGCCACGCTCGAGCGAGACCCCTGTTTCAGCCAAAATTTGAAAAGTGTTTTAAAGTGCATTTTTGCATCCTCATTCCATTCTAGGCATTCCTAGGCCAAGTTTAAGGTATCTTAATGAGGATAACGTTATAGAACCACACCAAGTATAATTAGGGGCTAAGTTATTAATCCCGAGTGTGTTTTCATTCTGCAACTGTAGGGTTGGCATTCGAGGACGCTCGTTAGCTTGTCTACAGCCCAGTGCTCTGTGAGTAACAATGTTGTAAAGATATGTCCAATTATGATTATTTTCTGAATGATCAACTGTTCTGCTTACGGAAACATTATTGTTTAATGAATGAATGTTTGTCCTATTTGTAAACGGTATTTATGGCATCTATAGCAATTTACTGTTACTGTACTGTTACTGCTATTGTCACAGAGATCTCTGTCGGTTCCCATGTTTGGAACTACTACTGTTTACTGTTATGATGGCCATCAACTGACTGTTCGGTCTGTTAAAACCTACTATACTGTTTGCTATGGGATGTACCACATATGACTACCATAGTTCTAAATGACTGATTTACTGATGCAATTGACTATTTTAATTACTGAAAGGACATTCATTCTTAACCCCTTTACGCATTTGTTATTCACTGAGTTTTAGCTCACTGTTTATATTTATATGTAGGTGTTCAAGCACCAGATCGATGCTAGGAGCGTCAAGTTAAGCTCCTGTTTTGTCAAGCCAACCACCATGCCTCACCTCGAGGTTCCGAGTCTGTCAAAGCTAAGGCTGTTTGGGGTGTCTCAGTTTCACCCTCTTGTCTCTGTTTTGTAATAAATGTCTAAGACTTGACTGTACAGTTATAGTTAGGGATTTGGTCCCTGACATGGATGTTTGTGTATATGTCGCATGTACATATGTTTTGGTTATCAATGTGGCATGTTTATAAAAAGTCTTTTTGTATTCAGACTGTCACAACTCATTGGACATCTTTTATTTACTGTTTTGGCTTCCGCCAGCCCCTTTACTCTGTATTACTGTCATTACTGTTAAGCAGGCCTTCGGTAATCACGGATTACTAGCCGGTTGCGATGCTAAACCCATAGGGGCGGGTTTGGGTCGTGACAAAAGACCACTCAAGTGTAAAAATACAACTCCCAGTACTTTTACAGGCGAGTGAAACTTCTGAAAGGATTGCATCTTCGCTCCAGCGCACGATTGACTGCTCGAGTGGTTAAACAACTTCAACTGCAATTTTTCTTTTTGCTTCAGGGGCGTTGCCCCTCGACTCTGCCTGGGCACTGCCCCGAGGCCGCCATAGGGTGCTGCCTCTTGGACTCCCGCGAGCTAACCGGGTAGCTCGATCCCCAACGTAGTCAATAAAGTGGCAAACGAGATAGGATTAAGATTACAAACTCCTCTGCCTAGGCACAATTCGGGTTGGATTCGCATCTAAATACTCATAGCCTCACTTAAATAAAAAATCAAATAAAATTACAACTGAAAGAAATTTTATTAACAAGATTGTCAATTACAAAAACCTAACAAGATCAAAACTAGTTATACTCAATGTTCAACACTATCCAACTCTCGTCTTCAATTAGTTAATTTAGAGTTGGAGACTTATCTCTATTTACTTAATCATAAATAGTATATTTGATAAATTTATAAATAGGCTTCTCTAGTCTGAAATTAGACTAAAGCGTGCTATTAAATTTTGTGGGTCTATCATGAAATTCACATCGATAATCCGAATTGTTCGATGTGTGGGACATGTTGAGTACTTCATCTTTGTAAAAAAAATCATATTGATCGAATATCAATAACCACTTGATTAGATCAAATTTGTGCCAACGATAAATATGATTTTAAAAATAAATTATTGACACGAATGTGATTTGATCAAATCGCTATTAATATTCGATCAACGTAATTTTTTAAAAAGATGCGGTATTCGACGAGTCCTACCAATTAAACAATTTAGATTATCGATGTGAATTTTGTGGTAGGTCCACAAAGGCCTAACAACAAGCTTCAGTTGGGCCCAACTGGAGGCAATACTTTCCCAAATAAATATTAAAAGAAAAAATAGATAAGTGCCTATGTAAAAGCAAATTTTGTAGGTTTTAAACTTTTTAAAATTAAAACTTCAAAGCTAGGGCAAAAATGTTTAAGAATAAGTTTATGAATACAAAAATTTATAATTAGATACAGAATATATATGAATAAATACTTTAAAAAAGAAAAAGCAAATCTCATCCGTTATAAACATTTTAGAATATTGTACATGTTAAGCACATAAATTGAAATTTAACTAAATTATGAACTCTAGGGATCTAGCCTAAAATCAATCAATCTCATTTATGATTATGATTATCTAATCAATTTAATTTTTTTAGATGATGTAATTACAAGAAACAACAATGTAGCTTGGAAAAGTCTTCTTTGAAAGTCAGGTCGCGCAATGGGCCGAAATAAGAGCTGATGTAGCTTGGTCTTGGGCTATGAAGACACTAGTCGGTCAGAGATGGGTTGCTTGGGGCTGGACCTAGCTATCTGAAGGTAGTCCTTTATCGGACCAAGATGTTGTCAATGGAGAGGGCCGAGCTATGTGTAGCTCGGCAGGGTGCAATTCGGTAAATCGACTTTCGATCACATGGCCCGAACGACAGAGGACCGAGTTAAGGTAGCTCGGTCAGGAATGTATATTCGAGCATAAAAGAGTGGCCATCTCACTTGGCTTGCAATGATGAAGGTGTTTTAGGATAAGCATTATCCTTGGGCATGAGACTCCTAAAAGGACTCTGCATAATCCTACTAGGATTGTGCAAACCATCTCACTTTGTTAGTAGTGAGTAGAGTGTTATCAGAATAGACACTCTTCACTGGAAGTGTCATTCTTAGGAGGACTTTTATAAGGAGAGTTAGAATCTTACTAGGATTATGTCAGACAGAATCTATAAAAGCTCATAGCAGGACCTATGTATAGATATCACAATTTCTACTATAAAATACACAGAACTTATTGTCTATTGTCTAGTTGTTGATTTAGGCATCGAAAGGGTTTCTGACACACACTTGCCGGTTAGCTCACGTTTGTGTTTTCAGATAGTAAAGCGACGACGTTTAAAGGAATGCAAACTTGATCAACATGATTATACGAGAAGATTATTCTGTGCTCGTACAATAAACATTTTAGAATATTGTACATGTTAAGCACATAAATTGAAATTTAACTAAATTATAAACTCTAGGGATCTAGCCTAAAATCAATCAATCTCATTTATGATTATGATTATCTAATCAATTTAATTTTTTTAGATGATTTAATTACAAGAAACAACAATGTTAAATAGTTAAAAATAAATAACTAAAAAAAGTACTCATAAAAATACATCTACAAACTATAATTATTCTATGTGTGGTCCACATGTGATTATCTTTAAATCTATATCATACATCACACTTTTAAAATAATTTTTTAGATGAATTTATAATAAATAGCATTTTCTTACAAGAAAAGCTTATTAATGATGAAAATTCCTTTGATACACACCGCTATGTAAATTATTATGCATTTTTTTACTATACGTTATGTGTTTTTGTGAAAAATATTATGCAATTATCTGAAAAAATTACAACAAATTGTGTTTAAAAAAAATTATAACATTATCATAAAAATTTGTTAATACACAACAATTTATCGTTTAAAAATATTTCAATGAAAAAGATATAACATTAGAATACAGATAACGTAATTTCATTTTTAAATCACATGTTTTCTAATCCTATTAAAATATTACCTAATAAAATACTTAATGTATGTAAAAAAAAAGTTATATAGCGAAATGCACCAGACTCAAAATTCAAACCTTAGGTTTAAAAAGAAAATTCTTAGCAGTTGAGCAACACATATTATCACATTAAATTTTTTAATCATTTTTTATAGCTTTCATTACAGGGTTATAGTATAAAAAATGGGAGTCGCTCCCTTTCATACCTTTATTTTTCATACCTCTCCATACTTTATTTTATAGGTCTCATTCCAAACTTATAATGATTATTCGAACTATTCAATTTGAAAAATCAACAGTAAAGATGAATTGTGTAAAAAATCAATTTTATTGGATATAATTAGACACATTAATAAATTAAATTTATTTTTTTTAAATGAACAACAATTATGAGTTTAAACTTAAATCGTCTATTTTATGAAAGAAAAAAAAAATGTTACTTGTTCATCTATTTATCGATTTTCGATGAAAATATTTTTTTGCACAAATAATTTTAACTGTAAAATTTATTAAATAAATTATTCAAATTATTATTATGAACTTAAAATGAAATCTACAAAGGTTTCATGTGGGAAATTGGCTATTTTAGTTGGTTTTTTTGGCTATTTTAGCCTGGCTAAAAAAGTTGTGCTGGAAAGTTGGTTGACTTTTTTCGTAGTTGATTTGATGGTTATAAGAAAAAAAGTAAAATGATTATGACTTAGATGCTATATTTTGTCTTGGCTATTTTAGTTTATTTTGTCTTTATTAACTATTTTAGCCTCTAATCTACTTCCCAAACAAATAAAATATAAAAGAATATGAATGATAATAGTACAGAGGACGAGTTGACAAACATCGGGCCGAGCCAAGTTTGGGTTGGGCCAGCATTACATAATAAGGAATTTTGTGTGTGTCTAAGTCTGGTCCGATTCTAACATCGGGCCTCTATGTCTACCCAAGGCTAATCTAAAAAATAATTGTAAATCACAAACCCACCTATTGGATTATATGTTGAAAAAAAATTAAAACATTCCATAATTAAATTCAATCACATATTATATTTCTTAAATAAATATATTAATATCATTATAAATTGAAAGATTTTGTATATAAATTGAAGGATTTTTTAAATAAATTCAATCATACATCACCACAAATGCGAGTTTCAATAAAATCAATAAAGAAAAAAGTCTAAATCCCAACAAAAAAAATATATTTTAATATATTATAAATAAATATATAATATAATAGCAGATCGGGTCAAGTCGAGCTGGATTCAAAATGTAAATCTCAAACTCAGCCTATTAATATTTCAAGTTGAAAATATTAACTCAATCCGACTCTATAGGATTGAATAATCTTCCCAAATCTTAAAAAAATGTGACTGAATTAGGCAAGTTAGACACATCAACAAACCGATATCCACTCCTAATACAGTGACCAGCCTTTCCTGAAAAAAATAAAAATAAATAATAGTATAGAAAGGGTTTCAGAAAATAAATGAATGATACAACTACAACTACTTATGATCACGAAGGTCACGTGACAAGAGTAAAACTGCACACAGTATGTGCAGACGACTACAACAGTGTACAGTGTACACCCGCAAAACACATAACGAACGTTTAATTAGGGGGTGTACCCTACTCCACCTGGCAGTCAGTTCTTCCTCAAAACAGTATATCATCTATCTTGCGCCGGCAATCGCGTGGCATAGTTTTAGTCAATTCGAAGCAAATCAAAGGACACTTTCGTCATTTCAATCCCACACCTAATTACCAAGAATTATCCACAAAACACACTCACTCCCTCACTCACTCTTACGATCTCATCTTTTCATTATTCACAAATCTTTGTTATGGTTACGTTCTTGACCCCACCACCTTACATAATTACAAAATAACAGCTAGAGAGAGAAACTAGAGACATTGTACAGAGAGAGAGAGGGTAGAGAGAGAGAGAGAGAGAGCTATTTCTCGGTTCTTCATTCATTTATAACTCTGACGGATTGTAGCTTTTTCTGCTTCACCTCTGCGAATTTTTTATGACTCTCCGATCAAATTCCGAAGAATTTTAAGGCCAAACTCGTTGATTTTGAAAGAGAAAGCTCGATTTCTCTGTTCCTCACACAGATTGTTGCTTTTTGCAAGACTCTTTGATCAAATTCAGGCGAATTTTACGGCGAAACTTGTTGATTTAGTGAGAGAAAGCTTGATTTCTCGGTTCATCACACAGATTGTTGCTTTTGCACGACTGTCCAGTCCAATTCCGGCGAATTTTAAGGCGAAACTCGTTGATTTTCCGATTAAATATTGCCGGAGAAGAAAGTTGGAGGTTGTTGTGTGTTGATCGTGATTGATGATCAGTATGAGCGCCGTGCACAATAGCGTAGAGACTGTGAACGCGGCGGCGAGTGCGATAGTTACGGCGGAGAGTCGAGTTCAGCCAACGACAGTTCAAGTAAGTGCGTGTATATATTTGTGTGTGTGTGTGTGTGTGTGTGTGTGTGTGTGTGTTGCTTCATCGATACTTTTTCGAGTTTTCGTTTCGTGAATCTTCTATTTATTGATAGTTTTTGTTGATATTCGGTTTGAGTGATATAATTTCGAGTACGAATTTCGCGTTCATATGGATTTGGTGTTGCTTTATCCATGTTTTTTTTCCTTGAGTTTTTGATTCGTGAATCTTGTATTTATTGATAGCTTTTGTTGTTATCTGGTTCAAGTGATAGAATTTTGAGAATGATTTTTTGCATTTGTGTGGATTTGATTGTGAATATATGTGCTTCTCTGCTTTTGTTTGTAGTAATTTCGTTCGATGCATTTCTTTTCTGGTAGTTGGGCGTTTTAAATGTTTGATACTGAATGTGTCTTAAAGGTGTTGGTTTAGATTTTATCATAAATCGAGTTGTGTCATGTGTTTCCGATCGAGGCTAACACTTCACTGAGCTCAGAATAGTCCTTAAAGTGGAAATTATTGTTAGAATCAAATCGTATAGCACAAATTCCAAGAGTTTGTACCCAAAAAAATCCTAAAATTGAGCTTGATGTGGAACTTTTCTATTTTCAAGTTAAAAAACTGTAGTGTTTAACTGTAGTGTTTATTAATTGTCTACCTAGTCCTGAATTAGAAAGGGTGCCTCACCAATCTTGAATTGTAGCTCCATTTATTTTACATTTGAAAGTAGAATCTGTTACTGTAGACAAAGACATTGCAGAATCCAGCAATTCATTTCCAAAAATCACAATAAAGAATTCAGTTAACATCATTTGGGAAGGCGCCTAGAATTTCCCTAATTCCATTCATTATACTGAAATTTTTCTTTTTTCATCCTTTCTCAATGTCTCCATCCCATATAATAGATTCTAACCTCTAAATGTTGACAATGTAAGCATTAGGGAGTTCATCTCTGTTCTCAAGTAGTATTCATGTCATGGATTTTAGATCGTAGGAATGCATAGCGTAGAGGATAATAGATTGCCGATTTTTTTTTTTCTTTCCACGATAGATTACCTTTAGAAAGTTCCTGTTCATTAATATTACATTGGGATAGTTAAAAGATATGAGGTCTAGTTAATCTTCCTCCTCACTAAAGCCCATGCCCATATTGTTGCATTACTTGAGAGTATTAGTGTATGATGTTGTGCTGCATTCAGCTTGGATCGATTGTTTCCATTGTTGATGTAAAGAAAGGCAGAACACCCAATTTGTTGATGAGTAGTGTTTAACGCTTGCTTGGGTAGAACCACATGAAACGAGGTCAGGAATTCCAACTTGATTAAGTTCATACAAGTTGCTCCAGAACAGACAAAATCAGTTGGATTCACTCTGATATTTAGGGAGTGTGTTAGAAAGTATTCTGAGAATTTTAAGGAGCACAGATTTCCCTATACATGTGATGAAGTTAATCCTTGGCTCATAGCTCTGTTAAAAATATTTAACATATCTGGATGATAATTTTTATTCCTGATAGAAGAAAATGAGTTCCCATTAATCATAGAGTGAGATTTTAGATGCTACAATTATAAAGTACGTCAATAAATTTTTTAAACAGGAAATTTTAAAAAAATAAATAAAATGAAGAAAGGGAATAATATAAGTAACTTGAATTGCATTTGATTAAAAGCTCCTAGAGGTAGTCCATGGTGCTTCAAAAGAGCCTGCCCCCTTTTCCATTAGGCAGTTTTATTGACTATAGCCCACTAATGATTTTCATTCGATCTGGCTAGTATCGACCAAACAGTTTCAGAGCCTTCAATTATTTAAATATTGGTATCTTATGATCATACACTCCTTTAGCTTTATTCTCGATTGAAAGAAGAATAAAATTGTTTTCCTCTATGTAGACATTCTTGATGATGACTCTGGCCAGGTTTCCTTTGTTTCTCTTGTTGCCTGTTATGCAAGTTCACAGACGCATTGCCTAATCCTAGGATACAATGGGGAATTGTAGTTCAGTGACAAAATTAGTAAATTTATCCTATATGATTCATAATTGGGGCTGATATTGTAGAACTCCAATTAAGATTAGGAAAAAAAGGGAAGAAGAAGAAGAAAAAAAAAAAAAACACCGATTTCATTGGTTACTTTATTTTGCAGTAATAGATATGTCAAAATTGTATTTCTGTTCTCAGTGCCATTAGATGTTGGGGAAGAAGTTCTTCATTTGCCTTGTAGCTTAATAATTTCCTTGCAAACCTTACTCTTTTTTTTTAATGGTGTTCACACATCTAAGTCGTTAAACATGAAAAATGTTTGGCCTGACAGGCGTCGCAGTTATATAATTTATTTGAAATCATGCTATTTTGCGATCATCTTATCTGTCTCATTATTGGGTATGAAATCATATGTAAATGCACTTTATAGTCCAACTGATTAAGGGTCTTGTTTGCTGGAGAAGGAAATTTAGCGTAGCTATTTACAGTGCTTTTGTTGTATCTGATTTTTAGAAGAAAAGATGGGGAAGCTGCTGGAGTCAATATTGGTGTTTTGGATCATACAAGCAAAACAAACGAATTGGCAATGCTGCCCTTGTTCCTGAACCACCGGTGCCTAGAACCGCAGCCCCAATCACTGAAAACTCAACTCACTCAAGCACCATACTACTACCCTTCATTGCTCCTCCCTCTTCTCCTGCATCTTTTCTTCAATCTGATCCTCCCTCCGCTACCCAATCACCAGCTGCATTACTATCCCTCGCTTCTCTTTCTATCAATGCCTACTCTCCATCCAGTCCTGCCTCCATTTTCACCGTTGGTCCATATGCTCACGAGACCCAACTAGTTTCACCACCTGTGTTTTCTACCTTCACAACTGAACCATCAACTGCTGCTTTCACTCCACCTCCTGAACCCGTGCAGCTGACAACTCCTTCATCACCAGACGTGCCTTTTGCTCAACTTTTGACGTCATCACTTGGCCGAGCCAGAAGGAACAGTGGGATCAATCAAAAGTTCTCACTATCTCAGTACGAGTTTCAGCCTTATCAGCTATACCAAGGAAGCCCAGTTGGCCACCTCATATCTCCCGGCTCAGCAGTTTCGAATTCCGGTACCTCTTCGCCTTTCCCTGATAAAGCCCCGGTTATTCAGATTCGTATGACAAAAGTCCACAAGCTCCTTGGGTACGAACATTTTTCCACTCGTAAATGGGGTTCAAGACTAGGTTCTGGATCGTTGACCCCTGACGGTGTGGAACCAGTTCTAGAGAACCAAATTTCAGAGGTGGCATCACTTGATAACTCAGAAAATGGATCTCAAAATGAGGAAATTGTAAACGATCACAGGGTTTCGTTTGAGTTGACCGGTGAAGACACTCAAGGTTGTCTAGCAAAGGACCTGGTCTCATCAATTGAAAATGTGTCGGAATCTTTAGAAGGCGATTGTATTGGGGAAGCATTGAAAGAAATTCCTAACAAGGCTTCCTGGGAAGAGGAAGAGGAAGAGGAAGAAGAGCAGTGCCCTCAAAAGCGTCGTTCCATCTCACTCGGATCAATCAAAGAGTTCAATTTTGACAACATGGACACAGAAGTCTCGGACAAGCCCAGTGTTGGATCCGAGTGGTGGGCCAATGAAGAGGTGGTCGGGAAGGAGTTGGGCCCACCTCACGACAACTGGACTTTTTTCCCAATGTTGCAGTCAGGAGTCAGCTGATACCGCCAAGCATCAATGCATGAGCTGCAAAGTGAAAATTTGCTGAATCGATAATTGAAGTAAAGGCAATTTTGGAGATAGAGAATCGCGTGCTTGGAATCAGTATTAGATATGAATGAATGGATTACGATTACATCACCTTAACTCATAATGTAGCCATATTATTTCAATTCCCTCAACGCGGAGGGTAAATGTTTTCGTTTTGCACGGATTTGGTTTAGCGAGTTTTGTTGTATTCATTTGTTTATTTTGTTTTTCTTCTTGTAATATTTCGTCTTCTGATATATACAGTAGTAAGCATCACATGTAGATGTATTGTGAATTCATCATTTTGTGTGTATTAAGATTTAAAAAAATGGTGATATCTTTCAGGCAAGGAAGGAAGAAAGAGTCTATTTCATTGTAGTGTCTAAACAACTTGTCATGATCTTGATTCTTTTGTTACTCTTTTATGTTTATGTTTTTCAGCTTATTATTTTTTAATACAGACAAATTTTCATAAGAAAGTATACAAAAACTGTCAGTATTCATTGTGATAGAGTTTTGGCTCCTGTACAACATGAATGAATGTAATGTTACTAGCATTGGATTATATACACCTTTTTTTGTAACCAAAAAAATATAGGGTAAATTACCAATACATTTTTTTAGGTTTGCTTAAAATATAAATTGTCTCTTGTAATTTTGAAAATTATAACTACCCATTTGTCAGAATTTTTTATTTAACATAATTAATAGAAAAAATAAAATTTTTAACTACTCTCCTATACAATAATAAAATTACCTAAATTATTAATTAAAATATATTTCTGAAATCGTTACAAATTGTTACTTGAGTTGATAATTTATTAATAAAATTGGTCATTTGTTATGCGATTGGAAACTTGAAAAGGTGAGATGTAATTTTCAGAATTATAAGTGGTAATTTGTATTTTAATTAAATTTTAAGAGATGTATTTATAATTTATTTAAAAATATATATGCACTTTTTTCTTTTTTAAATTGTGGTTGAATTGTTTTTCTCTGTAAAATGGGTCCAATAACTCATCAGCATCTAATTTTATAGTTGCAATCAATACAGTTGGAGCCAGTCTGCCATTCTTGGTGCCCCTTGAACCCTATGTATGGTCCCAGATAAACCAAATGAAATGGATCCAAAAGAAATGCTGTGTAAAAAATAAAAGCATGGTTTAGTTTGTGTTTTAAAATATTATTTTTTTAAAAAAAATTTAAAAAAATTTAGAAAATTTAGAAATTTATTTGATTGTATATTTTGAAAATAGTTTTGGAATTTTGAAGTTTAGGGTGGTTTGATATTTTTTTATAGTTGAATAGATGGATGTGAGAGAAAAAATAATTGAGAATGAGAAAGGAAAAAGAAAAAGTGATTAATTAATATGTAGTAGAGAGAAAAGTAATTTAATTTTAACAAAATGTTTTGAGTAGGAGTGAGTAGCGGATATACCGATCCGCCCAAACCAACCAAACCGAATTGATCCGCCGCATTTTGGACGGATGCGTGTTGACGAGCGGACGTTTGCGGATTGATTTTTTCCAATTCGCCTAGTTTTGGACGGATGATGGATTTGAAGTTCCTTTGATCGCAACTGAATCGCCAAACTGCGAGCACCCTAGAAATTTGTAAGACTTTATTTTTCAATTTGTTTAGATATTCTGTTTGTGTTTTTAATTGAAAAAGAATTTAAATATTCGGTTGAAAAAGAGTTTTCAACTTAAATATATATTTTGAATTGAGAAAAATAAATTTATTATATATCTATATTTTTTATTTTTAAATCTAACTTTAAGAATAATAAATAAAAAAGGTGATATATGTTGGTGGTTTTTATTTTCAAAAACAGATATAGATGTAACAATATATAAACATACAATCTCTACTACTGCTCTGTTTATGATTTTGGTGGTTTGAATTGTTTTTATATTTTAAGAATCACATATTGTAATACTTTATATGGATGAAGTATGTTGTAATTGTAATATATGGATGATGCTGTTGGAGAAAAATGGTTGAATGAGAAATTGCCTCATAAATGTGTATATAACTCACAAATTTAAGGCTCATCAGTTTTACAAAATTGATTGGGCAGTTTTGCTAGCATTAGTTGTCAGCCTTGATGGCTAGAGGCTCCTCCCCTCTCCCCCATGGTGTATAAAAGGAGGCCCTATTCCTTGAAAAGAGATATAAAATTTTTCCTTAACATCCATACACTGTCAGTCTACTTCTCCTATAATTTTCTTCCTGAGAGAGAGTGTTGTTGTTGTCTGTTCGCTAAGCTAATAGAAGGTGCTTCTGTTGTAGCTGGTAAAAACCGTCATATCGTGGGAAGTAGACGTCGGCGTACCTCCAGCACCCAACGGTGAGGCGGCGAATCTATTTTAAGGAGACTGTGATATCACACAGGCTTCGGTTTGCTTCCTTTAACCATTTTATATTTTATCTATATTTTATTCAGCATGTTATTTTTTCTGGGATTGAAGGTTTGTTTTGTTCATCTCATAATTTTGCGATATGCAATGTGAAATTATGTAATGTGAGTAGTTTTTCCCAACAAGCTTAAAATAGATTCGACGTTTATCATAGAATTAGATTAATAGATTCATAGGTGTGTGTAATAATTTTGCATGTAATTGGTCACTGGTAGTACTAGCGAGTTAATTGGTTTATTAGATGCATGTACACAGGGTTAAGCTTTTGATTTTGCCATTTTGTGTATGCTACTGTTTGGTCTTCCCATAGCATGGAATAGGCCACTGTTATCAATAGGGAAGAAGAGTTCCATTGGTGTAACGTTAATTCATTGTATTTTCTAATTAATTTATTAATTTATGATGTACCGGTTCATGCCTTGTATTTCTAGATTTACATGCTTCTAGTTCACATGCTTCTAGTTTACAATATAAATTACATGTTCATTCGGTTTTAATTTTTTAGTGTAATTTACATTTCCAGCATGTTTATTAGGTAGTAAATTTACATGTAACTTGTACCTATTAATTTTTAATTTAGGTGTGGAGTTGTAAAGTGTATAACTTGCCTATATTTAAATTCATGTTAATTTCTCTAGAATTATTTGCATGTTAATCATGTCATTTGCAATTCTTGCCTAGTAATGTGATTTAAGTGTTTAGGAGTTATAAAATGCTTGTAACTTGCCTCAATTAATTACATGTTTAGTGTACCATAAGTTCATATGTAACCTTTACCAATTCAAAATATGGTTTAATTATATTTAATTTTGGGTTTGTAACTTGTATAGTTAATTACATGTTTATTATGTAATTAATTTTTTACAGTTTTTTTTAGTTTAAATTCTAGATGTGTAACTTAAGGGTTGGTTTTAATCTTTACTTACAGTTATTTATTATTTTGTTTGCTAGTACCCTCCTCTTCAATCACTACTTTGCCAAAAGCAAAGAAAAGCTGAGGGAGGTTTTGTTGTATTTTGCTGCTAACTCTTTATTGCAGGAATACCTATGGGAATGGGAAAAAGGATTAATTTGGACTAAATATTTGAAGCAATTGTTTGCTTGAGTGTTCATTTGTGGTTATTCACCAATATGTAAAGCACGTTTTATTTGCTTGTAATTATTGTAGCAATTTTGTTGTAATTGCTTGTACAGTTTGGAACTTGGTGCGTTTAACCTAGTTCATCCTTTGGAAATTTAATTCTTAAAGTTGTTTCCCATGGACTAGGAGTCAACATGCTCTTGAAAGTTTTGTCTAAGGTTAACTGGGTTTTAAATGGACCAGTGTGACCCCTTCAGTCTTCCTGGAAACTTTCCTGACCATGTTCGATTCTAGATTGCGTGGTGAGACTAGTTTTGAATTAAATTTCCAATTGTGTGATTTTCTAGTGTTAAGTTTGATTTCTGGAACTACAGAATAGTGAAAATTCTGCTGTAATTTTTCAGAATTGGCAACTGTCTCTGCTGCTGCTGCTGCTGCTGCTAATGTTGGTGGGGATCCGAACCCCGGGGCGACTGGCTTGCCAACCCCTGCTGTGACCTCTGTGGTCAATCCTCCTATTGTTACTCCGGCTGTTCCGGGAGGACCGCTCAATCATCACGAGCGCCCGGAGAAGTTCACGGGAGTGAATTTCAAGAGATGGCAGCAGAAGATGCTGTTTTATTTGACTACTCTAAGCCTTGCGAGGTTTCTGAGTGAAGATGTACCAGCCGTAGAGGAGAATGAGCAAGATAAACAAAAGCTCATGGCTCTGGACACTTGGAAACAAGCAGACTTTTTATGCCGGAATTACATTCTGAACGGCTTGGCGGACCCGCTTTTCAACGTGTTCTATGCCAAGAAATCGGCTAAGGAGTTGTGGGATGCCTTGGACAAAAAGTACAAGACCGAGGATGCTGGGGTAAAGAAATTTATCATCGGCCGGTTCCTGGACTTCAAGATGGTGGACTCTAAAACTGTCCTGAGTCAAGTCCAAGAGTTCCAAGTGATTTTGCACGAGATACATGCAGAAGGAATGGTCCTAAATGAGTCATTCCAGGCAGCTGCTTTGATTGAGAAGCTGCCTAACGGCTGGAAAGACTTCAAGAACTACTTGAAGCACAAACGAAAAGAGATGACAGTCGAAGAGCTCGTTGTCAGGCTCCGGATTGAAGAGGACAACAAGAAGAAATGAGGGAGTACCTCCACTGTCAAGGCCAACATGGTTGAGCATGGCGAGTCCTCGGGGGCAAGGAATAAACCACCGACAGGCAAAAGCTCAAAGTTGAAGGCTAGAGGAGGAATCTCCAAAAGGCCATCCTACAAGCCAAAGGAGCCTACTTTTAGGTTCAATGGCAAATGCTTCAACTGTGAAAGTGACGGGCATTGGGCAGTTAATTGTCTGAAGAAGAAGCCCTACAGGAAAAACCCTCCGCAACACAAAAACCGGGCACATATGGCTGAAATGGAGGAATTGTCACACGATGTGGACGACATGCATCTGTTAGCCGTCGTGTCAGAAGTGAACATGGTGGGGTCAAACCCGAGGGAGTGGTGGGTGGACACTGGGGCCACTCGCCATATTTGTGTAGAGAAGAGAATGTTCACAACTTTCGAACCGGTTTCAAACAGGGAGAAGTTGTTTATGGGAAACTCTGCAACCTCAGCTGTTGAGGGTAAAGGCAAGGTGATCCTGAAGATGACTTCAGGAAAAGAACTGACTTTGAACGATGTCCTTTTTGTGCCGGACATTCGTAAGAACCTTGTCTCGGGGTCTCTCCTAAGCAAGCATGGCTTCCGCATGGTGTTTCAATCAGACAAGGTCGTGTTGACCAAGGGTGGGGTCTATGTGGGGAAGGGATATATGTCAGGTGGTATGTTTAAATTGAATGTAATGACACTTATCCCTAAGATTAATGAGAAAGCTTTTTCTTCTGCTTATATGCTTGAGTCCCCTAATTTATGGCATAGTAGATTGGGTCATGTAAATTTTGACTCTTTACGTAGATTAATCAAGTTAGATCACATACCATCTTTCAAGATTAATCCACAACACAAGTGTGAAACTTGTGTAGAAGCAAAATTGACAAGGTCTTCTTTTCATTCTATTGAAAGAAGTACCTAGCCTTTAGATTTAGTGCATAGTGATGTGTGTGACTTGAAAGTTGTACAATCACATGGTGGCAACAAGTACTTCATCACTTTTGTTGATGATTGCACTAAATACTATTATGTGTATTTGCTTAAAAGCAAAGACGAGGCTATTGATAAATTTATTCTTTTTAAGAATGAAGTTGAGAATCAATTAAGCCGAAAAATCAACGCATTGAGAAGTGATCGTGGTGGTGAGTATGAATCCCCGTTTACCGAGACTTGTGCTTAATTTGGGATTATTCACCAAACCACAGCGCCTTATTCGCCTCAGTCAAATTGTGTTGCTGAGCGGAAGAACAGGACGCTGAAAGAGATGATGAATGCAATGTTGATAAGTTCTAGGTTGCCACAGAACTTATGAGGGGAAGCAATTCTCTCCGCGAATTATATTCTTAATAGAATACCACGGAAGAAAGTGGACAAGACTCCATATGAGTTGTGGAAAGGTCACCAGCCTTCATATAAATACCTACGAATGTGGGGGTGTCTTGCAAAAGTGGCGGTGCCTATACCCAAGCGGGTTAGGATAGGTCCGAAAAACGTGGACTATATATTTATTGGTTATGCACAAAATAGTAGTGCATATAGATTTCTTGTGCACAAGTCTGATATTTCAGATATACACAAGAATACTATCATGGAATCTAGAAGTGCATCTTTCTTTGAAGATGTATTTCCGTGTCGTCCCCAAGACAGGGTTCCGAGTTCCATGAAAGAAGTAGATGATCACGAAGAAGATCACATAGATGATCACATGGATGATCAAACAGCTGATCAAATAACTGATCAAGTAGATAATCAAGCTGATGAAGTAGATGAGCCAAGAAGGAGTAAAAGGGCTAGAACCACAAAGTCCTTTGGTCCAGACTTCTTGACTTATATGTTAGAGGGAGAACCTCGAACGTTCTATGAAGCTGTGACTTCACCTGAAAGTCCTTTATGGAAAGAAGCAATTAAAAGTGAGATTGATTCCATCTTACAGAACCATACTTGGGAGTTGGTTGATCTACCCCCAGGCAGTAAGGCCTTGGGGAGTAAGTGGATCTTTCGAAGAAAGATGAAAGCGGATGGGTCAATTAACAAATATAAAGCTCGGCTAGTTATCAAAGGATACAAACAGCGAGTAGGCCTGGATTACTTTGATACGTATTCACCTGTGACAAGGATTACATCCATTCGCATGGTGATTGCAATAGTAGCTTTACGTGGTTTAGAAATACATCAGATGGATGTAAAGACAGCTTTCTTAAATGAAGATTTAGATGAAGAAATCTACATGGAGCAACCCGAGGGGTTTTCAGCTCTAGGGAAAAGTAAGAAAGTCTGTAAGCTTGTCAAGTCATTGTATGGTTTGAAGCAAGCTCCCAAACAATGGCATGAGAAGTTTGACAATGCTATGTTGTCAAATGGGTTTCGAATCAATGAGTGTGATAAGTGCGTATATGTTAAAGACACTGACAAAGGTTATGTCATTTTGTGTCTATACGTTGATGACATACTCATTGTTGGTAGCAATGATGAAATGATTAAAGCTACCAAAAGATTGTTAAACTCTAAGTTTGACATGAAGGATATGGGCCTTGCAGATGTCATTCTGGGTGTTAAGATCACCAGAACATCTGGTGTTATTGTACTTTCTCAAGCTCATTATGTTAATAAGATACTTGAGAAATTTGGAAAGTCAGATACAAGTATGTTTAGGACACCGGTAGACTTAAGTCTGTATTTGACCAAGAATAATGGTAGAGTGTCTCTCAACTAGAATATTCTCGGGTCATTGGGAGTTTGATGTATCTGATGAGTTGTACAAGGCCGGATATCGCCTACGATGTTAGTAGGCTGAGTAGATACACGAGTAATCCTAATGCTACTCATTGGAAGGGCATTATGCGGGTGTTGGGGTATATCCGTTACACCCTGGATTATGGGCTGCATTATACCAGATACCCAGCGGTACTAGAAGGGTATAGTGACGCAAATTGGATATCTGATATAAAAGATTCCAAATCCACTAGTGGTTATGTGTTTACCCTCGGAGGGGCAGCCGTGTCTTGGAAATCTGCCAAGCAAACGTGTATCTCGAGATCAACGATGGAATCTGAGTTTATTGCTTTAGATAAAGCAACTGAAGAAGCTGAATGGCTTCGCCAGTTTGTTGAGGATATTCCACATTGGCCGAAACCTGTGCCAGCTATCAGTATTCATTGCGATAGCCAATCAACGATTGGTCGAGCACAGAGTAATATGTATAATGGAAAGTCTAGACATATCCGTCGTAGACATAATTCCATACGACAACTACTCTCAAATGGAGTTGTTTCTTTAGACTATGTCAAGTCTAAGGACAACATTGCGGATCCGCTAACCAAAGGGTTAACTCGAGAGTTAGTAGAAAAGTCGTCAAGAGGAATGGGGTTAAGGCCTTTAGTAAAGGTTACCGGAACGGCAAACCCAACCTAGTTGACTGGAGATCCCAAAATCTAGGTTCAAAGGGACAACCTAACTTCGTGTAACGGGTGAGTCACTGAAGAGATAAATCCTCTTGCCCATTTCTTTATACAGTAATGCCCTGTGAGGGTGGAAGGTTAAGCTAATGCTTTTAATGACCTTAGTGATGTGGTCTAATGAAATACCGTATCTAGGTCACCTATGTGAGTGCGAAGTGGGGCCGCTTCTTTAAGAATTGCCAAGGCCGAATTATTTAAAAAAACACTCACAGAACCAGGCTAGTGTTCCAGGGCCATATCGGACACACCAGTGAGAACAAGAACAATGGTTGGACTAACTCCTGTGTGAGGTCTATTGTCTCGGTTTACATAAAAGGCAGAACAGTTCAAGACATCACGTTCACTGGTCAGCCAGTAAACCCGATAGGCTTTCACTACGAAAGGTTCAAGGCCAACAGCTACCTTTTCTGATGCAGGGTTAGTTTGTGTGCTCTCTCTCTTTCCGAGTCTTTGTTGATAAATGTTGAGCGCTTGTTGTATTCGGTCAATTTTTATTTATGTGGGAGATTGTTGGAGAAAAATGGTTGAATGAGAAATTGCCTCATAAATGTGTATATAACTCACAAATTTAAGGCTCATCAGTTTTACAAAATTGATTGGGCAGTTTTGCTAGCATTAGTTGCCAGCCTTGATGGCTAGAAGCTCCTCCCCTCTCCCCCATGGTGTATAAAAGGAGGCCCTATTCCTTGAAAAGAGATATAGAATTTTTCCTTGACATCCATACACTGTCAGTCTACTTCTCCTATAATTTTCTTCCTGAGAGAGAGTGCTGCCGTTGTCCGTTCGCTAAGCTAATCAGAAGGTACTTCTGTTGTAGCTGGTAAAAACTGTCGTATCCTGGGAAGTAGACGCCGGCGTACCTCCAGCACCCAACGGTGAGGCGGCGAATCTATTTTAAGGAGACTGTGGTATCACACAAGCTTCGGTTTGCTTCCTTTAACCATTTTATATTTTATCTGTATTTTATTCAGCATGTTATTTTTTCTGGGATTGAAGGTTTGTTTTGTTCATCTCATAATTTTGCGATATGCAATGTGAAATTATGTAATGTGAGTAGTTTTTCCCACAGATGTATGCAGTGATTGTAATATTCTAAAGTTTCAAACTTTCTTTCTTTGGATGAGGCATGCAGTGATTGTAATACTTTTTTAAGTCATTGACTATAATCCTTTTTTTTTTTTTTTTTTTAAGAAGTGCACAAGTTGAATTATATTGAAAATTTATAAAATTTTAAACCGCCAAACCAATTCGTATCAATCCGCCAATCCGCTCAATCCACATCCACCGGATTGACGGACGGATGCAGATTGATTTTTTCCAATCCACTAATTTGGTGGACAGATGGCAAATTGAAAATTTCGTAGCCGCAACCGACCCGCGTCCACTCCTAATTTTCAGAGACAAACAAAAACATGTCCAAAATTTTATTGAGTGCAACTGTAATAAAATGTTTTGTAGTGTTTTTGTTTAATAAAATATCAAAACTGTAATAATATTATATTTCTCATTTTTTTTTTATGACATTTATCATATCATATCGTTTGGCACATGTTATAAAAATTTAAAAAAATTGTACATTATGCATAAAAATAGGTGTGGTAAGTAATTCATAATATTTTTAGGATAAATTATAAGTACACTCTTAAAATTCGCTTTAAATATAAATTGTCTAATACGATTGAGAAAATTACAAATACCCCTTGTTTGATGAAGCTGATTTTTTACGTATACAATCTTAATTGCGAAATTTACTAACTGAATGGAATAATCTTTATGAATACTATGAGCCTAAAGTGAGATCCACAACATAAAATATAAAAATTATAAATGATAACCATATGGAGATGAGCCATTTACAACTACAGTAGTGATTCATACCCTTAAAACTAGAGCTCTAATTAAGCTCTAGTAATGCGGAAAAAAAAAAAAAAAAATAAGGCCAAAACATCACATCAGATGAGACCTACACACACATTAGAGCTATTAAAGCTCCTTTTCTAGAGCTTCCAAATATTTTCCTTACAACTATTATCAGAAATGATGGTTATGAGGGCTGAGTCTGCATAGCATGGGGCTTCAATTCTTACTACTTAAAAGTAGTGAGTCTATACACTTAGAGCATCTCTAGCAAGGATAGTCAAAATAGCTATTCAAAATTTTACTTTACTATTTTAGCTAGTCATTTTTTTAATATATACTCCAACAAGACTATCTGCTTTAACTATCTTCTATTAAAATATTCTTATACTTTAACTACCTTTTTTCCCATTTAAAAAAAAAAAAAAAACCCAACTTCTTTCAAATTATTATTTTTTTCATTCTTTTAAATATAATTATATTTTTGTGAAAGTTACATTTTTCTACTGTCGTATTTTTCAAACGATCGTATTTTTGTAACGGTCATATTTTTTTACTTTTCAATTATAAATAAGACATTCTCTCTCATTTGATCTTACCCTCAACCCAATTTTGTACTTCATCCAAACTTCCATATCTCTCTCTATGGCTTCCAATTCTCTTTATGATATGCTTGTAAATGACTCAGACTTCTCTGAATCTGATGATGATTTGGAGATGCTCAAAGTTGTTACTATGGATGAAGAACTACTAGATAGTGAGATAGAATAAAGCTCACGCCGTGGTTCTGTTTGAGGTCGTAAAGTCATTCATCGTGACCATATTCAAGGTCATGAAAGGTTTTTTCTCGACTATTTTGCTGAACCGCCTGTATATCCTCCTGAGTTATTTCGAAGGAGGTTTCAGATGAAGTGTTTACTTTTTCTTCGAATTCAAGCTGCAGTAGAAGCACATGATCCATACTTTCTCCAAAAAAGAAATTGTGCTGGAAAACTTGGTTTATCTTTTCTTCAGAAGATGATTGTTGCACTTAGGATGCTTGTTTATGGAGTAGCCTCTGGCTTTTTACACCTTAAACTTGATCTAACTAACCTATCATCTCTCTACTACTGTAAATATAAACTTAAGGCCAAAACAAAACTTTAGGTCCTAACCAACACTTTAAAGCCCTACCAAGCAATGTGTAATATTTTTGTCAAAATCAACAAATAATGAAACAAGAATGCAACAATCTGAACATTTGCTTTCATACTCTCCAATTTCTTATCCACTATTCATGGCATAAACAAACAAAAATGACAAAACTTATTACCTTCCTTGAACAGAAAGTTTGAGAAAAAGATAGAGAGGATGAGAGAGTTTGTGAGTTTTGGAATGCCTTCTCTATGGATTTGTTGGGGAGGTACTAATAGAACTTTTAGCACCAAAATAAGGGAAAAACTTTACCACCAAAAATAGAACTTAGGAGGCAAAAACAAATAAAAAATTGAAAGGCCCATGAACAGTACCTCGCTTGTCCTAGTGAGGTACTGTAGCTCACAACCATCTCAGCGATGCTTGAGCAAGTTTGCTGGAGCAATTTTTCACCTTTCCAAGCTCATTTCTATGGCTGAAAAGAGAGAATGGCTATATTGCTGGAGATGCTCTTAGAAGGGTAAATTACAGAGGAGAATTCACATATCAATGTTTTCTCTCTAAAATAATTATTAACTTATGAAAAAATATATCATTTTGATTAATAAAATTTGTAAAGTTTATCATTAATTTGAATTTTTTTTTTAATAAATATACACTAAAATGTTAATTTCCCAATTACAAACACACTATCGAGATTTGCTTAAAATACAAATTATTTCCTGTGATTTTAAAAATTACAAATACTTCATTGTCAGAATTTTTTAATTTAATAGAATTAATATAAAAAAAATGAAATCCTAACTATTCTCTTATACAACAATAAAATTATTTAAATTGTTCATTGAAGTGTAATTGTGATATCATTAAAAACAGTTAATTGACTTGATGATTTATTAATAAAATGGATCATTTGTTATGCAATTGAAAACTTGAAGGGGGGTAAGATGTAATTTTCAGTACCACATGGAATAATTTGCATTTTAAATAAACTTCAAAAGGTATATTTGTAATTTATTCACTAAATGACAATAACAAGTAAAGAATTTGATAAAAAAAAGAAAAAAAGAAAAATGGTTTGTGGCACTAAAACTGTGAGCACTAATGCCCCTAATTTCCTGTTTTGGTAACTTTTTTTTTTTGCCTTATATAGAAATTCGGGGCATTAGTGCCCCTGAATTTCGGGGAACATACTGGTGCCGAAAAAAAAATTACAAATAGTCTTTGGGTTGCATTTTGTGGCATTAAATTGGAGGGCACTAATGCCCCTAATTTCCATATAAGGCAAAAAAAAACAAAACAGTTACCTAAAATGAAAATTAGGGACATTAGTGCCCCCAATTTAGTGCCACAAAACATTTTCCATAGTCTTTTTACTGTAAAAAAAAGTATTAAAAAAAAGTAATATTCCGTGATTCTCATAATTTTGTTATTTTTCAGTCACATCCCACATACATGTAATTACTCCAACTTAAAAATAAGTGAGAAATAAAATAAATAGTTGTCTCATGTCAAAAGTTTCACTTGCACCTCCATAATTTTGTAAACATTTGCTCCATTTTTCATTGATACAATAACGATAGGATTTAGTCTCTTAATTTTTTTATAACAAAATTTTTACTTTTAAAAATGATTTTTTTTTTGGATCCTCAAACCTTATATGTTATAGTGAAATATCATGTAATTGTAATTTTACACGCATGATATTAGCAAGTTTATGTTATGAAAATATTACCAAAATAATATAGAGTCTAATATAGAGTCTTGATGTCATTGATTTCAAATTTCTTCACCAAAGATTTCATTTTCTCAGGGTCATTGTCATGCAATTACGTAGTATCACTACTGGTTTGGGAATTGAAAAAGCATGAACACATGTATGAAGTGGATTTGGTTCCTACAATAAATTAGGATTTTTTTTATCACTAAAGTTGTCATTGTTGTATTTTTAGCAATAAAATTAGGCATTTAGCAATCAAATTTTTTTTTTTTGGGGCCAAATTTTTTGTCTTGGTGCAAAATTATTTTGTCCATAAAAGTGCATTTATTATCGACTTTTTAAAATTTTTGTTGCTAAAGATTATTTTTTTAACTTTTTTAAATTGCCTTTTAATGATAACCCACATGGAATTAAGATGTTACTGCGCAGGCTGCACAACAACAACTATTGTGTAGCAAAATTGGCCCATCTAGGGGTCCATTTCGATAAATCGAACCGTTTATATTTTGGAATACATCAAGTAGAACATTCCTGCAAAAAAATCAAGTTAATCGGATATCGTTTAGCCATTCATCCACTCACATTTGTATTCATTTTAATACTTTAAATCACAATTATTTTTATTTTTGTAGATATAAATGTGAGTGGATGAATGGGTAAATGATATCCGATTAGCTTGATTTTTTGCAGGCATGTTTTACTTGATATATTCTAAAATATGAACGGTTTGAATTATCGAAATGGATCTATTTTGCTGCACAACAGCATCCCCTCTTCCAACTCGCATGCCAATAGGAATTGGTCTTCTAATATTTTTTGGAATAAAACTTTTACTTTTAAAGATAAAAAAATTTAATTCCTAAAACTCTTATATATTATATTGAAACACCATATACTAGTATATGTTGTGAAAATATTACCAATATAGAGCCTTGACATGATATCATTGATTTCAAATTTCTTCACTAAAGATTTCACTTTCTCATGGTCATTGTCATGCAATTGTTCATTATCACTATTTGTTTGGGAATTTAAAGAGCAAGGACACATGGTGAACATACCTAATAATTTTCCCAAGAACATATGTATGAAGTGGTTTTGGTGTTGAAACAATGAAAGGTCAAGAGGACTTGAATCTAATACAAAGACATTATGGCATTTTCATGGTAAAGTTGAAAATGTTATTTCCACTTCCTAAAAACAGATGTTTCTGGACCTTTTTTTGTTTTCAACCAAAATGTCAAACTCAAAACATGAGTTTCACATTGTGAAAGTCGAGAAGGACAGTCACCACATTCATGATTGTATGGGCTGTGTTTTCGAAATCTGTTTTCTGTATAAAAATAATAATAATTAATTTGCTAAAAAAATTATTTTATACAATTTTTTTTTTGTTCACATTTATTTTTGTTAAATAAATTTCTAATTTTTTTTTTAATTCAAGAATAAGTTTTGAAAATTTAAACAGTTTTAAACTTATTTTTCAAACTCGTCTTGTTATGTGAAGTTGTATCTTGAAGATGTATTTTAAAAAGAAGACTTCAATTAACTTATTATAGTATTTTTGAATGTCATGCTTTCAAAATATAACTTCACATTTAAATTCAAACAAGTTCAAAAAATAAATTGAATTTACAAATTATTTGCATCTAAAAAATATATTTTCGAAGAACTTGACTTTAGTAATGAAATGAAAAAATAAAATAAGAACTCAAAAAATGTATACTACCCAACACACACTTGCAAGCCACAAATTACTTATCAATTACACAACAATAATAATGCTATGAATCTAGAAAAATGTATAGAGTACTATGTTTAACTGAGTGAAGTGTGAATCTCATTCAAAATAAATGAAGTATTACTTGCACAACATTTTAGTCACTTTTCTAAAAAGATGTGGTTCTTTTGAGTTGGTGATCTCAACAAGATAGCATTGTTAACCCTCTGTAGGCTCACCATGAAGACTATATCGATGAACTAAATTGTTCATTCTTTAGAGACCTTCGAGCAAATCATCCATGCAAAATAATAAAACTAATTGGATAACTATAGTTATATGATCAGATTATATTGGTCGTCAAAAAAATTGATGTTTTATTTCAAAATCATATTTGCCATCCAATTTTTTATTTTATTTTATATAAAGATAAATATGATCTAATCATGTAATTACACATATTCAAAAAATCTAAAAATTAAATGGTTCAAAACATTGATGTGACTTCCACAATGGGCTGATGGAGGCTCAACAACACCATTTAGTTGGGATTTTGATCACTAATCCCAATCGAAGATAATTTGCTTCCTTCTACAAAAGTGTCTAAAATATTGTGCTATTAGCACTCCATTCATTTAGAATAGGGTCTGCACTACACTAGAATGAATATAATACTATCACATAGCATTTTCGAACATTTTTCTGAATCTATAACATTTCTATTTTGTTTTTCGTCTTTTATTATTTATTTATTTTTATTTTTATTTTTATTTTTTGTGCTTCCATAATTTGGATAGAGGAGATGTACTAATCAAAAAGTTGACAACAAAACGTGTCAAGAAAGGGATTATGGGGCATAGCTAGGCATTTGTGAGGGGGATTTTGGTGGGGAGGTTAAGTTAGGGATATACCCCACAGGTTCTTCCTTGTTAGCCCATATTCATCCCCCCTTGCTTGCTTTCGCTCTCTCTCTCTCTCTCATATTCATATACCAATATAAATGTATCTAAATCTAGTATGCTTTGTATTATACAATTTCATGCAGTATTACTAGTGAGTATGGAATGTGAATTATTCTATCATGTTTGATGTGGAAAAGGGCAAAAATGTCACTGTATTGAACAAACTTTTAATTGCTTTAAAATTGGTGGTTTCAGTATAAAACAGCTCAACTAGTGAATGTCATAATTGATGTGATGTAAGTTGTTTTCACTTAAATTCTATTATTTCAATTTACAATTTGTGATTTTTGAAAGGGGCAAAATTGTCATTGGATCGAATAAGTCTAAATTGCCTCAAAATTGATAGTTCGATCAAAAACAACTAAAACAAAAAGAAAAAGAGCAAACGTCACGATTTTATTGTGACCTAAGTCGTTTTCTGATCAAATTATATCATTTTCAACCTACAAATTATCATTTTTGTCATTTTTGAGAAGTTAATTTGTTAAGTTTTGTTTACTTTGTTACTTAGAGAAACAAATAATAAAAAGTTTAAAGACACTCATCATTTTTTTCATATATAAAAAAAAAGATACCCATCGTATGTTCTTTTCGTCTTTACTTAAGATTTTATTTTATTTTATTTTTTTTAAAACAAATTTTTTTTTCTTCTTACTATTACTTAAAAGGTAGATTTTGATGCTCGATATAAAACAACTAAAACAAAAAAAAAAACAAAAAGAGCAAATGTCACAATTTTATTGTGACCTAAGTCATTTTCTGGTCAAATTATATCATTTTCAACCTACAAATTATCATTTTTGTCATTTTTGAGAAGTTAATTTGTTTTGTTTACTTTATTACCTGAAGAAACAAATAATGAAAAGTTTAAAGACACTAATCGTTTTTTCCATATTAAAAAAAAGACACTCATCGCTTTTATGTCCTTTTCATCTTTACTTAAGATTTTAAATATTTATTTTTTTAAACATTTTTTTTTTTTTTTTTTTTGCTATTACTTAAAAGGTAGATTTTGAAAATAGTTTTTAAAAGGATAAAATTACACTTACCTCCCTTCAAATTTAGAAAAAAATACAATTAGTCTCATACTTTTAATATAATTATACTTGTCTTCTTTGAGTTTTTAATTCACATAATAATTAGATAATTTTTCTCTAGCAATTCGTTAATCGTATGAATGAAAAAAATAATATTGTCATATTTTTTCAGTATCTACCCATCATTTGCATTAATTTTTGTCGCTTTAATTTTACTAAAAGGGAGATTAGTGGCTAACTGTATTTTTCTCAAATCTCAAGTGAAGTGAGTGTAATTTACCCTTTTTAAAAATAGTTCATCAAACAAATTTTTTATGTATTTAGTAAAATAAAAAAACAAAAACACAATTGAATATAGGGCAAATTACACTTTATTCCTTTTATGTTTGTCCACTTTCTCATTGGCCCTTAACGTTTATTTTTTCTGTTTACTTCTAAAGCTAATTTCTGTTAAAAAGTAGACAAAAAATGACACATTGGCAGACATGATATAAAAATATTTTATTATATATAACTCACATCTCTAAATAAATTTGATATTATTGAAAAACTACTTTTTTTCCCTTGAAGCATCTGCATCAAGCTCTTCAAATTTTTAGGCTAATTTAACCCAAAATTCACTTTTTCTATTTTAACTAGTCACCTTTTTAATATTCACTGCATCAAACTCTCTATTCTAACTCAATCTTATTAAAATATTAATTTGTTATTGTATTTGTTATTCTTTCTTTTTTTATTAAATTGATGAGATGCTACCCAAACAATTCTTTAAAAATGCAAAAAAAAAAAATTGTTGTTGACCGGTCACCGACAGGTCGACCGGTTAGGCTAATTTTCGGCATTTTTCCTTCTTTGCTACAGGCAACTCATGGATGTCCGGTGGAATGTCCGGGGGGACATCCGGGTGGACGACCGCTTTACAGTTTTTGGCTCAGTTTCCCTACAGAAAATATAATAAAAAATCATATAATGAATGAACAGTGCCTCAACAAAGTTGTTGAGGTACTGTAGCAAATCTAAAAAAATGTTAATTTAGAAAAAATTACTGAGACTGATGGAGGAAGAATTTGATGAACAGTGCCTCTATATTTTAGTTTTTTGTTATTTTGGTGATCTTGATGTGGATGTTCTTACATGGACAAAATAGCCCCATTTGTGTTAGACCAAAAACACAAAAACTACAATGTAGTTAGTGTTTTCTTTTTTAACAATTCTCACACAGTGAGAGAGCCCCTCAAAATATTTGTGTTGCAAAATGAAACTTCCTGGTTGCAAAATATTTTTACTTGGTTGAGTTTTAAAAATTAAAAATTAGTTTGATAAAAATATAAATAAAAAATGATATTTTAAAATTTTAAAATTATTTGTTTCTCAAAAAGAGAAAATTATATAAAAATACTGAGTGTTTATTTATTTATTTTTATCAAACTAATTTTTAATTTTATTAATAGTGTATTTTAAGAAATCTAAATCAAAATTCCGATAAAAACTAAAACTCAAAAAAAGGTAACTAGTAATACAATCATGAACAAAAGTTAGTTGTCTACTTTCATTTGAACGAGTTTTGGGTTGAAGATTTTAGTTTAGAACTTCTCAATGCATTGTCCATTAGTATTTCTATACATATAATATATATATATATATTATATTTTCTATTATGTTCTAGCAAAAAAAAGATATATAAAAAAAAAAGAGATGTGATGTGAAGAGATAAAATGAAAGAAAAATAGAAGGGACGTTTTGGTTTCATTATAAAAATATGTATTGAGCTTAGACAACTTTTAAATATTTTATTCTTCCTATACAAGCAGGTGTAGTTATTCTCATTTAATATTTCCTTACATAGATACTAGCCTATTACTCGTGCTATGCACGGGATAATTATAAATATTTATATTTGTTTTAGACTTTTTTTAACATATAAATTATGATTTTTAAGATTTTTTATAAAAATAATTTAACAATCTTATCACTAACTATAGTATATGAGAGAAGTTGAAAAGAGTACTGCAGTAACTGTACACAGATTGTATCTATAATTATTTGTATGAAGAGATTTTAAATGCTGATCAAGGGATTTTGACCAAATCAATAAATGCATACATGTGGAAAGACATGTGGATTGAACAAAGTTAATAAATGCTGATTAGGAGATAGATATTTATATTTTTTTTAGATTTTTTTTTAATATATAAATTATGTTTTTAAATATTTTTTATAAAAATAATTTAACAATCTTATCACTAACCATAGTGTATGAGAGAAGTTGAAAAGGGTACTGCAGTAACTATACATGGATTGTATCTATAATTATTTGTATGAGGGGATTTTAAATGCTGATCAAGGGATTTTAACTAAGAGGAGTGATGGAGACCCCCTCCAATCATCACCCCTATCACCCCCACACATATGTGGCAGGTGGTGATTGGAAGACAAGGGAAACAAAAAAAAAAGAAAAGAAAATCTAACCAATGAGAGAAAGAGGGGGTCAAAGGGGGTAGGAAAAAAAGGGGGTCTTAGACATTTTTGTTTAACTAAATCAATAAATGCAGGCATGTGGAAAGATATGTAGATTGAAAAAAGTTAATAAATGTTGATCAAGGGATTTTGACCAAATCAATAAATGCTGAGTTTTTTTTTTTAAATAAAAAATTTAGAAAATTCAGATTGGGATACTGGAGCTCCTACAGGCCTTCGGGGTTAAAAACCCCCTTTTGTTTAATATATAGTATAGATAGATAGATGGGATAATTATAGATATTTATTTTTGTTTTAAATCTTTTTAATATATAAATTATGTTTTTAAAGATTTTTTATAAAAATAATTTAACAATTTTATCACTAACTATAGTGTATGAGAGAAGTTAAAAAGGGTACTGCAATAACTATACACAAATTGTATCTATAATTATTTGTATGAGGTGATTTTAAATGCTGATCAGGGGATTTTAACCAAATTAATAAATGCAGGCATGTGGAAAGACATGTGGATTGAAATAAGTTAATAAATGTTGATTAGGGGATTTTTTTTTTTTTTTTTGGGTACATAAAATGGATATGCAGATAGGTTACTTCAACATATCCGCCAGGGAGTATTGCCCCTTAGCACCTACAGCATATCTGCAGGGAACCCCACTGCACCTACGTCGAGGCCGAAGCTTAGGCCCCCCGCGTGCTCCAGGCGCTAAGGAGTATGTTTAACCCCAACAAGGGGCTATGGAGACTCGAACCCAAGCCTTGAGCGAGGGATTCGAAGGTCTTATCCACTGAACCAACCCCCTGTTGGTAATCAGGGAATTTTAACCAAATCAATAAATGCTGAGTTTTTTTTTTTAAAATAAAAAATTTAGAAAATTCAAATTGGGATATTGGAGCTCCTACAGGCCTAGGGGTTTAAAAACCTCATTTTGCTTAATATACAGTATAGATAGATAGATAGATAGATATTTTTTTAAGATTTTTTATAAAAATAATTTAACAATCTTATCACTAACCATAGTATGCCGTTTTGGGAAGTTTTGAAAAAAGCCATGTTTTTTTATCCAAGGCCAAAAAAGCTAGCAGCCAAAAACGCTGTGAATTTCCATTTGAGAAGAGCAAAAACGCAAGTGTTAAAATTACAAATTGGGGCCTATGATAAAAAAGTAAAAAAATTAATTTCTTATGTTGGGTAAGGGTATTTTGGTCATTTTAATTTGATTTGACACCATAAACAAATATTAAATCAAAAAGTCAAAAGTCAACTTTTTACCAACTTCTCGAATCACTTTCCAAAAAGCTAAAAAGCTTGGTAAAAAGCCAAAAACTAACTTTTTATCAACTTCCCAAAACACCCCAGTGTATAGGAGAAGTTGTAAAGGGTACTGCAGTAACTATGCACGAGTTGTATCTATAATTATTTGTATAAGGGGATTTTAAATGCTGATAAGGGGATGTTAACCAAATCAATAATGGTAAGCATGTAGAAAGAGATGTAGATTGGAAAAAAAATTAATAAATGTTGATTAGGAAATTTTGACCAAATCAATAAATACTGAGTTTTTTTTTAAATCAAAAAATTAAGAAATTAGGATTGAGAGATTGGAGCTTTCGCAAAGCTTGGGGGTTAAAAATCCTCTTTTGCTTAATATATAGTATAGATAGATTGATAGCCTATCACCCATGCTATGCACGGGATAATGATAGATATTTATATTTGTTTTAATTTTTTTTAATATATAAATTATGTTTTTTAAGTTTTTTTATAAAAATAATTTAATAATCTTATCACTAACCATAGTGTACAGGAGAAATTAAAAAGGCTACTGCAGTAACTATGTACAGGCTGTATCTATAATTATCTGTATGAAGGGATTTTAAATGCTAATCAAGGAGTTTGATCAAATCAATAAATGTAGGCATGTGGATTGGAAAAAGTTAATAAATGATGATTAGAGAATTTTGACAAAATCAATAAATGCTGAGTTTTTTTTTTTTTAAATCAAAAATTTAGAAAATTATGATTGAGAGATTGAAGCTCCCACAAGGTTTGAGGTTTAGAAACCCCATTTTCCTTAATATATTTACAATTAACTATATATGTGAATTGCGATTTTTAAATTTCTTTTTTTATTTTTATTTTTTTAAATGTCTTCTTTTTTTCATTTTTTATATTATATTAAAATTTAATATTTTGATAATAATCATATGTGTTGAACTTTTCAAAGAATTAAATGTCTTATTTTTTTATTATATTATATTAAAATTTAATATTTTGATAATAATCATATGTGTTGGACTTTTCAAGAAATTTTTTTTATGCTTGTTCTTAATGCATTAATATTTTGATAATAATCATATGTGTTGGGACTTTTTAAGGAATTCATACGTGTTAGATTTCAAAGAATTTTTTTTATACTTGTTTTTAACGCATTAAAGTGTTATTATGAGGGTAAGACTTAGGGGTTGGGAGAAATTAATAAATGCTAAGGTTTTTTTTTTTTTTAAATAAAAAAATCAGGAAATTTAGATTGGGAGATTGGAGCTCCCACAAGACTTGGGGTTAGAAACCTTTTTTTGCTTAATATATAGTATAGATAGATGTTAACAAACGGTGGTATTACATACACCAATTAGTGTATTAATTAATGTATCAATACTAGTTATGACATTATTATTGACCTCACTCGTTACAAATTACAAATACTAAAAATATTTTAAATTATATCACATTATTAATTAATATACTAATTAATACACTAGTTAGTGTATATAACGTTAACAAAAGTCATATACTTAAACCCTAAACTTCTTATTTTTTTTAATTTATGATAATTACTCTTTCTCATAACTCTTGCACTTGTTTCCAAGAGCCCTCAACCTAAATTTTTACTTTTCCTCCTTTTTATGCTAAGGAATGCAAATCATCAATAACTTTTGCCTTCCTATTTCTCTGCACCAAACATTGGGAATACACTCCCATCTAATGCAAACTTGAAGCATCATGAATAAATTTTGACTAATAGTAATACATAAAACATAATTTTTATACACAACAATTCTGTTTACTTTAGTTTTCACAGTTTAATTTGGTGAATAAATAAATAAATACACATTCACCATTTTTATATGATTTTAATTTTTTTGGGGGCACAGGTAAACTTAAAAATTTTAAAAATATATTATTGATGTATATTTTTGTCAAACTTTTTTCTACTTTCAAAAAATGGATTTTAAAAATAAAACCAAACAAAACCTAACCTTTTGTTATTGATTCATTTTAAATCAAAACACTCATTATTTTAAGAAAAGTGGTGAAAGTGGTTTCATGCACTCACAATAGAGTATGTGAACAAAACACACACGCGCACACACACACAAAAATTAATAAATTAAATAAATAAATAAAAATAAAAACTAATTTGCTGAAAAATAATAATAAATGAAAAACACTTATCATTTTTAAATAATTTTATATTTTTTGAGGGCAAATTATTATTTTTTTAATTCAAAAATGTCCTTTTGAGTGTTTATTTTTGTCAAACTAATTTCTATTTTTTCAAAAAAATTTCCAAAAATTAATTCTGAAATTGAAACCAAATAGAGTCGATCACATTTGTTCAAAAGGATGAGGGGCCACTGCGGTCCTTTTCTCCTTGCTGTGCCTCTCGTGCTATTGAAATGGCGCCCTTTTTTTTTTTTTTTTTTTTTTTCTTCTTGGTGAGGATTATATGAATTTTTATTTTATTATAAAAACAATTAAGCTGCTGCCGTCTTCCTTCTCAAGCAAAAGGTCACCGCTTTACATGATGTAGTAAAGCTAGTCTTTTTTTTTTTTTTAATAATTTTTATACGTATTTGGCTTCTCTCAAACGGATTGAACGGTGTTCTCCGTATTCGCTTCACCGTCCTTTCACTAGATTTATGGACCATTATTGTTCAACGAATTAGTATGTGTATATTTTCTTATAATATACAACTGTATTTCTCAGTCTATTTACAAAAAACAAACCAAACCATTATATTTGTTGAACCCACTAAGACACTGTGCAAAATAAAACACGAAGCATATATATATATACACATACACATACATATATATAGATACACATACCAATTTATTGAACAAGGGCAACTAACCTACACCTCCTTTGAGGTTTAGCTAAATTACAGATTCCCCCTAAAGTTTCAGTAATTACATCCCGCCTCCTGAAGTTTATATTCGCATAATAATTTAACCCATACCGTTAACTAAACGTTAAGAATGGTCAGCTGACATTACTAGAATATAAATTGATGGACGATATTATTCCTGCTGAAATCTCTTTGATAAATTAACAAAATTTACAAAAGAATTACGTTAGATGAAAATAAAAAAAAAAAAAGAAGTTTTTTGAACCATATTTGATTTGTTATTTAGAAAAAAAAAATTCAGAATTAAAAAAATAAATAAAACTAATTTAATAAAAATATATATGAAAAAATAGATTTAATTGGTAAAAATTATTTTTAACAACTCAAAAGATAAAATTATATAAAAATAATAATAATTTATTATTTTTTATTTCTTAACCAAATTAATTTTTAATTTAAAAAAATTTTAAAAAAATTTCTAAAAATCAAACAAGACATATTCTAAGAATTTTTTGACAAGCTATTTCTTGTGTTTTTAACTTATTTAATTATTTATTAATTTTATGATATTTTCACCATCTGACACTACAACATATAAGAGTTTTAGAGACCAATTTTTTTGATCTCTAAAAGTGAAAATTTTGTTGCAAAAGACATTTAGGGACTAATTTCTATCGTCATGAGGATAGTTGCTAAAAGGTCGCCATGAAAAGTCGAAAATAAGGATTTTAGCGATAAAATTTTGAAAATGTCAATAATAAATAGACTTTAAGGGACAAATAATTTGGTCTTAAAATGGTTTATTTTTTTAGACAAAAAATTTGATATTAAAAAGATAATAATTAATCCCTAATGTTCAATTTTCGTTGCTAAAAATATAATAATGACAGTTTTCGCAACAAAAATATTTGGTCCCTTAAAAATAATTTTGTCCATAAATTTTGATTTCTAAAACCTTAATTTTTTGTAGTGTGATAAGTGTTTTTCCATTTTAATTTTGCATTTCATAACTTATTTAAAAATGATAATTTAGCTAAACCTCAAGGGGCATCTGTAATTTAGCTAAATCTCAGGGGGAATCTATAATTTAGCTAAACCTCAAAAAGGCATTTTAGTCAATTTATGATATCCGTTAACGACGTTAAGTGCGATGGGACAGAATGTAATTTTGAAACCTCAGGAGAAAATCTGTAATTACGTTAAACCTCAAGGGAGGTGTAGGTAATTTCCCATTGAACAATAATTGTCCATTAATCTGGCGAAAGGACGGTGAAGTGAAGACAAAAAAATACTGTTCAATCCGTTTGAGAGAAGTCAAAAACGTATGAAAATTATTATAAAAAAAAAAAAAGAAGAAGAAAAAAACTAACTTTTCTTCTTCATGAAAAGCGATGACCTTTTGCTGGAGATGGAAGACAGCAGCTTGATTGTTTTGTTATAATAAAATAAGAATTAATGTAATCCTTCCCAAGAAAAAAAAAAATGTTGCCGTTTCAATAGCATGGCACGCACAGCAGGGAGGGAAGGACCGCAGTGACCCTGCATCCGGTTCAAAATTGTTGTATCCCAAATTTAAATTATGTATTAGCCTCACTTAAACTTGTGGACCTCATAATTTTAAACCAATCAAAATATAATTTCACATTTTAACTCGTAATTTCTGATTAAATACTCGCCATTTAAAATATGTCATTGTCATGAATTTTTTTATATGAAAAATTAATCCATAAATCATTTTAAACAAACTCTTTAAATCTATTTCAACTAATCTTAATTAATAGACTTTGATGGGAAGTTTGATTACTTCAATCACAGTGTGTATGCTTACAATGATAGTCAACAAAGTATATAAAAAAAATTTAAAAAATGGGTCCCACACCAGATTAATCTATCCCAAAGTAGTAGTGGATGAGGAAGATGAGATCAATCAACTTGCAAGAGGAATCCCCCACCAATCTATCCAATGATATGCCCTTACCAGATGCTTACTGTGTATGCTATTAAACTGTTTTTGACTTCTTATTAGAAATCAATAATAGAATGTGATCTTATTTGGATCCCCTCCAGTTGCGATTTATTACTGGATGGTCCAGTTTGGCCATCGTGGACTCATTTAGGATCTATCTTAATGATTAAATTTGTTCATTTTGTAAAAAAAATTTTGAGGAGATCATATACACCAAAAATCAAGGCAATCAGATATAGGAAACCACTTGATCAGATCATATTTGTCTAAAAAATAATTAATGAATAATGAATTACTTTCAAAATTATGTTGTCGGTTAATTATTTTTCAGACAAATGTGATTCGATTGAACAGTAGATCCGGTGGTGAAACTCCAGTAGATCTGGTGTTTCGGGACGACGTTATTTTAAGCGAAAATGGAGTTATTGCAAAAAAAAACGATTCACGTCTAAATCGTTTTGTGATTCTATCTGGAGGATTGACGATTTTCGCCCGTTTGATGAGCCTCATTTTTTTCATTTTGACTTGTCCGATGTTGGTATTGAAAGAGATGAACGACTTGGACGAAAATTGAAGCTTTTGGGACTGTACATACAGGGTGTAGCTTTATGCCAAACTGGTGGTCTCTCTGACGTTGCCGTCGATACGCCTGGGTTGGAAAGCGACATGCGTGATGCTCCTACGCAAACTGTGGATTTTGATACATCCGGTATATTTGACAACGGACAATGTGAATTTGTCGTTGTGTTGGATCGCTTTCCTAATCCTGCCTATACGCCTAAGTTTGAAGATGTTTTCCAGTGGTCCAGTGGTGACCCACGAACTGGTTGTATGGTTAGGGGCACGGAAATAGATCGTTTTGTTGTATTGCGGTGTCCCCGTTTCAATGCCACCGCAATCTAATGAATATGCAGCAATTAGCCGTCAAGGCGTTAAAACGTTTATCAACATCGGAAACAATATTGTGTCCAAATTCCGAGATAGTGGTGGTATGCTGACTGGCGTGTATAATAATATTGTAAAAAACGGAATAATTTGTTATTTTGTGTGGGAATGTCGCACAAAATCGTTTGTAAGGGCGCATTTGAATTGCAGATTGAAATATTGTTACTAGTAATGTAATTACATATTAAAAAATTCATATTAATAAAATAATTGATTACAATTTATTTTACATTGGCCTCTGTTGTACATTTTGTTTCTGGGCTGATGTGGAACCTTCCACTGCGGCCTTTACAGCTTCTGCTACTAATTTGGACACCTCATCCGTCGTGAGTCTTGATGATTCAGAGTTATTGGATCCTGTTTCGCTTATTGATGGGCCTATGTCTAATGGGCCGCGTGTCTGCATATTTTGGTCGCGTCGATTGAATAAGTCTGGCCCAGTCCGAATTGAACTTACGGATGGCCTTGTGGATAATAATCATTGGGCCGCAGACCCGTATTGGCCCATTGGTGCGGATAATGTCATTGTGGACCTAAAGCGTGATTCGGACTGGCAACGTGTTAGCCTTGCTTCAACGACGCTGCGTTGCACGTGCCAAATATCCACGTGCTTGTTTGTGAATATTTTGGACAAAATAGTTATTAACGGCGGTCTAGAAGCAATCTCGTCTGGGAACGACGATGTTTGAAATGCCAATGTGGCTTTCATTTTGCAATATTTTACATCGTCGTTGATATTGGTTTTCAGCAATTTGTACGACGCAGTCCATGGGCATCCTTTCTTGTCTACGGCAACATACGCATTTCCAAAATATGTGATGTCCACCGGGCATGTAATTGGGAAGGTAAAATGGGCCTATAATTGATCATCTGCTCGTAGTCGTGTGTCCCGTATTTCAACTTCCACACGACCGGTTGAATTAAATGGACATTGTGGTCTGTAACTTATTTTGCATTTGTCAATTATCATTGACTTGAATGTGAGCTGCTGCCACATTGCGTCTCCTATTTTGGGATTGGTTATGGATATGTTCGACACCGATATGTTCGATGTCGCGTCTATGATGTCGATTTCCAATTCACCTTCTTCATTCTCATGAAGATCATCTGTAAGTTCGACTGGGTTGATCTCCCCTGACATTATGATTTTAGAATGTTGTTAGCGCAGCGGCCTCTCCAAATTGTCAAACGCACAATTCGTTTATGAATTTGGAATGGAAATACATATCGTTATATAAAGGTTAAGTCCATAGAGTTGGGAGAATAATTATATCTAAAACGACGTCGTATTGAGGCCATAGCTCACTCGCAATGACGTCACTAACTCTTTCGGATGACGTAAGTCACTCTCTCAAAAATTGTCCTGGTGGTAGAGAGTTAGTGAGTGACTTATATATGCTCCCAGGAGCGTCCCTATAATATTACTGGGACGCTCCCCCCCCCGCGCCACGCGTCGTCCCCTGATTGGTGCTCTCTTCTGCATTTGGTGCCGTGTTGTCGGCTACAGGGCTTCGAGTGAGCTATGGCCTCAATGCGACGTCGTTTTAGATATAATTATTCTCCCAACTCTATGGACTTAACCTTTATATAACGATATGTATTTCCATTCCAAATTCATAAACAAATTGTGTGTTTGACAAGAAAGGACATGGATCGTGCCAACATATATACGTTTCGGATCGTCCACGCTTGGAGCCCGACGTGTTCATGTTTGTCCAAAAAATCTTTGTAATTGGAATCGGCTCCTGGGTTACATAATATAATGGCTGGAATCCCGCCCTTTATTTTCCTTGGGTGGGCATATTTACAATTTGAAATCCAGTCCCGTTAGGCTCCAATAAATTCCCGTCAGTGTTTTAAATATTGTGGGGCCACATCATCGATTACATTATATAACACGTCATCATTGTGGTCCCGCAAATCGATGTGGCCAGAATAATAATTATGTGGTCCCAACGACCGGGCCCAACATGTTTTTTCAATGCGTGATGGGCCTTCAATTATAATGCTTTTGGGTCTATGTGGTCGTTGGGCTTCGTCCCTGATGTTCTCTGCAACCCATTACTGTATATATGTTGGCACGATCCATGTCGTCTCTGTAAACGGATGAACGTATGGCAATGGGGTTTAAATGATATCCAATCATAATTGCATGACAACTTATCGTAATTTAACCAAAAACATTTTGGATCGCCATTTCTTACTATTGCCAGTGCTTCCTCCTTGCCAGTGCCTCTTTAGCGCAGTGACCCCTTTCACGGAATTCACCATATTCCATGAAATCACCGTATTTGGAAATGTATTCCAATACAGCCTGGTGGTTGTCTGCCTCTTGCATATTTGGATGGAAATGGCGATTACTGTTGTCATGTAAAACATCAAAGAAACGTTCGTCTTGCGTCTGAAAACGGAATGGAAATTGGACTAGCGCGTGTAGATGTGGTTCGCTGTCCTCGTGGAATTCCTGTGCAACTCTGATATAATTTAGGGGTCTGTTAGTAAATAACGCTCTAATTTTCTCCATAAGCCTCTCTTTGGCTAAAGAACATCTAGGATATGTGAGGAATATGTTCTTATTTTGTAATCTAAAACGACGTCGCATTGAGGCCATAGCTCACTTGCAATGGCGTCACTAACTCTCTCGGATGACGTAAATCACTCTCTCAAAAACTATTCTGGTGGTAGAGAGTTAGTGAGTGACTTATATATGCTCCCAGGAGTGTCCCTATAATATTACTGGGACGCTTCCCCCCCCCCCCGCGCCACGTGTCGTCCCCTGATTGGTGCTCTCTTCCGCATTTGGTGCCGTGTTGTCGGCTACAGGGCTTCGCTTCGCTCCCAGATCTACGGCCAGAATTAAAAGATTTAAAAAGGCAAGCGCAAGCGGGAAACTATTTAATCCAAAATAATTGGGGATTTTGAATTATTTTGCAATCAATCTCAGAGATCTAGGTCAATTTAGGCGGTTGATTTTATAATACGAGCCGGATCTTTTGTTGTTGCACTGGTCCTTATTTGTCGTCGGTGAAGATAACGCCGAAAATTTAATCCGGCCCAACGCTTATTTTACAATATTATACGCTCCTAGATCGTCGTTGATATTGGTTTTCAGCAATTTGTACGACACAGTCCATAGGCATCCTTTCTTGTTTGCGGCAGCATACGCGTTTCCAAAATATGTGATGTTCACCGGGCATGTAACTGGGAAGGTAAAACGGGCCTGTAATTGATCATCTGCTCATAGTCGTGTGTCCCGTATATCAACTTCCATACGACTGGTTGAATTAAATGGACATTGTGGTCTGTAACTTATTTTGCATTTGTCAATTATCATTGACTTGAATGTGAGCTGCTGCCACATTGCGTCTCCTATTTTGGGATTGGTTATGGATATGTTCAACACCGGTATGTTTGATGTCGCGTCTATGATGTCAGTTTCCAATTCACCTTCTTCATTCTCATGAAGACCATCTGTAAGTCCGACTGGGTTGATCTCCCATGACATTATGATTTTAGAATGTTGTTAGCACAGCGACCTCTCCGAATTGTCAAACACACAATTCGTTTATGAATTTGGAATGGAAATACATATCATTATATAAAGGTTAAGTCCATAGAGTTGGGAGAATAATTATAGCTAAAACGACGTCGCATTGAGGCCATAGCTCACTCGTAATGGCATCACTAACTCTTTCGAATGACGTAAGTCACTCTTTCAAAAACTGTCCTGGTCGTAGAGAGTTAGTGAGTGACTTATATATGCTCCCAGGAGTGTCCCTATAATATTACTGGGACGCTCTCCTCGCGCCACGTGTCGTCCCCTGATTGGTGCTCCCTTCCGCATTTGGTGCCGTGTTGTCGGCTACAGGGCTCCGCTTTGCTTCCAGATTTGCGGCCAGGATTAAAAGATTTAAAAAGGCAAGCGCAAACGGAAACTATTTAATCCAAAATAATTTAATTGGGGATTTTGAATTATTTTGCAATGGAACTCGGAGATCTAGGTTAATTTAGGCGGTTGATTTTAAAATACGAGCCGGATCTTTTGTTGTTGCACTAATCTTTATTTGTCGTCGGCGAAGATAACGCCGAAAATTTAATCCGGCTCATCAACGCCTTACAGCGGCAAGAAGATGCTCTATTCGCCGATCTGAAAGCGATTTCCAAATTAGAAACCCAGACGATGGCTCCATCCATGCAAACAATGGAGCGATATGCAGACACACATCCTGCCGCTTGCGAGTGAGCTATGGCCTCAATGCGACGTCGTTTTAGATTACAAAATAAGAACATATTCCTCACATATCCCAGATGTTCTTTAGCCAAAGAGAGGCTTATGGAGAAAATTAGAGCGTTATTTACGAACAGACCCCCAAATTATATCAGAGTTGCACAAGAATTCCACGAGGACGGCGAACCACATCTACATGCGCTAGTCCAATTTCCATTCCACCTTCTTCATTCTCATGAAGATCATCTATAAGTCCGACTGGGTTGATCTCCCCTGACAATTTGAGGAGATCATATACACCAAAAATCAAGGCAATCAGACATAGGAAACCACTCGATCAGATCATATTTGTCTAAAAAATAATTAATGAATAATGAATTACTTTCAAAATTATGTTGTCGGTTAATTATTTTTTAGACAAATGTGATTCGATTGAGTGGCTTCCTATATTCAATCGACTTGATTTTTTCATATGCATGATCTCCTTGAAAGACCTTATAAAATGATTGGTTTAAATTATTAAGATATATCTGAAATAAGCCTGCAATAAATTGGACTGGACCGTTTAGTTGGATATCCAGTTCTTTTTTGTTTTTAATTTCAATTAACCAATTATTGGCATCTTCTTATACCCTTCCTAACATGACAGTTACTGGGTAAAATATGGGAAAAAGGACTTATCCAAATTGTTAATGAAATGGGATTTTCTCTTTTTTTTCTTTTTGTGTTTTTGTTTTTGTAGAGTAATATTTTGAGGCTCAGTTCCAAGCTGATGAATTGGTTGATCTCCAAGGATTAAGAAAGTATTTTGTGTAACTAGTACGTTATTATAATAGCATACTTCTTTCTCTTACATGGATGTGGAATCCATTGCTATAACTGGTGATATTTTAACTAGGAGTAGGCAAATACTAAGGCAAATTTTAGGGTTTGTTTGGTTCAAAATGCAACATTTAGTTTGATAAAAAATAAAAATAAAAATTCAATTATCAATATTTTAATATCATCTTAATATTTAAATCTATAAAAATTCTCAAGTAAAATAAATGAAAGTAAAAATGAAAAAACCATAAAATACACATAATAAAATAAGCCCACAACTTATCGCTAGTCTGAAATCAAACCAGATGGTACTGTTGGGCCATGGTGGGCCAAATTTCAGACCCATCTCGATGATCTAAATTGTCAATGTGTAAAGCTCGCCGAGTACATCATCCTTGCAAAAAATCACATTGATCGGATATCGATAGTCATTTGATTAAGTTACATTTGTTTCAACAGCAATTATAGTTTTAAAAATAAATCGCAATGTCCGATTAACGTGATTTTTTACAAAGATGAAATACTCGACAAACTCTACACATTGAACAGTTTGGATGATCAAGATGGGCCCAGAGTCAGGCCCACTGTGACCCAACAGAATTGTTTAATCTATTTCCGGACAAGAGAGGAGCTGGACCCATAAAATAAAATATTTTCCTAGTTTTTATTTGTAAGAAGTCAATTTATGCTCATATTTTAGTTAAAGGTAAAAAAATAAAATAAATAATTGAAGGGCATATATATAATTTTAGAAAGATAAAATTGGAAAAAAAATTCAAAATTTTAGACTAAAAAATAATTTTTTTTAAGTTGACGAGGGCAATAATCTCCATGAAGCTGCTCCAAATAATCCTATGAAGTGGGATACTACCAACTATAAATAGAGGGTTGAATTATCGAATGAATCTAATTTTCAAAAAAATAAATGTAACAAATTGAACAATTTACGATTATTGAATTAAAATAATTTTTTTTTCTTTTTATAAATGATATAATAAAAAGATCTTATAAAATTAATAATTCAAATTATCAAAACGAAACGAGAATAAATCTCCAATACCTTCCTGCCCAAATACACGAGGAAGCCCATCCTTTTATAGATTGTATGGCAACTTTACAAATATTGGCATATTGGTTCTCATTAATGTGTTATTTCCAGTGGTTTCTCTTACATTAGACCAAAAAAGGGTATCTCAGCTGGTTCATTATTCCATGTCTATTTGTTTCTCAGATTCTGTTGAGGATATTGTAAATTGTAAAATTACTTATCTATTTAAGAAAAAAAAAAAAATTTGACAATAAGTGAAAAATTAATTATAAATATGAGAATAATAATGTCAATCTCGACAATTATGAATCAATCTACGAATAAGGAATCGGATACTAAAAACAAATGAATAGTGGATTTTTCATCAACAAATCTTATAGAATCTTATAAAATTTCAATAACCACCTCAAAGAATGGTCGATAATGAGAATAAAAAAATAAAAAAAGAAAAAAGAAAAGAAGCTCAACACAATCCCATAATTGTTATTGATATATTATTATGAATGTGTTTTTCATATAAATTTTTTATTGCAATTTTTTTTTCAAAAGGACACATTCAATCTTTGTCTTTAACAATGATTAAACTCCAAATTTCCTCGAAAACGGTGTATAATGTGGTCAATCAGTTAATCCAACTAAAAGTTCCTTTAGGATGTAGGTAGATTTTTTAATTTTTTTTGACTATTTTGGTTGGGTTTGGTTATGATGTGCAACTTACACCTTACACCTTATACCTTACACTTACACCTTACACTTACATTTTTTGTGAAAAATTAAACCTTACACTTACACCTTTTTTGAGGTTGCACACCATATGCAACCCACTTACACCTTACACCTTATACTTACACCTTACACTTACACCTTATACTTATACTTACACCTTACACTTACACTTTTTGTGTAAGTGGCACATGGTGTGCACTTGCACACTTAAGAAAACTCCTTTAATTTAGGGTTAAAAAATTTTGTTTGGAATAGATTTTTTATTTTTTTATCAGAGAAAAAATAAAATGATTATGAGTTGAATGTGACATTTTATCCTACGTAACTAAAATAGTCTATTTCGTCTTACATGACTATTTTAATCCAAACCATTTTTCTAAACAAGCTCGAATTCTCTTTAACAATTTAGACTCTCTTTGCCATGATAGTTTTGGCTAATTTAACCAATTAAAAGATAAAATAGACTAAAAAATTAATAAGATAAAATGTCATATTTAAATCATAATTATTTTATTTTTTCTCTTACAATTAAAAAACAAAAACAAAAACAAAAGTTTACCCTATACAAAAAACTTGTGGTTAGACTAAAATAGTCAAAAAATAAAATAAAAAAGACATGCTATCTCAAATGAAGCTTTAAACTTGTAATTTATCATAGTATCAAAATAAATAATAAATTTTTATGTTTTAATCACAAAATTTTTAGGTGAATTAATAATAAAAAATGTATAAGATTTGGTATAGGGAACCATAAGGGATTTGCTTAGTGTGTGTAATTTGGAGGTGTGCTTCCTCCAAGTCTCAGGTTTCGCTCTCGCTACTTTCAATTCCTTGGCCTTGTTTGTTTTCAGAGGTAGAATGGAGGAGATTCATAGTGAAGGGACTAATAGTAAGGGGATTGTTAGTAAGGAGATTAAGTAAAATTGTATTTGTTTTGATGATAGTTGTTAGTGTAGGGATTGTTAAATTATTTTTATATCAAATAAATATAAAATAATAAAACAAATAAAAAAAAGAGGAATTAACCAGTAAATCCCATATTTCCATGTCATAGATCGTATGGTCCTAATTGTTTTTTTTAAAACCATTTAGTCCTCTGGAGTGTTTGTTTACTATTTTGCCATTGAGGTATTAATTTGAGGTTGGTTTGGTGCGCGTGTGTTTGTGCTTCATGTCCCAATTAAAAAGGTACTAGGACTCATTTTAGGTGGTGTGTTTTCCAAGCATGTTGATGTGGGTCGTGATGTAGTTGTAATTAGTGTTGTTTGTGTGATGTGGGGGAGTCGGGTATTCACGTGATTTAACCCACCCACCCGTTCTCGTGTGATTGTGGAGCCTGTGTAACCCGACCCAGTGAGAAGTTCCCAAATTTTATTGATCGATGTATGTTTGGGTTTTACGATTTCGTAGTGTTTGTTCACGTGAACCCGGATTTCATCATCCTCTAAGATCTCTGATCTTGCTCCGTCGGGTCCATCAATCTCGACTTCATCTTCGCATCCAATAACCCGACCTTTTTTTCCAATTGTGTTGTCGTGGGTTTTGAAATTCAAATACCTGTGACCGAATCCCACAAACGTGATTTGTGGGATCGTATTCGAAATAGTTTTTAGATCAATTTGGTGTGGGTAAGTTGTGGGATCGTATTCGAAATAGTTTTTTGATCAATTTGGTGTGGGTAAGTTGTTCACTATTGGGTTCACGTTATAGATTTAGTACGTGGTGTGATTCCAAATTCTAAAACCCACGTTATAGATGGAGTGAGTGGGTTCATGTTATAGTTGTTCATTGTTGGGTTCACACAGTGTCGGTATGATTCTGAAACCACGTTAGAGAGAGGAGGTTTGTTATAACAAACCCACTGCTGTGTATATAAGCAAATGTATAACTCAATATTGATATCAATGAAGATCATTCATCATTATTTACTTTTCCTCACACACGTTATAGATGGACTGCACTACCATTTGTGGTGTGAGAAACGTGATTTGTGGGATTGTATTCAAAATAGTTTTCAGATCAATTTGGTGTAGGTAAGTTGCTCATTGTTGGGTTCACGTTATAGATTGAGTACGTGATTCCGAATTCCGAAACCCATCATTTGTTGGTGTAAATGGAGGTTAGAGAGAGGAGGTTTGTTATAACAAACCCACTGCTGTGTATATAAGCAAGTGTATAACTCAATATTGATATCAATGAAGATCATTCATCATTATTTACTTTTCCTCACACACGTTATAGATGGACTGCACTACCATTTGTGGTGTGAGAAACCTGATTTGTGGGATTGTATTCAAAATAGTTTTCAGATCAATTTGGTGTAGGTAAGTTGCTCATTGTTGGGTTCACGTTATAGATTGAGTACGTGATTCCGAATTCCGAAACCCACCATTTGTTGGTGTAAATGGAGGTTAGAGAGAGGAGATTTGTTATAACAAACCCACTGTTGTGTATATAAACAAACCCACTGCTGTGTATATAAGCAAGTGTATAACTCAATATTGATATCAATGAAGATCATTCATCATTTACTTTTCCTCACACACGTTATAGATGGACTGCACTACCATTTGTGGTGTGAGAAACGTGATTTGTGGGATTGTATTCAAAATAGTTTTCAGATCAATTCGGTGTAGGTAAGTTGCTCATTGTTGGGTTCACGTTATAGATTGAGTACGTGATTCCAAATTCCAAAACCCACCATTTGGAAATCCTTACTTGGAAAAGTTTATAAACGAATTTTCACCACTCTCAGTTCCACAAATCTTGGGATTACACATTCTCAAAATAAAACAGAATATCTCCATAAATTATGTCAGGGCATATTCGTCCAACATACTATTATCTACATTCAAAAAAGGACTTATCAGTAAGCAATTTCCCCTCATATGGACTGGTCAATCAAACAAAAACTCAGTGGGACCAAACGGAACACAATTTAGCCATATAGGACTTTCCGATAAATTTTTCTAAAAAAAATGCCCAACATGTAAAAAATTTAAAAAAGAATTGTCCGATGGACTATTTTTCTAATACGAAGTGCTGGTGGTCCATCCGAATCCCCTCTTTATCTCTCAAAACAAACACAAAGATATTGAGTCCCGCCTCACTATCAATCTCAATCCCTTCTCTATAACCCCAAACAAACGGGGCCTTTGGGTTTACGCTTTTTTTCGATCCACGTGGAAGGACAGTTTTTGTGTGAGTTCTAGAAATAGTCAAGGTACGTGTAAATTGACTTGAATATTTGATCGTAATATTTTTTTAAAAAAAAAAAAACTGCTGTAATGGACAAACAAATTAAAGCACAATTTCATAAGCAACGTACGACCTAAAAAAACATATATTTTTTGTTGAAAAAATATCGACATAATTTCAAGTTAATACAAATGAGAATCTAACTACTTTTCCTAGCAAAGCATCCCAAAAGTGGAAGAGACTTCTTATTATCTTCACTTATCTTCTCTTATCTTCTTCCCTTCGTTAATTTATTGAAAATAGAGAGAAAAAAAATTATGAAAAAAAAAAGATGCAAATCATTTGATTCCAAGTTGTAATTAGGTTGCCAAAAAGTAAAATTGCAATATAAAATAATACTTTTATGGTAGAAAATTAGGATTATGGTGCTAAAAACTACCATTTTTAAGGGTAAATAAGCATGATATTACATCGGGTTTGAATCGAGTTTGTACTATATAATAAAAGCATATATGTTATTTTTAGCTTGGCTCAACCAGACGTCAAACTTATCTAACCTCTCTAATTTGATTCTAGAAAAATATTTAAATCCCAAGTATGTTTTAACTCAATTATTTTTGGGTGAATTATACTAATAGTTTCTATAGTTTGGAACTTGTGTCACTTTGGTCCCTAACTTTTCAATTATGACACATTTGATCCTGAATTTTGAATTTTGTTTCAAATAAGAACAATGGAAAATATCATTAGATTTTTTAAGGGTAAAATCGTCAATTTGATAAAATATAAACTAATTTGACAAAAATAAATGTCAAACAAATATTTTTGAATTTTTAAAAATTATTTTTACCTAGTAAAAATAAAATTATGTAAAATTGATAATTCTTTTAGACATTTTTTTTAACCAAATTAATTTGTATTATGTGTTTGGATGATGATCAAGTAAAATTAATTTTTAAAAATTAATCATGCAATTTTTATTAATTTTACATAATTTTATTATTGGTGGATAAAAATAATTTTTAAAAAATTAAAAATATTTTTTTGACATTTATTTTTGTCAAATTAGTTTATATTTTATTAAATTGACGATTTTGCCATTGAAATTAAATAATGGTATATTCAATTGTCCTTATTTGGAATAAGATTTAAAATTCAGGGTCAAATGTGTCACAATTGAAAAGTCAGGGACTAAAGTGACACAAGTCCCAAACTATAGGGACTATTAGTATAATTTGCCCATAATTTTTTGTTGGTCTTGAAGACCTATTAAATTATTTAAATGTTTTAATAATTATTTAAATTTAAAACGTTAACAAAATTCAATTGTAAAATAAATATGATCTTTTAATAAATGTTTTAATTTAAATTCTAGAAAAAAATATATACTTTTCTTATCTTCAATTATCTCTTAATTTATTTCACAACTAAATAAAATAATGTAAAAATTAAATTAAGTCAAAAGGATTGTAAAAATTAAAAGGATAAATTATAAATACATATCTTAAAGTTTAATTAAAATACGAATCGTCTTCCGTAGTTTTGGAAATTACATTTCACTTTTTGAGATTTCTAATTTCATAACAAATTACTCATTTTATTAATAAATTATCAAGTCAATTAATAGTTTTTAATTATATTAGAAAAGTAATTTTATTGTTATATAGGAAAGTAATTATAAATTTTATTTTTTTAGTTAATTCTGTTAAATAAATTTTTTTAATAAAAGAGTATTTATAATTTTTTAAATCACAAAAGATAATGTATACTTGAAGCAAATCTTTAAAAGTGTATTTGTAATTTTCCAAAATTAAAAAATTACCAAAAGGGAGCTACAGTATACCAAGTGACGACATTTTCATGAATCTATCAAATTGGACTTGCAAATAAATAAAAAAATAAAAAGTGCTACTAATGTGATATTCTTACATTATTATTAATCTAATTTTTATAATTATATTAAAGTCATCACTCTCAGACAACACTTGTGTGTGTACTCGGACATACTAGATACAAACACGCACACACCTCTCCCTCTCTCTCTTTCCTCTTTTTCTCTCTCTACATTTCTTCAATCTCTCTCTCTCTCTCTCTCTCTCACAGTGCTTTCGCTACGCGATCTCTTCAGTAACCCCACAATTCCAAGCTCTCCAAACTTTCTCTTCCTCTCTCTTTCTACTGAGATTTCTAGGGTTTTGCTTTTGCATTTCCTGGGTTGATTCACATTCCATATCAGAGATTAGCTCATGTGCTTGAGCGATGTGGCGATTCGAATTCGAGGTGAGTTTTCGCTAACCTTATCGAGGTTTTAGTGTAATCACTGGAAGTTGAAAAGTTTTATCTGTTTGTTTTTCATTCTATGGTTAGATCTGTGTTGTAAGACTGTGTTTTGTTTGAAGTAGTTGAGATCAAGCTGATTTCTGACCTAAAAAGGGAAACAAACTAGTTAGAATCAATTGATGAACTGTGTAGTTGTTTGTTTGATTGGTAAGAAAACTTAGAGAAAGAAAACAATAGAACGTTGAATCTTGATCCTTGCTTTTTATGTTGGTCTGGTTTGAGACAAATGGAAGAAACCCAATTTAGTTATTTATACCAGATGTTTAATGCTTAAACTGTGTCTGGAACCATATTCTTTTAGAAATGGGATTTCAAAAAGGAAAAGGAGAGGAATGGATTTTTTAGGAATTCCCTTTTTATATGTTTGGTACTAATTGGAATTAAGAGGAAATGATTCTATTTTTCTGTTTGGTTTGATGTAGAATTGGAAAGTGGGGAAAATTTAGATGATCCCTATTAGCTAGTTGGGAACTTGTAAGAAGGGGAGGGTAGTGTGGGTAAACGGGATTAGATAAGATTTTATTCATTTCAATTCCCTTGAAATCTTACCATTTTTCATGAGATTTCAATATTCCTTTTGTTTCCTTTCAAATCCCTTTTTAAATTCCATTCTTTCCAAACATACCAAATTCCATGAAACCCCACCATTCCAAACACACTGATTTTGAGACTGATTTCTTTTTTTTTTCTTGTTGCCACAAAGGATAGAATCAAATGTTGCACAAGTCGGAATGGGAAAAAGTGATAATGATGCAGAAAATGGTTTCAAGTGCACATTTTTTTAGACATGTTTTTCAAAACAAATCAAGAGAATTTTCAGGTTTTTCCAAAACTGTAAAAAGCTGTTTTGTGGAACATTAAATGAAAATAATGCATTATTTGAAGTTTTGGTGATCTCTATTTTTGGAGAAGATTGACTGTTTGAAAAAGTTCTTTGTGAAACCCAACTTATGTGGGCCTTGTATTATGTTCTTTCCAATGTTTTGTCTACACCCAAATAGAGCACGGATATTTATGGTGTAAAGAAGCTAATACAAGCTACATCATGCTAATAAAAAATATGTTTTGAATGTTATCTGATTATCTATAAATAGCTTGGAATGATTTATGGTGGTGACATAATGCATGGGGGGAGCCATGTTATGAAGAAATTTGGAAATATATTAAAACATTGTAGTTCAGTGCTGCTACTTTTCAGAAAAAAGTAGTAATGAAGTCAAATGTGGTCATGATAATTATTCAATGAAGAAAATATGATGTGAAACCAGAAAAGTTTAAGTTTTCACGGCTTTGTTTGATTCTCAGTAAGAAAGAGATGGTCACTTTCTTTCTTGATCATTTTTTAATACTTTTCGTTTCTTTTTCCTTAATCTTGACTGAACTGAAAAAGAAGGGGAGCTATGAGGGTACCTAGGAGAAGAAATCTTACTTTAGTTTACCTATTGATAGAATGTGCAAGGGGTTCATAATCACTTATTAACTAAAGAATTCATGGATTGCAACATTACAGTTCTTTAGTTAAGAATGAAGAATAAGTTCAAATTGCTACAACATTTTAAAGATTTTTCCTTTTTTTTTTTTTTCCTTCAAAATAATCAAAAAAATTCTGAACAAATTAGATTTATACATCCCAAGGGCTACGTGTGACACTATGGTGTCTGATTTTATCATATAACCTTTGAGTACTTGCTTTTATTTTATTTTACCATTATCTTTTAATGGGTCGTATTTATGTGCAGTTATTCTAAACAGTGTATGAGTTCTGCTTGATGTTTCACAATTTTAGTTGCAACCGTTCAGAAAGTCATTGCTTGACTAAAGAATAACCAGCATGTCATGAGCTATAATGATGGGAGATGTGGTTAGTTACTTTTCGACAGTTATTCATTAGGTTATTGTTGGGAGTGGATATTACCATCAATTTTGTACCTGTAAGTGTAAAAAAACATGCCTCAATGGTGGGGGAAATCATCATCTAAAGAAGCAAAGAAGAAAACAAGCAAGGAGAGTTTCATTGATTCATTACACCGAAAGTTTAAGATTCCATCTGAATGTAAACCTGCCAGTAGATCAGGAGCGTCTCGAAGACACAGCAGTGACACAGTTTCAGAAAAGGGGTCTCATTCCAGAGCAGAATCAAGGTCACCATCACCTTCTAAACAAGTATCAAGGTGTCATAGTTTTATTGATAGGCCTCATGCCCATCCACTTCCACTTCCAGTTGTGCACCTTGCTAACATAAGTCGTACAGATTCTGGAATCAGTGTATCAACAAAGCCAAGATTGGAGAAAGGTTCCAAGCCATCATCATTATTTCTGCCTCTCCCAAGACCTGCATGCATCCGGAACAGGCCAGACCCTACAGATTTAGATGGAGATGCAGTCGCCGCTTCTTTTTCTAGTGAATGCTCTATGGAGAGTGATGATCCTGCTGACTCACGGCAACGTAGTCCCCTGGCATCTGACTATGAAAATGGTAGCAGAACTGCTACAGGGAGTCCTTCCAGGTGAGTTTGCATGTGAAAGAAAAAAAACCATGATATTTACTGTTGGCAATTGTGTTTTCTTTTTCTTTTTCTTCTTCTTCTTCTTCTTCTCTCTCTCTCTATCTTTTCTTTTTTCTTTTTTTTTTTTAATTTTTAAACTCAAGTGGCCATTTTGTTGAGTTTTTTAAGGCAACCTATTGTTATTCCTTTTTTATTAGATATATAAATTTTCACGGTGTATGTATATTTCATCCCTGACTTGTTTACTCATTTTTGCTGAAGCATGATGGCGAAGGACCAGTCCTCTGTCACGGAAATAAAGTTGGGGGAGGCAATAAAGCCGGCAAATCAGGTCTCTCTTTCATCGCCTAGAAGGAGGCCTTTGAGCAATCATGTGTCAAATCTACAGGTCCCTTGTCATGGTACTTTCTGTAGTGCTCCAGATAGCTCAATGTCAAGTCCTTCCAGAAGTCCAATGAGAGCATTTGGAACCGAGCAAGTTATAAATTCTGCTTTCTGGGCTGGAAAGACGTATCCAGATCTTCCTTTACTTGGATCTGGTCATTGCTCCAGCCCAGGCTCAGGGCACAATTCAGGGCATAATTCAATGGGAGGCGATATGTCAGGACAATTGCTTTGGCAGCCCAGCAGGGGTAGCCCAGAATATTCACCAATTCCTAGTCCCCGGATGACTAGCCCTGGCCCCAGCTCGAGAATTCATAGTGGTGCTGTCACACCACTTCATCCTAGAGCTGGAGGGGCAGCCACTGATGATGGGAAACAACAAAGTCACTGGTTGCCTCTTCCTCCTGTTACAATTTCAAACTCTTCTCCATACTCTCACTCAAATTCAGCAGCAACATCTCCCTCCGTGCCACGAAGTCCAGGAAGGGCAGAGAATCCAACCAGTCCTGGTTCCCGCTGGAAAAAAGGAAAGTTGCTGGGTAGAGGCACATTTGGGCACGTTTATGTTGGTTTTAATAGGTAGAACCAACTTATTAATACTCTCAGCCCTTCATGATTTTCTTTTTTTTCTTTTTCTTTTCATTTACTTCTCATGCATAGCAATATTGTGTATCATCATTTGATTTTGCAATTAGTTTTACTTAAAACGGAGGCAAGTTATCATGTAGATGGACTTTCTTATGTTAAACATTACCCTGCCATAATGTGGTGTGCTTCCTGCCATCCAATGTGTTTGATTACAGTTGCTTGTGTATTTTTTCTAATGCATTCTCTCAAATTTTGTTCACTGATCGAGTTTTTTATATCTCGCCTTATCCTCACCATTATAGTGAAAGTGGTGAAATGTGTGCAATGAAGGAGGTTACATTATTCTCAGATGACGCAAAGTCAAAGGAAAGTGCAAAGCAGCTGGGACAAGTAAGTTTGGTACTCATAAATTTAATTGAGGTTCTCTGCAGGATAAGGCTTCTTGTTTTTCATCAGAAATTAGTTCTCTTTTTGCTTGTTTTGGTGTAATTTCTATTAACTGTTGGATGGAAGTTCTTATGTTGAGTGTCTCTGACAGGAAATTGCTTTATTGAGTCGGTTAAGGCATCCTAATATTGTGCAGTATTATGGGTCTGAATCAGTAAGTTTTATGCTTTCCATTTACTTTTGTTGATTTTAAAAATGGGTAATGCTTTTTTTTTGTAACATGTATTTTGATGAATGTCATTATTTCCGGAAGTTAATTTGATGTTCTGAAACAGAGACTCATTAAGTGATGCTAACTACTAAAAAAAATTTATGATATAGTTTCCCATGGACCGTAATTTGGGGCATTTATGGAAATTGCTTAGTTGATAGGCTGTACTACACATTTGATATTGCATCTTATAGAGAAGTATATTTTTATTTGTCACTTACAGAAGTCTTTTGATCTAACACTATCTCTGAACTTATGTTTCTTGAGCAGGTAGGTGATAAACTTTATATTTATTTGGAGTATGTGTCTGGTGGTTCCATCTACAAGCTTCTTCAAGACTATGGGCAGTTCGGCGAATTAGCAATTCGTAGTTATACTAAACAAATCCTGTCGGGGCTTGCTTATTTACATGCTAAAAATACAGTCCATAGGTGAATCCAGTTAACCTTTTTTATTTAGTTATGTGGACCATTATTCTTCCAGCTACTACATTCTAGAGTTGGCATTAGTTTCTCAACAGCAGACATTAATCATCTTTTTATTTATGCTATATCTCATGTGCAGGGATATTAAAGGAGCAAATATCCTTGTGGACCCAAATGGCCGTATCAAATTGGCTGATTTTGGAATGGCAAAGCATGTAAGTCTAGGCAGCAATATGTATATACTCGTGAAATGTAATCAAACTAATTGAGTATTAGTCATGTTTGAGTTGAGTACTAAATTGTGCGCTTGTGTGTGCGCACGAGCACAAATATTATTATTCATTGAGTTTACACAAGCAGAGATTTAAAAAAAAAATGGACGGAGTATGCTTTGCCATTTACTATTATAGCCTGTCATATACTTTGAATTAAATTATTTCTGTTTGCTAGATATTTCATAGCAAGTGTCAACCAATGCTTGCCATTAAACCATGAGATCGCTTGTTGAAATCCATCCTCCTAGAAAATATAATGGCATCCTTTAAATTTGCAGATCGCTGGGCAGTCATGTCCATTATCATTTAAGGGAAGTCCTTATTGGATGGCACCCGAGGTCAGAATATAATTATGTAGCCTTAATTTTTTTGGTTATGACACGGTTGCAGTTATATTTCTCAACTCCTTTTTTCCATTTTCACCCAGGTTATAAGGAATTCAAATGGTTGTAACCTTGCTGTTGATATATGGAGTCTTGGATGCACTGTTTTGGAAATGGCTACCTCAAAACCACCGTGGAGCCAGTATGAAGGGGTCAGTAATTTGGATACAAATATTCATAATTCGTGCTTTTCTTTAGACATTTATTTATAAAAAATCAGTTAAGTAGAGTATTGTATGTACATCTGAAGTATACATCTTAATCAGAATTCTTAGATGCGTACTTATCAAAAATAAAATGAATCAGAATTCTTACATTCCAAGTCTGCAGATTGTCTGATAGAGATCTGTTCTTTCTCTTACTATGTGATGTTTTGAATCTTCTGGCCTGAAGGTGGCAGCCATGTTTAAGATTGGTAATAGTAAAGACCTCCCTGCAATTCCTGATAACCTCTCAGAAGAAGGAAAGAATTTTGTGAAGCAGTGTTTGCAACGTAATCCACTGCATCGTCCTACAGCTGCTCAACTTTTGGGGCACCCTTTCGTGAAAAATGCTGCACCTTTGGAAAGACCAATTATAGATCATAAGCACACAGATCCACCTGCTGGGGTTACAAATGGAGTGAAATCTCTGGTACATTCATCTTTTTATGTTTTTTCCTTTTACGTCTGCTAAGGTCAAAAGGATGCCATCTCACGATATCAAGTTTGTGTACATGAAATCCTTCTGTTTATTTTGATAATGAAATCATTTTTACCATAAATGTCATGTTAGTCACTTTTTTGTTGCTAAAGTTACTCATTGACTTGGAACTCAACTTCTTAGGTCCTTTTTCTTTTTGTGGTTTTTTGCTTTTCCTATAGAGCTGTGTTTGAGTTTGAAGGAGAAAAGATATGTGATGAAATAGAGTTAGAGAATCTAGAGTCTAGACCATGCTAAATCTGAGTAATGGAACTTTGGAGGATCCAGTGAGTGAAACTCCAGTTGGAATGGGAAGAAAAGGGTCAAATTCTCACTTAGTAGATGGTATTTTATTTGGGAAGTGTAAACTTAAGAATGGTAGTGACACACCGCAGTTTTTTGGAGTTGAGGGATGTGGAGCATTTAGGATTGCAAACGAGCCGAGCTTTATTGAGCTTGTTTATTGGCTCGAGCTGGGCTCAGCTTGTTAATATCAATGAAACTCGAGCTCGGTTTGATAAGATTTTTTTTAATATTATTTAAATAAAATCATTTAAATAAAAATATAATTAATATTATTTATAAATAGTGTATTTTTATTATTATTTATATATATTTATATATTATTTAATATATAAATAATATATTTATTATATAATTTAAATAAAGATAAACGAGCTGAGCTTATTCGAGCTCGAGCTCGGGCTCGGGCTCGGCTCGTTTACTAAACGAGCCAAGCCGTGCTTGTTCATGAACAGTTCGGTTCATTTGCAACCCTAGGAGCATTGTTAGTGTACTCACTTAACAAGTACTGCTATTAGATCAATGAGGTCAACCATCAACCACTTAAACATGGGGACGAAATGATTGTTGCTCTGTTTACAATAACTTAAGTATTATTTATTAGGTTGACTGTGAGACTAGATTGCAACCATAGAAATGATGACGATGGTTTTAAATGAAGTCATCTATATATATATATATATTTGGAAAATCGCGTCAGAGTGAGTTTATCAGTTCATTTATCAAACATTTATGTTATTCACTATAACAGAATGCTAAGAAGCATGTCCACTGCTACGGATACAAAACACAACAATTTAAAAAAAAAAAAAAAAGATACAGACATGGTGGGGATATGGCAAAAAATATATTTTTACCTTCTATGTATATGAATTTAAATTTAGGGCACATAGATATTAGAGCATCAATGTACATGCTTCTTCTTCTTTTTTCACTTGCCCCCTCTTTGTTTCTATATATTTTATTTTGACCCCAATCATTTCTCTAAAATCATATGGGATATGTGTGTCTTTAAAGTGTTCCCAAAGTGTCCTGCAAAAAGTAATAATTAAAATTGATACGCTACTTGATGTGTCCGACGCGTGTTGGACACGGACGCTGCACCCTTTTTGAAGTGACCATGTTTCATATATAGAATGTGTATGTATTAATATAATGCATCATGTTTTTTGCTCACGTTGAATCTCTCCTGTGAAAAAGCTTAATTTGTTAGGAACATAATTAATCTGTTGTTGCCTCAAAGATAAGTATTTTCCAATGTCATCCTTGTCAAAAGTGGGAGACACTCAAGTTCTAAGGAAAAACAATTAATTCACTTTTTGTGGTAAGGGGTGCATCTTTAAAACAAATGCTTTGACTTTTTATAGCAAACAAAGTTTTTGGTTGTGGTTTTGGTTATTTTTATTTTAAATTTTTCTTAGAGGGGGTTGGGGAGATGCGATGGAGAGCAAGATACTCATTTTTGGGATGGAGTAAGTTTTGTATCGGTAACATAGACTGAATTACTGTAGATTAGACTATATCTCTAATCTAAGATCCAAATGAATGATTGTAAAGCAATATTATTTTGTAGATCTCCTAATATGTATTCTAGAAAGGTTCATGACAAAATGTCATTTCTTCATCTCTTGTTTTGATCATAAGTTCTTGAAGTTTTACCCTTTACTCAAGTAGTCTGCTCTTTGCCAAGTTGCTTGAGAACTATGCCAATCATACCATTGCTCTCTTTTGCCCCAGCCTTCCTTGTCAAGCAACTCTTTAATAAGTTTTTGGCAAGCTGCTATTAGTAAAAGAAGCATTTTCTCACTTTTTATTTTTATTTTTATTTTTAAAACCTTCAGGGGATTGGACATGGAAGAAATACTTCAAAATTGGATTCAGAAAGACTTTCTATCCATTCATCAAGAGTTTCTAGATCTGGTCTACATTCCAGGTCTCTCTCTCTCTCTCACTGATGAGCAACCTGTGCACCATCATGCTACATGCTTAATCTATCACGTGGAGATATACTAATTTAAATTATGCTCATGTTTTCTATACTATTAGTTCTTTTAAAGATAACAACAAAACCTTAACTGTCTGATCTCACTCTTCTGATCTCCAGCGAAATTCAAATCCCAAGGAATATATCATGCCCAGTCTCTCCGATTGGGAGCCCTCTTTTATATCCACGATCACCACAACATTTGAATGGAAGATTGTCTCCTTCGCCTATTTCTAGCCCGCGTACTGCGTCAGGCTCATCCACGCCTCTCACAGGCGGAAGTGGTTCCATCCCATTTCATCACCTTAATCAATCTGTTTATTTGCAAGAGGGCTTTGGAAGCCAGCCAAATCCCCAGCAGAATCCCTACATTAATAGCCCATCCTATCATAGTCCAAACCATGATATATTTCGAGGGATGCAATCAGGATCACACATTTTCAGGGAGCACTTGTCTGGTGAAAGTGAGGCTCATGGAAAGCATTTTGGAAGACCTATTCAGGGGGAATTATATGATGGACAGTCGGTCTTGGCTGATCGTGTGAGTCAGCAGCTATTGAGGGAACAAGTGAAGTTGAGTCCATCTCTGGACCTCAGTTCCTGCTCTCTGTTGCCTGATCGGACAAACGGAATGTAACTTTGTTGCTCTGGATCATGGTTCAGGGAAAGCTCACCAGACCTCTGTTTGTTTTCAGGTTTAGAAGATTTATTTATTTGTCATATTACTGACTCTGAAAGAAGCTAATTGTACAATAAGGACCCAAGATGGGAAAATGAGAAACTATGCAATGGGATGAGATTTTTGGAAGATGAGGGCTCACCTGCAGTGATGAATGTACACCCATTTGTTCAAGTGAAGCCTGCTTCCCGGCAAACAGAAGATGATGATGCTACATCGGCTTGTACAAAGTTAAGAGCTCTTAAGCCTTAATCTGACGCTTGACTGATCTGAAGTACGAATGATGATTTTGATGAGGAGAAGATAGCTTTGAACGATTAAATGTAGAGCAGATCCTTCGTAAGAGAACAAACTGTAAGTTACATGGGAAGAGAGGAGCAAGCTAGAAGATAAGTAGTTTCGATAATTATTTTTGGGGGTGAAACTGCTGTACAGAAAATGGGGAAACTGAATTAGGCTGGACATTGTGATTGTGTTGATAAGGCAGTTGCAGATTGGCTGAGCCTTAGCTTTTCTTTTTCTCACTACAGCTTATTGCTGGCTAAAAGTTGTAACCCACCAATTTATACTGTTCTACCTGATTTGTTGTTTGTACGTTACCATTTCAGGGAATTAAAGAGATCTAATTCAGGAAGTTTCATTTTTCTGCTCATGTGTTTGATTATTTTTCTGGTACAATGGGGGATGCAGGAAAGAAATTTCTTGAGGCTAGCAATGTACATTGTACAGTTTGTCCAGGGTAAGAAAAAGTAACCGTACAATGACAAAGGGAAAGAGAAATTTGATTGTTTGTTGATGCAATGACTTGCAAGATTAGATTTGAGAGGGGGCATGGGGATGAAACTGGTGGCCTGCCTTTGAAATTCTTTGGTCTTGTGTGGTGCAACCTATTGAGCTGTTTTTAGGTTTTTTTTTGTTTTATTTTTTTAAATATTTGTCCGAGTGTTTTATGTAACTTACGAGACATAAATAACTTAAATAAACTAATTATCTGAAAGTTAGAGAATGAATATTTTTAACTTCTAATTTTTTATTGATTATCAATTTTCAACTTGAAAAAAATTGTGCCAAACAGGCTGGCTGGCATGTTGGATGCAGGTTTTGTTTATAGGGTATGTCAATAACGTGAATGATGCTAAAATATTTTACGTATTGTACCCAAATTTGGTCACTATAGCCTTGTGGGTGCCCTACTCTGTAACCTAGTGGACTGAGTTTAGGAGTTTCTGAATGGTATAAAATCAAGATTGGGGTGGAAATAAAAACTCAACAGTGGGTTGGGACTTGGGGGAAGGGTAACCTGACCCAATTATATGTCCTATTAGCTATTACAAAAATATCATATCACATGAAATAATCTTCGAACTTTTTTCTCTTCTATTTTACATTCTCTATATGCCACATTTCTCTATTACATCAATGTTGATTAACTATCAAATTTGTAAATTTCAATCCTTATAAATCATTTGTTATCCTAAGCCATGAAGCCACATTTTTAGAATTCGATACAAAATGCAAACCGAAAATGTTTGGGGTGTGCTATATAAGCACACTTTTTATCTTTTGTGTCACATTACTTCTCTACTTTTCTATATATCATTTTGTGAAAAGTAAAAAAATGCACTTATTTAGATCATCTCAAACAACAATGTATTGGCCTGGTGTGGGGAGTAAAGTCAAGTATGACGCCAATGTTCATAAATCCAAGGGTGGGGTAAGGACGACTCCACCTATACCCACCATCATTACGGTTGTGTAAACACTGTCTAATTCGATAAAATCGCACCGATTTGTATTAATTTGTACCGCTCAATCCGCTAACTACAGACTAAACTTCAAATTTTATTATTCGTTCCGTTATAATTAATACATATATATATTTTTTAACCTAGAATGAAATATCAAAGTAAATAACTATCAGAAATTTAAGATGTGAAATATGTTACAAATTAATAGTTATACATATGAAAAATATTATAGAAAATTAGTTTGTGTTATGTATATATGAAAGTATGTAAATTAGTATTATATATTATGCAAATACTAGATAATTGGTTAGAATATTCCTCAATCCGCCCAAAATCAACCAAACCGCGATTTGCCAATCTACCATTCGGTTTATAATTTGGGTAAACTACCAATAGGTCCTACTTGGGAGACTTATTACCCAATAGGTCCTACTTTGAGACTTATTACCCATTAAGTCCTATTTGATATAATTTATTAAGTGATAAAGACAAATTTTATCAGTCTTTTTTTTTTATGAATAATTTTATAGTGATAAATTTATCAGTCTCTTTTTTTATGAATAATTTTTTAGTGATAAATTTATCACTCTCTTATTTTTATAGTGTTAAATTTATTAGTTAGGACCTGTAGGTAAATAAGTCTAGTGAATAAGACTAATTGGTAAGTACCCCTTATAATTTTATTCTCAAATTGCCCGAACCACACCGGACACACCCTTACCCGCCATGTTACCATTTCTAAGAGAGACGGATAGAAAGATTTATTTTATTTCTTTCTTCAATTTTTAAACTCCGAACAGAGGAGATAAGCAAAATCATCCTGCGCAGATAGCACATACAGACATCTGCTATGTAATTTAGGTTTGGGAATTTACAACTCATTGGGAAGTCTCCAAACACAATACAAAGACAGTGAACGTATAACTTTCATGTCATACGAGAAATATGGGTTAAACCAAACTGTATGAACGTTTAAGAAATTTGAGTGCATTGGTAATCAATCTCAAGCTGAAATCCCAGAATTTCTTTGCCATTTCAGTATCGTTGGCTTGCGAGTTTGCTTCAGCTAGGTTTACAGTCCGCAAAATATTTTCCGGTCATCCCTTTAACCTGTGGATGCAATGCCACATAGCATGTAGTTGCTGCACCCTACAACCAATTCCACTATAAATGATAGCATAGCCCACAATGTTATTTCTTTGCTTGGAAGGCCAATAAACTTCAAAAACTTTATACTTTTTTAAGTGACAAAAAACTTAGAATTGGATTTAAAAAAACAAAAAAAATGAAGAAAAAAAGTGTGTACAACTTGTTGACAATCTCATCATGCATGATTAATGAAGAGGTTATACTAAAATTATCGATTTTCTCGTTTTGGGAGGAAGGAGGAAGAAGGGTGTGAATTATTGGTTTTTTTTGCAACATGAGGAAGGGTGTGAATTATTGGTTTTTTTTGCAACATGAGGGCTTTAAAAATTTAGTACCTGCTGAACATTTTTGATCACATATTTGCCAAGCACACCAATAAGACCTGCATCAGACAAAAGTATCAGCACATCAATGTACAAAACCTAGACAACATATACATGAAACAGAAACAAATCCCATGGTACTTGCATTTGGCATGTTATGCGGCACAGCACATGGTAAATGTATCAATATCAACTAGTATTACTTCTTAAGCTGAACTTGTATTCCCTCAGTTCATATATTACTTCTTCTTCTTCTTTTTTCTTCTTCTTTTTTGTGTGGTAAATAAACTTCAATTGAACAAAAATAATACAAACAAGACAGGAGGGAAAAACCCTAAGATCCAAGCCAAGCCATATCTCCAGGACAGCTACCAGCTCAACATAGTTCCTATATTCCTGAGAAGGGAGTAACATAGTTCTTATATTCCTTTTTATTTTCTAAACCAAAAAAATCCTCTGCATATGGCCTAGCAATAGTACAACCAAATTTACTTTTTAGTTACTTTAAAATGATTAAATGGCCAGAATATCCTCGAGGAAAATATACTTCTTTTCAACAAATTTTGAAGAACTAGGCCACTTTTGGAGAATTTTAATCAAATTTGGGAAGCTGAGAATATATCTGCAATTGAGGTTGGTTGAAAACTTTATCCTTAACATTGTGTTTGGTTGGGGAATTTAGGAAGGAATTTGGAAAGGGAAAGAAAAAAAGAAGGTGAAATGTAAATAAAATTTACTTACATTTTACCTAATTTCACACACTTTTTCCTTTCCTTTCCTTTTCCAAATGCCTTCCCAAATCCCCCAACCAAACACAACGTAAATGGAGTGGTGACACACGTTTGTCTCACAAGGTTGAGCATAAGCAATAAAGTTTATTCTTCCCATAAAATTTATGGATAGGTGCCACGAAAAGGAAAAATTAGTGATTACCACTAAAAAGGATGTGATGACGGAATAGATTAGTGGCAATTGCTCCTGGATGAAGTAAATTTGCAGTTATCTCCAACCTGTCATCCTGTGCAGACAGAGACACGACTATTAATAACAACACTATCATGTTTCTATTTTAAGTGCTGATGTGAATGAAAGGACATTCCACACAGTCCATTCATGTTTAGCAGAAAGAAAAATTTTAGTTTTTGAAAGACATTTAAAGTGGTAAGTAATTTTTTCACCATAGATTTGAGTCACACGCATACCTTCAGATGTCTCACAAGTTCATTGGCATGCAGAACATTAGCAAGCTTTGACTGACCGTATGCAGATAGCTGGTTATACCTGAAGATTTCAAGTGCACACACATATTAAAAGAAAGCCAACTAGCTAAGATATACGCATATAGCATTTTTCACAAATAGAATTTGAAACATATCAAACCTTGCATACAAACCTATCAACTGTTTCCTGTATTCAACTCAGCTTATGCAAAATGGATTCAAAGTTGCAGCATACAGTTTACTCCTCCCTAATTTCAATATAACATGTACTTTTTGGAACTCTATTTTGGAGACTGTAATAGGGCAACATCCATCCAAAGCTTTAAAAAAATTATTTTTGGTAAGTAAAAAAATTAATAACCAAAAAAACTTTGCAAGGGGTATTTGAGAACTGTATGCATTAATCATATGCTACAAGCAAGGTGTGTTAAAATTAATGTCATATTTACATTAGATACATTGGATACATTGCATGCATTGGATACATTGAGTTCATATTCATGTATTTTTATATTCATGTATTTTATATTTATCAAGTACATTGTCTAGATTATATTCATGTATCTAATTAATTGCAAGGTTGTTTAGGTTCATGGATCTTATTCATTGAACTTATGTATAACCTTCTCTATATAAAAGGATGTAAGCTTATGGGCAAAATATATGAATCAATAAGTGAGAAAAATTCAATACAAAATATAGTTTATTCTAAAGAGAGTTTTATCAAAAGCTAACATAAGTGGTATTAGAGCTTTGGTTGGGTCAAGAGCAAGCTGGGCGTAGAGATCGGATATGGGAAAACATGCCCCGAAGAACAAACCGAGATCCATGGCGAATCCCAACAACCAAAATGCATCCACTCCTATCTTTAATGGTGAAAATTTTGATTTTTGGTATGTGAAAATGAGAACTATTTTTGTCTATACGGAGCTTTGGGATCTTGTTGAGAATGGGTTCGAGGAACCTGAAGATGAAGAAGCTTTGACAAATCCCCAAAAGAACCAATTAAAAGAGCAAAGGAAGAAGGATTCAAAGGCTCTCTTTTTTATTCAACAAGGAGTTTCAGAAGCAATCTTTCCAAGAATTATCAATGCAACAAAAGCGAAGGAGGCATGGGATATTCTTCAGAAAGAGTATAGAGGCAACTTGAAGGTAAGAACCATCAAACTTCAATCATTGAAAAGAGATTTTGAAAATTTAAAGATGAAGGATATGGAATTGTTGAAGGATTATTTTTCTAGGGTTATGGAACTTGTAAACCAAATGAAAATTTATGGGGATAATATTACTAATCAAAGAGTTGTTGAGAAAAGTTGCCGGAGAAATACAATCCCATTGTTGCTGTCATTGAAGAAACTAAAGATCTTGCTGATTTGAGTATTGAAGAATTGATGGGTTCAATTAAAGCATTTGAGCAAAGGTTGAGTAGGCAATCTGAAAAGTCAATTGAAAGTGCCTTTCAATCCAAGCTCAATGTTAGTACCTCTAATTCCTAAGGAAGAGGAAGAGGAGGAGGAAGAAATGCAACTGGAAGAGCAAGAAATGCAAGAGGAAGAGGAAGGTCTAATTTTCAAAGAAAGAAAAATGAAGAGTCCGCTCATATAATATTATATAATAGTTTATTAGGTTGTTATGTATGAGATTTAGGTTTATATATATATAATATGTAGTCAATTAGGTTAGAAGTGGATTAGAAGAAAACAAAGAAAAAAAAAAAAAAGGGTTGTGCTGTGTGCGGCGCAGAGAGAGAGAGAGATCAAAACATTATGTGTGTGGCGTGAAAATGGGCAAGAAGAGGAAAGGAAGATTAGGGTTAGGGTTTTGTTTTGGTGGCTCCATTGATCTTTCAAATAATTATAGATCTTCAAAATAATATTGTGAGTACAAAACCTACTTCCCTTGATTTATGTTTAATTCTTGTTTTTATTTATTTATTTGATATTAGTTTGATTTTGTATTTACATAAAGATGATAGATTAATTTTAATTATTTTGACTAGTGGTGTATGTAAAGTTTAGGGTTCTTAGATAATTGATTGATTTTAATTATTTTGTTTAGTTGTGTATGTAAGGTTTAGGATTTTTAGTTGATTGATTGATTTTAATTATTTTGATTAGTTGTGTATGTCAGATTTAGGGTTTTTATATGGATTTATTTTATGATTGTAATCACCTTCATGATTATATGAAACTAAAATTAATATGGTTATATGAAATTAAAATTAATTAAGAACCTATAGATAAATTCATTATACTCCACCATGATTCCATGGATTGTTGTTTTATTTGAGTGATGGTGAGAAAGAGTGTATAAAAAAAAGTGAGGATTATGAGATTTATTTGAATGCCTTAGGCTTGGCATTGTTATGTTTATTCTCATGTGTGAGATGTTGTGTATATATATATTGTTGCCTCGTTCTCATGAGTAGACGAGCGCTTTGATTTGCGCGCGTACGTATATGCTAACCATCCAGGGAGTGTGAGTCAAACTCGGGACGATATCCCCGTGCAAGTTTGGCTTCGGAGCGGTGTTAGGTATATGGGAGGCACGTGGGATATATGTGTAGGCCGGAAGGGGAGGGCCGAAGTAGTGGAGTTAAGGTACAAAAATTTAATTATGAGTTTATTGATTTGTACATCTTGAAAAATAGTAATCGACCTCAATAAATTATGAAATTTGAGCAGAGGCATATATACGTGATTTTGGACAACTTTTGTGTTTTAGCTTTTTATTAAAAAGATCGATTAGAACTTATAATCGGATGACCTTGGTTATTGTCGGTTTGATTCATTTTGGTAATGCAGATTTTATAAGCTGTTTTAACCCACGAAACGAGCTCATTTTTATTAGTTTCTCATAAATTGATGTAAAACATTATTCTGCACACTTTTCATGTTTTAAACTTTTTCGAAAAAAATCATCTTAGGGCAGTTTTTGTTCGTTTTCAGCTTCAGATTTTTCGATCGAATTCCATCTAGATTTTTAGATCAAGTTTTTCTCTTAACCTGTTTAGTTTCTATTAAATTCGTTCACGTTATCTTTTAGAAAATTTAATTTTGTACAACTTTTGTTCTTTGAGTTTTGGTCAATTCAAATTATTTAAGTATGAAACGGTACATTTTTATACTTCTTTAGCAAGTTACTTATGATTGATTTATACTAACATTAATTTTTTTGCAGGATGGTGGGTCTTACTAACTTTTTATGCAGGGCTGACCCACCATATTTTTATTTCTATGTTGTTTATTTTATAATCAATTTATATTTCGTTGTGTACAGACATGAAACTAAATGCCATCGTATCTCGGGAAACTATCCATTCGTCTCGGTGCGGTTGAAACTACTTGTCTTGTCCCGTAATAAGAATTAAATGTATTTTTGTCTGTGTCTGGTGGACACGTGGGTGTTAGATCTTGTACTCATACCAGTATACCTGTATACTGACCCGTTTTGTCTCTTGACAATTCGGGTGCGTTCTGTTTGAGCGCAACCGAGCTTCCTTTGCAGGATTAGTAGAGGTTTTGGTGGTGACAAGAAATAACTGTGATCGTAGGACATGTCGTTTGGAGTTCTTTTATTTTTCTTGAGTTTAGGGTTGATACTAGTTTATGTATTTATTATTTTTTTAATGACTTTAGTATTGGAATAATTTGGCATGGTTTGTAACCGTACTTTATTTAAGTTGTTTTGACTATTTATTGTTACCTTGATATTGAGGTATTGGTCAGTTATGAATTTATGGTGGATGGTTTGGTTTGCGCTTAGTTTTTTTTGTTTCACCCCTAAGATTTGGATGATGGAATATTATTGGGGTTAGTCCTAATTTAATATTTAATTGTCTAAATTTTGGGGCGTGACAGTTTGAGAAGAGAAAGTTCGGCGTATGCACCCGGAACTTTTTGCTTAGTACTCTCTCCTATCGAATCTCGGGACGAGATTCTTTTGAGGTGTGTATATTATAGCAACTCTAATTTTGTTAAGTCATTATTTATTATTATTATGATTATGATTATTATTATCTTATTTTATTTTTTTGGCTTTATTAATTGTGTGGTTTATATGAGAATTTAATGTGTTGTTTAGTTAATTTAATGTGATATTAATTAGTTTAATGTGGTATTTAATTATATATAATTAATCAGAGTCTTTATATTTATATATTCATTTATACATAAAAAAGAGAGGTGTATTTATATTTGTTATATATATATATATATATTATCGTATATTTATATTTATATATATTATAATTTGATTGTATAATATTATATGATAGTTTATTAGGTTGTTATGTATGAGATTTAGGTTTATATATATATAATATGTAGTCAATTAGGTTAGAAGTGGATTAGAAGAAAACAAAGAAAAAAAAAGAAGAAGGGTTGTGCTGTGTGCGACGCAGAGAGAGAGAGAGAGAGAGAGAGAGAGAGAGATATCAAAACATTATGTGTGTGGCGTGAAAAGGGGCAAGAAGAGGAAAGGAAGATTAGGGTTAGGGTTTTGTTTTGGTGGTTCCATTAATCTTTTAAATATTTCTTTGATCTTCAAAATAATATTGTGAGTACAAAACCCACTTTCCTTGATTTATGTTTAATTCATTATTTTTATTTTTATTTTTATTTTATTTATTTGATAGTTATGAAATTACGATGGATGGTTTGGTTGGCGTTTAGTTTTTTTTTTAGTTTTTTTATTTTTTTGTTTTTGTTTCACCCCTAAGATTTGGATGATGGAATATTATTGGGGTTAGTTCGAATTTAATATTTAATTGTCTAAATTTTGGGGTGTGACAGGTGTGGAATTTGCAACCGAAGCAATCATATTGATAAAGATTGTTGGTTTCAAGGAAAGCCAAAATGTTACAATTGCAACAAATTTTGGCATGTTAAGAAGGATTGCCTAGTCAAGAGCACTCAACAAGCTAATTTTTCCGAGGAGCAAGAAAATGAAGGGCACATGTTTTATGCTTGTCACAAGGCATCGGATCAAACCAAGGATGTATGGTTTCTCGATAGTGGATGTAGCAATCACATGACAGGAGATTAGAGCATTTTTGTGAAAATGGATGCTTCCTCCAATTCTCAAGTAAAAATGGGGAATGGTGCCTTAGTCCAAACAAAAGGAAAAGGTACTATTGCTATAGAAACCAAGATGGGTATAAGATTCATTTCCGATGTTCTCTTAGTTCCAGACTTGGAGCAAAATTTGCTAACTGTTTGACAACTTATGGAGCATGGATACCTTGTTCACTTTGAAGACGATTTTTGCAAAATTTTTGACAAATGGGGGAAAAGCCAAGTTGTAGCAAAAATCAAGATGGTGAAGAATAGAAGTTTTCCTCTCATTTTCCGGTATAGCAAAAATGCGGCTTTGAAGATGGATGTGATTGATAATTCATGTCTTTGGCATAGAAGATTTGGGCACTTGAATTTTCAAAGCTTGAAGCATCTACAACAAAACAATATGGTTTTTGGGTTGCCAACCATTCATGAAGTGCAACATATTTATGAAGATTGTGCACTTGGAAAGCATCACCGGGAGTCATTTCCAAAGGAGAAAGCATGGAGAGCTAAAGCACCATTGGAGCTTGTCCATACCGATGTGTGTGGACCTATGGATACACCAACTCATGGAGGTAACAAATACTTTATTATCTTTGTTGATGATTTTACTAGAATGACTTGGGTGTATTTCATGAGACAAAAGAGTGAAGTTTTCTCTATCTTCAAGAAATTTCAAAATCTTGTTGAAAGACAAAGTGGTTGCTTGATGAAAGTATTGAGAAGTGATAGAGGCGGAGAATACAACTCAAATGAGTTTATGAAATTTTGTGAAGATATTGGAATGGAAAGGCAATTGACTATTGGGTACACTCCACAACAAAATGGTGTGGCGGAAAGAAAGAATAGAACCATAGAGTAGAGGTCCAAGTCTATGCTACATGAGAAGGGCCTACCCAAAACTTTTTGGGGTGAGGCCGTGTATACAACAGTTTACTTGATGAATAGATGTCCTACAAAAGCTCTTAATGACAAAACTCCATTTGGAGCTTGGAGTGGAAGGAAACCATCGGTAAATCACTTGAAGGTGTTTGGTTCCATTTGTTATGCTCATGTTCCAAAAGAAGTGAGGCACAAGCTTGATGAAAATAGTAAGAAATGTATCTTTGTGGGTTATAGCTCGAAATCCAAAGGCTATAGACTGTTCAATTTGGATCAAAAGAAGGTAATTATTTGTAGAGATGTTCTCTTTGATGAGAAGGCGTCTTTTGATTGGAAGGAAAAGAAAGTCCAAGATCAAAGCATTGCTTTCAATGAAGAATCAGTTGAAGATGTTGCAACTCTTGAATCTCCACAAAGATTGTCACCAATTGCTAGTTCACAATTTTCTCCAAATTCAAGTTCAAGTTCAAGTTCAAGTTCTTCATCTCCAAGTTCAACTCCAAGAAATATAAGGAGTTTTAGTGATGTGTATGCAAGATGCAATTTATGCATTATTGAACCTGAAAATTTTGAAGAGGTAATTAAAGATGAAGCATGGAAGAAAGCAATGGAAGATGAAATTCATGTGATTGAGAAGAACAAGATTTGGGAGTTAGTGGAGAAACCGAAAGAAAAAGAAATAATTGGTGTGAAGTGGATTTTCAAAACAAAGTTCAATCCGGATGGCTCTATTCAAAAGAACAAAGCAAAACTTGTGGCAAAAGGGTATTCACAACAACCTGGAATTGATTTCCAAGAAACTTTTGCTCCTGTGGCTCGACTTGATACAATTAGAGCTATCATTGCTTTGGCGGCTCAAAAGGGTTGGTTCTTGCACCAACTTGATGTAAAATCAGCATTTTTTAATGGAAAATTAGAAGAAGAGGTGTATGTTGATCAATCTCAAGGCTTTGTTGTCAAAGGTAAAGAAGATAAAGTGTACAAGTTGAAGAAGGCTTTATATGGCCTAAAGCAAGCACCTCGGGCATGGTATAGTGAAATTGATGCTTACTTCAATGAAAAGGGTTTTCAAAGAAGCAAAAGTGAGCCAACTTTGTACATCAAGAGGCCAGGTACAACCGATATTCTCATTGTTTCACTTTATGTTGATGATTTGGTTTTTACCGGTAGTGATGAAAAATTGATTGAAGATTTTAAAAGGGAGATGATGAAGAAATATGAAATGAGTGATTTGAGACTATTGCATCATTTTTTAGGCATTGAAATTTACCAAAACAATGGTGGTGTTTTTATTTGCCAAAAGAAGTATGCTCAAACACTTCTTGAGAAATTTAAAATGAAGAATTGCAAAGCAGTTGCTACTCCCTTGATTGTGAATGAAAAGTTATCAAAGGAAGATGGAAGCAAAGAAGCTGAAGCATCTTATTATAGAAGTTTGGTTGGAAGTTTGTTGTACTTAACTGCTACAAGACCGGACATCATATATGCTACAAGTTTATTGTCTCGGTTCATGCACAGTCCAAGCCAAATTCATTTTGGGGTTACAAAAAGAGTGTTGAGATACATTCCAGGTACACTTGATTATGAAATTTTTTATGAGAAATTTCTTGATGCAAAGTTAATTGGATTTTGTGATAGTGATTGGGCCGGATTTGTTGATGATATGAGAAGCACTTCTGGGTATGCATTTTCTCTTGGATCGGGCATAATTTCATGGTCATCCAAGAAACAACAAACTGTGGCACAATCATCTGCTGAAGCCGAATATATTTCAGCATCATTGGCAACTACACAAGCAATTTGGCTAAGAAGAATTTTAGATGATTTAGGTGAGAAGTAAGGTGAAGCTACTCCAATTATGTGTGATAATAAGTCTGTTATTGCTATAACAAAGAATCTCGTCTACCATTCTTGTACCAAACACATTGCTATCAAACATCATTTCATTAAAGAAGCTGTGGAAGATGATGAGATTCAAATCAAGTATTGCAAGACTAAAGATCAAGTTGCGGACATTTTCACCAAAGCTCTACCAAGGGACAAATTTGAATTTTTTAGAGAAATGTTGAGTGTCTCACAATATGGCATTAAGGGGGAGTGTTAAAATTAATGCCATATTTACATTAGATACATTGGATACATTGCATGCATTGGATACATTGAGTTCGTATTCATGTATTTTATATTTATGAAATACATTGTCTAGATTACATTCATGTATCTAATTAATTGCAAGATTGTTTAGATTCATGGATCTTATTCATTGAACTTATGTATAACCTTCTCTATATAAAAAGATGTAAGCCTATGGGCAAAATATATGAATCAATAAGTGAGAAAAATTCAATACAACATATAGTTCATTCTAAAGGGAGTTTTATCAAAAGCTAACAAGGTGGAGTAGCTTATAGCTGTTTTGCCAATGTGCTTATCCCTCACAGAGAAGGATTTTCATTACCAAATGTAGAATCAAGAACAGTTGATACATACGTATATATGCTGTATCTTAGGTGAAAATTCTTACCCTGATTGATCATTAATTTTGTCAAATCGGATTCCTTCAGGATATGAAAACTGATGTCGTCTTGATGATACATTTACAATCCTGCCTTCTTTGCTAGTTGTACGGACTATTTCCTTCATGGTTTCCAACAATAGATTTGTCAAAAGAAAATGACCTGCAAGAAGATAAGAGAATCTTTAAATCATTCACCCTCTGCATCGACACCAATTAGTGAAGTGATATCTTAATTAAACCTTAACCATCATGATTGATAACAGAGAAAGAAAAATATAATTAGGTTGAAACCCACCTGGAGGAACTTCTAAAAAACCCTAGTATTTCTGAATTATGCAGCAGAACCATAGTTCTAAATATCGGCCGATACGCTACGTATCGGCCGATACGTATCGAAAAAATAGAGTACCGCAACGGATACAGGCCGATATACTACTGAGATTGAAAATCGCAGGAGTATCGGCCGAGTCCCGGTACGTATCGGCCTGTAAGCGTTACACAAGCCGTTACACAAGCCGCGACGGGCCGATACTCACCGATTCGGACCGTTACGGAAAAGAAAAAGTTGAAAAACCTTTGAAATGATTTTTAAAATTTCACCGCCGCGACACCCGATTCCCGATACGTACCAATCGATACTACCGATACCGATACTCCGCGATCGATACCGTTACGTTACCCGATACCGCGATTTAGAACCTTGAGCAGAACACTACACACAAGTTCAGAAATTTGCAAGTACCAAAAGTGACCATACCAAAAAAGGTGTAGCATTCAAGGAATTTAAATGAATGTACCATTACCTATGACCATACTGTTCATACAAAAAATGTATCTCACCTATGTGGTTTGTTGCAAACTGTAGCTCTATCTTGTCTTTAGAAAGCATGAATGGAGTTGCCATAATTCCTGCACTGTTACTTACAACGAGAAAAAGAAAATTGCGTTGTATTAATATTGTATATAAACATACATACAATATGGCATGTTAGGCTCATGAACAAGCATAAACCCATTTAAATTAACAGAAATCAAGCTTTAACTACAAACGTTAAGTTTAGCAGGATCCACAGAGAGAGAGAGAGAGAGAGAGAGAAGAAGAAGAAGAAGAAGAAGAAAATTTAATCATTCTCTCTCTATCATGTTCCCTACATATCTTACATGAGGAGATTCAAAGGAAGTCCCAAAGAATTGTATTCCGATACAAACTTCCTCACTGATGCCAACGAACTGAGATCCAATTCAATGGCGTCAACTTTCACATTTGGGATTTCCTTAAGTATTGCTTCTTTGACCTCTTTCCCAGAAGACATATTTCTGACCCCCATAACTACATAGACACCGCGCATTGCAAGAACACGCGCAGTTTCAGTTCCAATACCACTTGATGCTCTTGCAATAGCAACAACAACAATAAGAAAAGTATATGGAACAGATCAATGTATCAAATGCCAAATGAACATTATTTTAGGTCATCAATCCACTTAAGCATTCCTTCAGGGCATGTTTGATTGGGTAGATTAGAGTATGGGATTTAGATTATTAATCCGTGGGTCCAATTATCCTATATTTGTTTTAACATTTTGGTTTAGGATTATTAATCCAATGGATAATTAATCCAACAAATTTGTAGGATTATTAGTAATGGGGTAGGGGTGGGATTATTAATCCAATGAATATTAATCCAATTGGATAGTGAATACCACACTAATTTAATAGGATTATTAATACTTCACTATAAACTCATCAGAATTGGTTCTACAGTGAAATGCACTATAGGTAAAATAGGTAAAAGCCAAATAATCCAACTTTAGGGGAATTCTGCAAGAGGCCTTGTTCTACAATCTAGTATGTCAAGTGTGTGTGCATAAACATCTATGGTTCAGTGAATTTAAACATGTAGACTACTTAAATATATATACATATAACCAAGATATCAGAATTATTATAAATTCATTCTCTGGGCTAATTCTTTGAGAAAAATCATTTTAGCAACTACAATTTCTCACGTCCGGGCACATATAACATACCTCAAAATAAAATTTTGGCCAAAACTGAGGATATAATGATATTTGCAAAGATTCATTCACATTGCACCACATTGAGGAGCTACTAACCAGGGTTATAAATATCGGCTAGTATCATATTAAATAATGGTATTTGGCCGTCCGATACCATTATTTACTGACATTGACTGACATACGAGGTACTAATACATATTTTAATATTGTTTTTTAAAACATGTTACTCACCCTTTTTTTCATCCGAAAAGCTATTTTTATATAATTTTTCATAAGTAAAATCGGAATTGAACACAAGGAGGCATCTTCATGGTGTTTCGAAAAATTTGTTCACATATATGTAAAATAAAAATCCAAGCCCTTTTCCATCCAGTTTCAAAAATAAAAAAAATAAAAAATAAAAAAAATAAAAGAAAATAGACAACCCAATGCTTCAATTAATATATTAAAAAAAAAAAGAAAAAAAGATAATGGGTTGAGTATATGGACTGTTAACAATTTACATACAACAAAGTTTACTGGTATTGTTGGAGTACTGTGATTAACAAACCCCATATTCGATTACAACCCAATCGTTTTTTAAACTAGGTAGGAAAGGAATTGCGAATGATATACAAAATGAAGAATAATTTATTGGTTTTGGTTTCGAACTAGGGTTAAGGAAAGTTAGTGTATTTTATAATTAGTGCTTACTTTACTTTATTGCTTTAGTCTTTATCCTATCGGTCACTTTTCATTTTAGGCTATAATCTTGTTTATAAGTTGTTTATAATCTCTCCTATATCTGAGAGCTATTGTACATTGAATTATGTATATAAAAGAGATATATATTTCTCTAAAAAAAAATTATAAAATAAAATATGAGAAGTTAAGAGGCAATGTGAGAAATTGATTAAAAAAAGAAAGAAAGAAAAGAAGGGAAATGAAAGGGATTGGTGTTGGAATAAAAAAATATATATGAAAAAGAAAAATGATAAATACGTAAATAAGAAGAAGAAAAAGAAAAATAATTTGTCAAAGGCCGAGGGACATGCCCATGTGGGTGTCATGATAATGATAATGAAAAGAGAAAAGACAGAAACAGAAGAAAATTCAAAAGTTAGTGGTTGATTATCAGTGGAAAGAATAAAAGATGCCAAGGAAAAAGAAATAATAATAATAATGGTTATTGAAAAAATAAATATATAAAAAATGAGGATGCAGAAGAGACAGGAGGCAACAAGCAGGTGCGAGAGAGCGTTAGCTTATGCTTTTTCACAGTAGCTCCGAATATGTTCGAAGAAGAAACAAGACAGATCCGATGGAACTATCGAACCAAACATGGGTTGGAGCTGGGTAGAGCGGTGGATGGCAACTCGTCTTTGAAAAAGTTCCCTTTTCAAAAACAGTGCAAGTTCGGTCAACATTAACCAAAGATCAATGGTCAGAAGGAGACTTTTCGATGTAGGAGGTGAAGAAAAGGAGAGTTGTGGATCGAATGATGTGTTGCCGACGGCGTCATGCCCGGAAGCGGCGGTTGATCCGTACCCCATGGTTGTGATGAAAATTCACCAGACTTTGAGCTGCAGCCTGGAGTTAAACCTAAAATTGGGTCTGGAGACACAGATGACATGATAACTGGCTTGTTGCAGAATTTGTCTCTGGAAGGATTAGGTCCTCGATGGATCAGGCCCCGTCCACCAAGGCTCCCAATATTGGATGGAGAGCTTGTGTGGCTATCATGAGCTTTTATGGGATTATGGAATGTGTGCTGATACTAGCAGAGGGGCTGCAGTTGGAGATCTAATCGCAAAAGCTTTGAAGGGCACACTTGCACCTGCTCAACAAGAGCAAGTCTTAGTTGAGTTGACAAATGACCTCACTTTGAAGATGAAGATTCTTTGTATTGTTACAAATTACGATCTCTACACTGAAGTCCTGTACGGAGACGATAGCTGCGGTTTTCAATTTGTCTCATCGACTGCAGAACAGGACAAGTGAGGTACATCGATTAAACGCTCAACTTTTGCTCAACTTTTGCTGCTCCCACGTATGTACAAAGATGTGCGAGCAAAGATTAGCGCATTGAAGGCGGAAAATAAAGAGCTGAAACGGAAAGCCACTGTCATGGTCCGATTCGGAGTGCCGCCATATTCTGCTTTTAAGGATCAACATCGTTGCTGCCGGAGGAAATTGAAAAATGCTTGGTATTTTGTGATATTTTTTTTTTTTTAAATTTTTCCATCAACATACCTATCATTTTTATTTCATCACAATTCCATCATTTTCACCATACCCGAATTTGCGGAACAAACTCGTTTTATTCATCACAATTCTACACCAAAGATTGACGCTATAGGTGCCCACTCCCACCAAAAAAAAAAAAATCAACCACAAAATAGCAAGCATTTTTCGATTTCCTCCGGCACCATCCCGGTAGCAACGATTACCCACCAATGCTAGCCATGCGCCGATCTCACTTACTTGACTCTCCCGCCGATCTCTTCCTCTTGTTTTCATCTTGGGCGACCCTTGAAGGCCCTGCTTCAGTTCTTATAAACCCACCCAACGAGTTGACTCCTCGCTAATCATCAAACGCAGAATATGGTGGCACTCCGAATTGGACCATGACAATGGCCTTCCGTTTCAGCTCTTTATTTTCCGCCTTCAGTGCGCTAATCTCTGCTCGCGCATCCTTGTACATACGTTGGAGCAGCGAAAGTTGGACATTTAATCGATGTACCTCACTTGCCCTATTCTGCAGTCGGTGAGACAAATTGGAGACCGCAGCCACTATCTCCATACAGGACTTCAGTGTGTATTGGTTAGCTTCAATGTCAGATTGAGTTGCCATTATTTGCTCGACTGACAGCGTAGGAAGGTTCGGAAAAGTAGGAGTAGGGGCACTCGGTACAAGGGAGCTTATGGGATCATTGAGGTCTGGAAAGAGGGTGAGAGAACTAAGGGAAGAGGCCATATTAGAGGATACAAAAGAAAGGGGTTGCAGAGTGACCGGCCTCAGCTTAAAAAGAGAATGAAGAGACGAAGACGACAAAGAGAGAACGAGAGCTGAGGCAATCGTTGTACATCAGGGAGCGTCTAGCTTTGTCGGTCACGTGAATCGCGCGCAAGACACGACGCTCGAAGCCACAGTTTATATCTTTGTATGTATATATACATGACCACATAGTATCTTCTCCAACGGTCCGACATAACCACACAATGTCTTCTACAACGGTCCTCCACAACCATACTGTGTCTTCTACAATGATCTGATACGACCATACAGTGTCTTCTACACTGGTCTGCCACAAACATACAATGTTTTCTACAATGATCTGACACGACCATACAATGTCTCATATTTTATTTTATTTTTTAGTTTATTTTCACGTTTTGTTACTCTTTCCAAACTCATGTTGATTGGTACCTATCCTCCATGAATTTGAGAGGGACTGTTAGTGTATGTTATAATTAGTGCTTACTTTACTTATTGCTTTAGTATTTACCCTTTCGGTCACCTTCCACTTTAGGCCATAATGTTATTTGTAGGTTGTCTATAATCTCTCTAATATATAGGAGTTATTGTACATTGAATCATATATATAAAAGAGATACACATTTCTCTCTCTCTTTCTCTATACATTATTCTAATATGGAAGATTAGATTAGGAGAGAGAGAGAGACCTGTAACAATGGCAGTGAGACCAGTCCCATCAATTCCTCGAGTAACTTCCTCAGCTGTAGAGCTTACTGAATACCCAGATGGTCCTTTTCTGCTCAACAACCACATTCTCTCTCTCTCTCTCTCTCTCTCTCTCTCTCAAAAGAACCTAAACAGAGAGGCATATCTTCAAGCGATGACCAAAAACAGAGAAAGAGAGATGGACCATGCATTTATATGTGTTTCGCGTTATATAATAGTTGAATCCTTAATGATCTGTTTGGGTTAATGCCTAATTGTGTGTCATTTTAATTAAAAAAAAATCTCAAACCACCCTTTTTTTTGTCTTGTTTTGGGTTAATTACAGCTCAACTAATAGAAAAATAATTGATTGATATCATTTTTTTTTATGCATCACAGAATTTATAAAGTTGATCTAATAATGCTCTATTTAATATTACTTATAATAATAATAATAATAACAATAATATTTTATTTGTTAATTTTAAAATCTTATAATTCAACTCAGTGGAATAGCGGAGCAGAAAAAGATTTTATAATGTCTTGAGTTTGACAAAAACAAATAATTAGAAAATGAATTAATTATATTTACTAGCATTGATGTAATCTAACTTTGATACTTTCAATTATGTGCCTCATTAATGAGGTTTTTTTATAATTACTACCAAAAACTTTTTAAATTATGTCATATCATCAATTGGTACAATAGTTAGTATACTAATGAAAAATGTTTTGTGGCCCTAAAAACTGTGACCCTTATGGCCCTAATTTCTTTTTTGGGTAAGTTTGTTTTTTTTTCTTTTTTTTTTTTTACTTGATATGGAAATTAGGACCATTAGGGCCACAGTTTTTTGAGCTACCAACCAAAGCCCTATACTAATTGATGCGTATAGCATTATTCTATGCTGTTCTCATTTCCTATTATCCTCCAACCAATTTTAAAGTTAAAAAAGAATTAAAAAATAAAACTTGAATCGATGTCTTCTATCTCTCTTTACCTCTCCCTATGTTTTGCATGTTTTACAATAATTCTGCCACTTTGTGCAATCAACAATTCTACATACACATAATAGATTCACAAAATAAAAATTATTGTATGATTCAAATTCATTTTACATGTAAACTACACAATATTAAACTTAAATTTAGGGGAAATTACTTACAGTTGGACAAACAAAAAAAATTCAAACATAGAGCCCCACAGTTATTCACTTGCACCCTATAACATAATCAGTTGAACTCTCAATATTTTTGTAATTTTTTTTTTTTTCTTTTCCACTAATTCCCCCTTAAATTTATATCACACAATTTTTTTTTTCTACAATTTCTGTGCACAAATCTTTTCTGTTCAGCAATTGGTGATGGACAGATCAATGGGTTGGCTTCTGACCCATAATTATGTGATCCTCTTCTTCTTGCCCAACTTCCATTTTCCACTTACACAATTCTTAATTTGCTAACGAGGTACATGGATTCGTTAACAGATTAAGAATTCAAATCTTGTCATCGACAAATATGTCCCAAGTTCCCCACTATTTGGAGGAAGAATTTATACACCAAAGCAAGAAGTCCAAATCCACACAAGCATGCATCTTCTAAATCCTACCGCCATGTTTGATTCTTGAATCTCGGATTTATCAAGGAAAAAAATAAAAGAAAAATAAAATTACTTACCAATTACTTGTTTCAATGAGGTTATACCCAACAAGAATGACTACTTTAATCCTTTTATTTTTATCTGAAGTCAAATAATACGAGTAAATAAGCATAAACGATTAATAAAATTATTACAATTCAAGGATTTATCAGATTGTTCTTTGTTAACAAAGCAGTGCAAACACCATTCAACTAGCTTATGTACTATTCTTATTTTTGAGGTACAGTGGATTTTGTGAAATTAGGAGTACATTACTTAACTAAGTTCATGCTGAAATCCCAGAGTTTCTTTGCCAACTCGACATTTATAGCGTGTCCACTTGCTTTGGCGACATTGCTGTCACTGAAATATTCACCACTTTTTCCCTCGACTAGTGGATGCAATGCCACATAACATGTCGTTGCCCCCCCCTACAGCCAGATTGATGTAATAAAAAATATATAAAAATAAAATAACAGAAAAATATGAGTACTATTGAATATAGAAATCAAAATATTATGTTTGAATATGGAAATTATAATAAGCATTATTTTGATTATAGGAATCCTGCCTTGTGTATATTGTCTCCTAAATTGTATAATGAATATATTATATATATATATGGTCTCTACCTCATTGATTGGTAAGCCAAATAATTCTTTCTATTCATTTTGGTATCAGAGCCTTCCTAGCTGTCTCTCTCAACCACCTATCACCACCGACTGCCTTCTTTTTCTCTCTAGCCTCCGACAGCCCTTTTTCTCCCTTCGACATCCTCAACCCAACCTTCTTTCAGCCTTCACCTAGCTTCCAACAGCCCTTTCCAACTCCTTTTCTCCCTCCAATAGTTTCAACCCCGCCTCAACCCTACCTCCGCAGCCCCTCTCCTTCATTGTCTTCACCTCAACAGGACTTCTTTATCCCTATTGAGGCTTTGGTTGCTGCAAACCAAACATGGTTTTGGTCTTACGTGCTTCAACTGTCTCTTTAGATGGTCCGTAGCTGTTTTTTTTTTTTTTTCCCCCTTCTTGGGGTGATGGACTGATATATTAAGCCATTTTGTTTGTCCTTTTATTATTTTGGACTACCGGGTTTATACGGTATCATCTATTATTTTGGTTAGAATATTTTTCAATCCGTCCAAAACCGCCCAAACCGCGATTTGCCAATCTATCATTCGGTTTATAATTTTATTCTCAAACTACCCAAATTGCACCGCACACACCCCTACCTGCCATGTTACCATTTCTAAGAGAGACTGATAGAAATATTTCTTTTATTTCTTTCTTCATTTTTTAAACTCCGAACAGAGGAGATGAGCAAAATCATCCTGGGCAGAGTTGCATATACAGACATCTGCTATGTAATTTAGGTTTGGGAATTTACAACTCATTGGGAAGTCTCCAAACACAATACAAGACAGTGAATGTATAACTTTCATATCATACAAGAAATATGGGTTAAACACCAAACTGTATGAACCTCTAAGAAATTTGAGTGCATTGGTTAATCAATCTCAAGCTGAAATCCCACAATTTCTTTGCCATTTCAGTATTGTTGGCTTGCGAGTTTGCTTCAGCTAGGTTACAGTCTGCAAAATATTTCCCGGTCATCCCTTTAACCTGTGGATGCAATGCCACATAGCATGTAGTTGCTGCACCCTACAACCAATTCCACTATAAATGATAGCATAGTCCACAATGTTATTTAATTGCTTGGAAGGCCATAAACTTCAAAAACTTTTAAACTTTTTTAAGTGACAACAACTTAGAATTGGATTTTGATTTTTTTTTTTTGATTTATTTTTTTTTAAATAAAAAAACGAAGAAAAAAACTGTGTACAACATGTTGGCAATCTCATCATGCACGATTAATGAAGAGGTTATACTATAATCATCGATTTTCTCGTTTTGGGAGGAAAGAGGAGGAAGGGTGTGGATTATTGGTTTTTTTTCCAACATGAGGGCATAAAAAATTTAGTACCTGCTGAACATTTTTGATCACATATTTGCCAAGCACACCGATAAGACCTGCATCAGACAAAAGTATCAGCACATCAATGTACCAAACCTAGACAAATCCATATACATGAAACAGAAACAAGTCCCGTGGTACTTGCATTTGGCATGTTATCCTGCACAGCACATGGTAAATGTATCAATATCAACTATTACTTCTTAAGCTGAACTTGTATTCCCTCAGTTCATATATTACTTCTTCTTCTTCTTTTTTTCTTTTTTTTTTGTGGAAAATAAACTTCAATTGAACAAAAATAATACAAACAAGACAGGAGAGAAAAACCCTAAGATCCAAGCCAAGCCAAGCCATATCTCCAAGAAAACTACCAGCTCAACATAGTTACTATATTCCTGAGAAGGGAGCAACATAGTTCTTATTTTCTTTTTTATTTTTCTAAACCAAAAAAATCCTCTCTGCATATGGCCCAGTCAATATTACAACCAAATTTACTTTTTAGTTACTTTAAAATGATTAAATGGCCAGAATATCCTGCAGGAAAATATACTTCTTTTCAACAAATTTTGAAGGACCAGGCCACTTTTGGAGAATACAAGGGTTTTAGTCAGATTTGGGAAGATGAGAATATATCTGCAATTAAGGTATATTTTATTCATATTTCACCTATCTCTTTCCTTTCCTTTTCCAAATCCCTCTCCCAACCAAACACAGCGTAAATGAAATGGTGACACATCGTTTGTCTCACAAGGTTGAGACTAAGCAATAAAGTTTATTCTTCCCATAAAATTTATGGATAGGTGCCACGAAAAGAGAAAATAGTGATTACCACTAAAAAGGATGTGATGACGGAATAGATTAGTGGCAATTGCTCCTGGATGAAGTGAATTTGCAGTTATCTCCAACCTGTCATCCTGTGCAGACACGACTATTAATAACAACACTATCATGTTTCTATTTTAAGTGCTGATGTGAATGAAAGGACATTCCACACAGTCCATTCATGTTTAGCAGAAAGAAAAATTTATTTTTTGAAAGACATTTAAAGTGGTAAGTAATTTTTTCACCATAGATTTGAGTCACACACATACCTTCAGATGTCTCGCAAGTTCATTGGCATGCAGAACATTAGCAAGCTTTGACTGACCGTATGCAGATAGCTGGTTATACCTGAATATTTCAAGTGCACACACATATTAAAAGAAAGCCAACTAGCTAAGATATACACATATAGCATTTTTCACAAATAGAATTTGAAACATATCAAACCTTGCATACAAACCTATCAACTGTTTCCTGTATTCAACTCAGCTTACGCAAAATAGATTTAAAGTTGCAGCATACAGTTTACTCCTCCCTAATTTCAATATAACACTTACTTTTTGGAACTCTATTTTGGAGACTGTAACAGGGCAACATTCATCCAAAGCTTTAAAAAAATTATTTTTAGTAAGTAAAAAAATTAATAACCAAAAAAACTTTGCAAGGGGTAATTGAGAACTGTATGCATTAATCATATGCTACAAGCAAGGTGGAGTAGCCTATAGCTGTTTTGCCAATGTGCTTATCCCTTGCTGTGAAGGATTTTCATTACCAAATGTAGAATCAAGAACAGTTGATACATACGTATATATGCTGTATCTGAGGTGAAAATTCTTACCCTGATTGATCATTAATTTTGTCAAATCGGATTCCTTCAGGATATGAAAACTGGTGTCGTCTTGATGATACATTTACAATCCTGCCTTCTTTGCTAGTTGTACGGACTGTTTCCTTCATGGTTTCCAACAATAGATTTGTCAAAAGAAAATGACCTGCAAGAAGATAAGAGAATCTTTAAATCATTCACCCTCTGCATCGACACCAATTAGTGAAGTGATATCTTAATTAAACCTTAACCATCATGATTGATAACAGAGAAAGAAAAATATAATTAGGTTGAAACCCACCTGGAGGAACTTCTAAAAAACCTAGTATTTCTGAATTATGGAGCAGAACACTACACACAAGTTCAGAAATTTGCAAGTACCAAAAGTGACCATACTAAAAAAGGTGTAGCATTCAAGGAATTTAAATGAATGTACCATTACCTATGACCATACTGTTCATACAAAAAATGTATCTCACCTATGTGGTTTGTTGCAAACTGTAGCTCTATCTTGTCTTTAGAAAGCATGAATGGAGTTGCCATAATTCCTGCATTGTTACTTACAACGAGAAAAAGAATATTGCTTTGTATTAATATTGTATATAAACATACATACAATATGGCATGTTAGGCTCATGAACAACCATAAACCCATTTAAATTAACAGAAATCAAGCTTTAACTACAAACGTTAAGTTTAGCAGGATCCACAGAGAGAGAGAGAGAGAGAGAGAGAGAGAGAAGAAGAAGAAGAAAATTTAATCATTCTCTCTCTATCATGTTCCCTACATATCTTACATGAGGAGATTCAAAGGGAGTCCCAGAGAATTGTATTCCGATACAAACTTCCTCACTGATGCCAACGAACTGAGATCCAATTCAATGGCATCAACTTTCGCAGTTGGGATTTCCTTAAGTATTGCTTCTTTGACCTCTTTCCCAGAAGACATATTTCTGACCCCCATAACTACATGGACACCGCGCATTGCAAGAACACGCGCAGTTTCAGTACCAATACCACTTGATGCTCCTGCAATAGCAGCAACAACAACAATAAGAAAAGTATATGGAAAAGATCAATGTATCAAATGCCAAAAGAACATTATTTTAGGTCATCAATGCACTTAAGCATTCCTTCAAAGTATAATTTAAATTTTGAAATGAAATGAGGTGGGGATTCGACAAGAATGGCTTGCCCAATCCAAACCCTCGAACGAAGTTTTTCAACATAACTAACTCATTAGAATTGGTTCTAAAGTGAAATGCACTATAGGTAAAATAGGTAAAAGCCAAATAGTCCAACTTTAGGGGAATTCTGCAACAGGCCTCGTTCTAAAATCTAGTATGTCAAGTGTGTGTGCATAAACATCTATGGTTCAGCGAATTTAAACATGTAGACTACTTAAATATTTATATATATATATAAAACCAAGATATCAGAATTTTTATAAATTCATTCTCTGGGCTAATTCTTTGAGAAAAATCATTTAGCAACTACAATTTCTCAAGTCCGGGCACATATAACATACTTCAAAATAAAATTTTGGCCAAAACTGAGGATATAATGATATTTGCAAAGATTCATTCACATTGCACCACATTGAGGAGCTACTAACCAGGGTTATAAATATCGGCTAGTATCATATTAAATAATGGTATTTTGGCCTTCCGATACCATTACCATTATTTACTGACATTGACTGATATACGAGGATACTAATACATATTCCAATACTGTTTTTTAAAACATGTTACTCACCCTTTTTTCACCCGAAAAGCTATTTTTATATAATTTTTCATAAAGTAAAACCGGAATTGAACACAAGGAGGTATCTCCATGGTGTTTCCAAAAATTTGTTCATATATATGTATAATAAAAATCCAGGCCCTTTTCCACCCAGTTTCAAAAAAAATTAAAAATTAAAAGAAAAAAGACAACCCAATGCTTCAATTAATATATTAAAAAAATAGAGAAAGATAATGGGTTGAGTATATGGACTGTTAACAATTTACACACAACAAAGTTTACTATTATTGTTAGAGTACTGTGATTAACAAACCCCATATTCGATTACAACCCAATCGTCATTTAAACCAGGAAGGAAAGGAATTGTGAATGATATAAAAAATGAAGAATAATTTCTTACTTTTGGCTTCGAACTAGGGTTAGGGAAGATTAGATTAGAGAGAGAGAGAGAGAGAGAGAGAGAGAGAGAGAGAGAGAGAGAGAGACCTGTAACAATGGCAGTGAGACCAGTCCCATCAATTCCTCGAGTAACTTCCTCAGCTGTAGAGCTTGCTGAATACCCAGATGGTCCTTTTCTGCTCAACAACCACATTCTCTCTCGTTCTCTCTCTCAAGAACCTAAACAGAGAAGCATATCTTCAAGCGATGACCAAAAACAGAGAAAGAGAGATGGACCATGCATTTATATGTGTTTCGCGTTACACAATAGTGGAATCCTTAATGATCTGTTTGGGTAAATGCCCAATTGTGTGTCATTTTAATATTAAAAAACATCTCAAATCAAACTACCTTTTTTTTGTCTTGTTTGGGGTTAATTGCAGCTCAACTAATCTATACTATATATTATGCAAAAGAGGGTTTTTAACCCCAAGACCTGTGGGATTTCCAATCTCCTAATCTTAATTTTCTAATTTTTTGATTTAAAAAAAAAAAAAACCTCAGTATTTATTGACTTCTCCCAATTCAACCTCAGCATTTATTGACTTTTCTCAACCCACAATCCCTTTTGACTTCTCTCATAATTATTACAACATCCTTTTCAATTTCTCCCATAAACTATGGTTACACACAAAAATAAAAAATAAAAAAGATAAGAATTTAGCTATAAATCTCAAAAAGATATAACATCTAAATTTGAATTATAATTTTATAATATAATTATGTATTTTTTTATGTATATGTATAAAAATTTTAAATCACTTAATGGGACAAATTAATCAATTTCCCAAAATTATTGATTTTTAATTTACAAAATAGATTAAAAAAACTATTGACTGATTTATTTATTTAATAACAAAAATATTTCTTAATCTCTCTCTCCTAATCTCTCTCACAAATTTTCAAAAAAAAATATTAAAACTTGCATTCATTTTCTCTTCTCCAAAAAATCAGATAGGAGCTCTAATCTCAAAATCCTAATTTTCTAATTTTTTTATTTAAAAAAAAAAACCTCAGCATTTATTGATTTCTCCCAACCCAACCTCAGCATTTATTGACTTTTCTCAACCCACAATCCCTTTTGACTTCTCTCATAATTATTGTAACACCCTTTTCAATTTCTCTTATACACTATGGTTACACACAAAAATTAAAAAAAAAAAAGATAAAAATTTAGCTATAGATCTCAAAAAGATATAACATCTAAATTTGAATTGTGATTTAATAATATAATTATGTATTTTTTTTTATGTATATCTATCAAAATTTTAAATTACTTAATGGGACAAATTAATCAATTTTCCAAAATTATTGATTTTTAATTTACAAAATAGATTAAAAAAACTATTGACTGATTTATTTATTTAATAACAAAAATATTTCATAATCCCTCCCTCCTAATCTCTCTCACAAATTTTCAAAAAAAAAAATATTAAAACTTGCATTCATTTTCTCTTCCCCAAAAAATCAGATAATATTTTCTATTAAAGTTGTAGATATCTACCTATATTATATATATTATATTATAACATAACAAAAAAACTAAAAAACTAAAAAAAAATCTTTAAAATTTATCTAAATAAACTTTAAATCAATAAAACTCACATGTCTATCACATATCTAACTCACATCATAACTTACCTAAATAATAATAATTAAAAACAAATGGAAACCACAGATAAATTAAATTTTTTTAAAAAAGATACCCACAACTCCATCTTAAATAAATTGAAAAAAAAAATATCCGAATAGAAACCACACAAAAATAAAAATAAAAATAAAAAGATGTATCTATCTATCTATCTATTTATATCTATACTATATATTAAGCAAAATGGGGTTTTTAACCCCCAAGGCCTATGGAAGCTTCAATATCCCAATCTGAATTTTTAAAATTTTTTATTTAAAAAAAAAAAACTCAGCATTTATTGATTTGGTCAAAATCTCCTGATTAGCATTTATTAACTTTTTTCAATCCACATATCTTTCCACATGCCTGCAATTATTGATTTGGTCAAAATCCCCTGATCAGCATTTAAAATCTCATTGTACAAATAATTATAGATACAATTCGTGTATAGTTACTGCAGTACCATTTTCAACTTCCTCCATACACTATGGTTAGTGATAAGAAAAAAATCTTAAAAAACATAATTTATATATTAAAAAAAATCTAAAACAAATATAAATATCTATAATTATCCCGTACATAGCACGGGTGATAGGCTAGTAAAAAATGATATAAAAATCACTTTTTAGATTTATTTTTTAAAATTTAGTGATATATTTAAAAAATGATTGATTGATATCATTTTTTTATATATCACTGAATTTATAAAGTTGATCTAATAATGTTGTATTCAATTACTAATAATAGTAATAACAATAATATTTTATTTCTTAATTTTAAAATCTTATAATTCAACTCGGTGGAATAGCTGAGCGGAAAAAAAATTCATAATGTCTTGAGTTTGAAAAAATAATTAATTATAAAATAAATTAATTATACTTACTAGCATTGCTGTAATCTAACTTCCATATTTTCAATTATGTCCATCATTAATGAGGTTAATGATGTCCATCAATTTAATATGTTATGCTGTTCTCACAAGTTATTCACTTGCACCTTATCACATAATCAGTCGAACTCCCAATATTTTTGTAATTTTTCTTTTTCTTTTTCACTAATTCCCCCTTAAATTTACATCACATAATTATTTTTTTGTCTACAATTTCTGTGCACAAATCTTTTCTGTTCAGCAATTGGTGATGGACAGATCAATGGGTTGGCTTCTAACACACAATTATGTGATCCTCTTCTTCTTGCCCAACTTCCATTTTCCACTTCCACAATTCTTAATTTGCTAATGAGGTACATGGATTCGTTAACAGATTAAGAATTCAAATCTTGTCATAGACAAATGTGTCCCAAGTTCCCCACAATTTGGAGGAAGAATTTATACACCAAAGCAAGAAGTCCAAATCCACACAAGCATGCATCTTCTAAATCCTATCGCCATGTTTGATTCTTGAATCTCGAATTTATCAAGGAAAAAAAATAAAAAGATAAATAAAACCAATTACTTGTTTCAATGGGGTTATACCCAACAAGAATGACTATTGTAATCCTTCTATTTTTATCTGAAGGAAGTCAAATAATAAAAGTAAATAAGCATAAACGATTATATTTTCTAAAATTATTACAATTCAAGGATTTATCAGATTGTTCTTTGTTAACAAAGCAGTGCAAACACCATTCAACTAGCTTATGTACTACTCTTATTTTTGAGGTACGGTGGATTTTGTGAAATTAGGAGTACATTACTTAACTAAGTTCATGCTGAAATCCCAGAGTTTCTTTGCCAACTCGACATTCATAGCTTGTCCACTTGCTTTGGCCACATTGCTGTCACTGAAATATTCACCACTTTTTCCCTCGACTTGTGGATGCAATGCCACATAACATGTCGTTGCCGCCCCCTACAGCCAGATTGATGCAATAAAAAAAATATAAAAATAAAAAAATAGAAAAATGTGAGTACTGTTGAATATAGAAATTAAAATATTATGTTTAAATATGGAAATTAGAATAAGAATTATTTTGATTGTAAGAATCTTGCCTTGTGTATATTGTTTCCTAAATTGTATCATGAATATATTACATATATATGGTCTCTACCTCATTGATTGGTAAGCCAAATAATTCTTTCTATTCATTTTGGTATTAGAGCCTTACTAGCCGTCTCTCTCTCAACCACCCATCACCACCGACTGCCTTCTTTTTCTCTCTAGCCTCCGACAGCCCGTTTTCTCCCTTCGACATCCTCAGCCCAACCTTCTTTCAGCCTTCACCTAGCTTCCAACAGCCCTTTCCAACTCCTTTTCTCCCTCCAATAGTTTCAGTCCAGCCTCAACCCCACCTCTGCAGCCCCTCTCCTTCCTTGTCTTCACCTCGACAGCCTTCTTTATCCTTACCGAGGCTCTGGTTGCTGCAAACTAGACATGGTTTTGGTCTTACGTGCTTCAGCTGCCTCTTTAGGTGGTCCGTGGCTGTTTTTTTTTTCTCCTTCTTGGGGTGATTGGACTGATGTATTAAGCCATTTTGTTTGTCCTTTTATTATTTTAGGCTACTGGATTTATTCAGTATCATCTATTTTTAGATAAGTCGTTGAGTTTTTTCCAACTTCTTATTTTTTCTTAGACTGTGTTGCTATCTTTGTGTGTTTTTCAGCCCCTCTTCTCCCACCGTGACTGATCCATCCTTTGCTAATACACCCATCAAGCCTGTCCCAATTAGTTTTATTTTTTTCTTTCTCATCACACTCCTGTTCATCGTATTACGAGTGTGATGTTGAATGAGAAAAAAATTTCTGCCTAGAGCCACTTTCTTAAACTCTATTTAGGAGGGAAGGGAAAAGCTCATTGGCTTTTATCTTCCACTAACCAGCCTGCTACAATAGATCCTACCCGTGCACAGTGGGATATTGATAGTTGTACTATTTTGGGATGGATGTTTAACTTTACGAAAGATGGTATTTATCACATGTTTCTCTATTGCGACACAGTTCCTGGTCTATTGCATGCTTTGTCCCAGACATATGCTCATGCTCATAACGATGCTCACATCTTTGAGCTCTATCAGGATATTGCTCGTACTTTCGAGTCTACCTTGGGTCATTCTATGTCAGAATTCTTTGAATACCTTCAGCCCTATTGGGAAGAATTGGCTCAATATTTGCCCTTGACTGAGCTACGAGCAGATGCTGCCTCTCTTGTGTCGAAACGTCTTGCTCGCCAGAACACTTATTAGTTTCTGATGGGTTTAAACTCTGATTTTAAATCCCTTCGAACTCCAATTTTAAACACATCACCCATGCCCTCTTTCTATGAGACATTTTCCACCATTGATAGTGATGAGCGTTGTAGGCGTTTAGTTCAACCGAATCCGTCTCCCTTGTCTCCAGCTTCATCTGATCAGATGGTTATAGTTGCAAAGTCTAGTTCTCGAGGTTCTATTGGTCCAGTTACTTGTCATCATTGCAGCGCTTCTAGTTCTGTTAAGGCTCGTTGCTTCAAACTTCATCCTGAGTTAAGGCAACGTTCCTCTCAACCTCGTGGTGCTGGCACTCCTTGCACTACGGCTCTAGTGGATTCCGCTACTCTTGCTCCTAGGTCTCCTCATCTCCTTAATTTACAAGAGTTACAGACTCAGATTGATTAGCTTTAGCTCAACTTGGATCTCTTACTGCCAGTTCTCATGGCCCATCATCTACCACTATTGCCACCCTTACAACAGGTACTTCTATTGCTTTCCATGTTCGATCTGCTAATCCCTCATGGGTTCTAGATTCTAGGGCTAATGATCATATGATGGGTGAGTTTTCCTTTTTTTCTTCGCTAGTCCCTATTACTATTACCCAATCTGTGTGTCTTGTTGATGGTTCGTTATCCTCTGTTCGTCATAAGGGTGTAATGTCTTTATCCCCTACCATTACTTTATCATCTGTTTTACATGCTCTAAATTTTACATATAATCTCTTATCCGTTAGTCGTCTTGCCAAACAATTTAATTGTGCTGTCATTTTCTTACCCTCTTCTTGCCTTTTACAGGACCTAAGTTCGAAGAGAATTTTTGGCAAGGGCTATAAGCATGATGGACTGTACTACTTTGGAGATCCACCGGACAAGTATTCCTCTTCTTCCATAGCTAGTTTTCTGGCCTCTGTTTTGTCTGCTTCTATTTCTTGTGTTTTTAATATTTAGGCTTTAGAATTATGGCACACTCATATTTATGTCCACTTTTTCCTTCATTTAATAAAGTTTGCAAAGATTCTAAGTTTCATTATGTGGTTTGTGAGTTGTCTAAGCATACCTGTACTAGCTATATCCCTCATATGACTCGTACTCCTAGTGCTTTTTGATCTTATATATTCTGATGTCTGGGGCCTTTTCCCTGTCATCGTTTTTTCTGATTATAGATATTATGTGACTTTTATTAATAATCACGCTAGGTGCACTTGGGTTTATCTACTTTGTCATAAGCCTGACGTATTTCCCATGTTTGTCCAATTTTTACAGATGGTTAAAACTCAGTTTCATGCAATTGTTAGGACTATCCATTCTAATAATGGTGAAGAATATATTTCTAATGCATTTCGTTCCCATCTTAATCAAACCAGTATTCTTCAACAACTTACTTGTCCTCAAAGCCTTGAACAAAATGGTATTGTTGAGTGCAAAAATCGTCATATTATGTTTGTTGTCCGTTGTCTTTTTGAAGGTATGGGTGTTCCCAAGTCTTATTGGCATATGGCTGTCCTTATTGCTGTTTACCTCATTAATGAGGTCTCTAGTCATGTGTTGCATGGTCTCACTCTGTTTTATATCCTTATGCCCACTACAACTCTGTTTCCACTCTTACCTCGTGTCTTTGGGTGTGTACTTGTTTTGTTCAAAATCGGAGTCCCACTCGCATAAAGTTAGATGACAAATCTATTCGTTATATTTTCTTAGGGTAGTCTTCCATGTCCAAAGGGTCAAGTGTTATGACCCCGTGTCTCGTCACTTTCACCACACTTTGGATGTTACGTTTTGTGCGGATCTTCCTTTTTTTGGTACTAACCCTTATTTGCAGGCTTCTCCTCCTATTACTTCCACTGTTCGCCGGTGACCATTTTGGACAAGGTTGAGAATGAGATTGTCCCCCTTTCTCCTTCTTAACCTTCGCCTCCCTCTCATTCCAAGTATACTCCTGTCACCCATGCCCTCAGCCTCCCCTGCCGCCTCTCCGATCTTTGGATCAGTACCTCTTCTCTTTTAGCTCCTCCTTCACCTCCTTGTCGTAACCCACATCGAGATCAACATCCACCAAATCGTTTGAGTTATTTGAGTAGTACTAATCATCCTATTTCCCAGTATCTTTCCTATGACAGGGTTTCCCTTTTTTACCGTTCTTTTCTTGTCAAGCTTGAGTCGGAGTTCATTCCTCATTCTGTGTCTGAGGCCTTTCAGAATCCCAAATGGGTAGCGGCTATGCAGACTGATATGGAGGCCTTAGAATAGAATCACACTTGGGATCTTATACCTTTACCTCCTGGGGAAAGCACGGTTGGTTGCAAATAGGTGTTCCACATAAAATACCTCGTTGATGGCTCAGTTGACCGTTACAAAGCCCGTTTGATGGCCAAAGGTTTCATACATATTCCTAACAAGGATTTTGGTGCCACTTTTGCCCCTGTTGCCAAACTTACTTCTGTACGTCTCCTTTTCTCCCTTGCAGCATCTCATTCTTGGCCTTCATCAGCTTGATGTCAAGAATGCATTTCTCCATGGGGATCTTCTTGAGACGATTTACATGGCTCCTCTACTAGGTTTTCAGGCTGAGAGGGAGTATTCAGGGAAAGTGTGTCGATTACGCAAATCCTTGTATGGTCTAAAATAGTCTCCATAAGTATGGTTTGGTCGTTTCAGTTCTGTTATTATATCTATGGGCTTTGTTCAGTGCCACTCCCATCACACTTGTTTCATTCTCTGAAATTTTACAGGTCAGTGTATAGTCTTGTTAGTTTATGTAGATGATATTATTCTCACAGGTGATGACTCTGTCGGCATTGGTCAAGTAAAGAAGGACTTGGGCCAAACTTTTGATAGTAAGGATCTGGGATGTCTCAAATATTTTCTAGAAATTGAGGTGGCTCGCTCAAGGGGGGGATCTCCTAGTCTCAAAGAAAGTACCTTTAACTTGCTTCAGGATACTGGTATATTAAGGTGTAAACCTGCTTATGCTCCTATGGATCCTAATGTCAAACTCACATCATATTCTGGTGAGTTGCTAGATGACCCAGGCATGTATCAACGTCTTGTTGGACGCCTCATTTATTTGACCAACACTAGACCTGGCTTGACATTGGCAGTTAGTGTTGTAAGTTAGTTCATGCATGCACCTCGTACAGAGCACCTTGACGCGGTTCATCATATTTTGAGGTCTTTGAAGACTTCTCCTGACTTGGGATTGTTCTTTATCGCTGGTCTCCAATCTAGGTTTTCTTGTTTCACCAATGCCGACTATGCAGGATCAAAGACTGATCAGCGTTCCACTTCTGGCTTCTGTACTTTCTATGGTGATCATCTTATCTCATGGAAAAATAAGAAACATGAGGTTGTTTCTAGGTCTTCTGCAGAGGCTGAGGATCGGGCTATGACACATAGGACATGTGAGATTCTTTGGATTCGCTTTATTCTGGCAGGTTTGGATTTTGAGGAGACTGTTCCTTCCTCTTTATTTTATGATAACAAATCTGTCATTATGTTATCCTCTGATTCTATGCTTCATGAGCGTACCAAGCATATCAAGGTTGACATACATTTCATTCAAGAAAACGTTCGGACAAGCATTGTGCGTCCATCCTTTGTCTCTTCTTCTCAGCAGTTGGCAGATATGTTCACAAAATCTGTGGTTTGCTCCAATCTTCCATTGACAAGCTGTGTTTGTTGAATATCTTCATGCCAACTTGAGGGGAGTGTTGAATATAGGAATTAAAATATTATGTTTGAATATGGAAATTAGAATAGGAGTTATGTTGATTGTAGGAATCTTGCCTAGTGTATATTATTTCTTAAATTGTATCATGAATATATTATATATACATGGTCTCTACCTCATTGATTGGTAAGCCAAATAATTCTTTCTATATTTTTTGTGCTTGTGTAGTATGGTCAAGGATGACATTTTTTATCAAATTTTCCTCAAGATTACACCAAAAGTTGGTACTTTTCTTGCACAAGTAGAAAAAAAGATAATTGGGTATTCACAAAACAATTTATTTTCCATAATTTTTCCTAGCAGGCTTTTCTGAAAAATAAATAAGATGAAGAGTTAGTTGTTTTCTCAAAAAATCGCTTCCCAAAATGAAAGACAAAAATTAAAGATTTAGTTATTTTCTTCTACTTGAAGGAGCTATACACTAAATTTTGAATCAATGATCGATCTTCTTGTACAACAACCATGAACGAAGTAGGATGTTACTCAAATCATGCCTTAAAATCACCTTTCTTTGCAGCAAGCACAGGCAAATTGTTGAAAACTACACATGAGATGAGAATTGACACTAGAACTCAAATCTTCCCCCCTCTTTTTTGTTTTTTCCTTGAATGAAAGTTCTTTAAAATATTAAGCAAACTGATAATTTTGAAGACGGACAATTCACCTAAATTCTACAGATGAAAAATTTATATACATGAGTTGGATACGAAGCTTACCTGCTGAACATTCTTAAACAGAAATTTACCAAGCGTATTAGTAAGACCTACACCAAACAAGGGAGCAGTGTAAGTGTACAAATTATTGGCTAATTGGAAGAAATTCAGATAATTCCTTGTGAGCAGAGGATTTCATGGTTTGGCATATACCATAAAGCCAAACAGCCTAATTCTTATATGCAATCAACTGGATGACATCAGGTCATAGGGCCTAGTAATACCTTCAACAAAGCTGTTATGACGGTAGAGGTTGGAGGTAATTACCCCGGGATGAAGTGAATTTGCAGTTATTTCTGCCCCATCTTCCTGTTCAAATAAGACATTGATATAATTCAGATTCAGGTTAGCATGCACGAGAAGCACAAGTCCAAGTAATGTTTATATATGAGGATCTGATGTTGCCAATAAAGCATTCAACTTAATGATATAACATCGCATTGACCTTTGTAGAAGTAGGTAACATTTTGCCCACGTAATGAGGTATAGGATGGGATAATATTTCAGCCTCAGACATTTGGTTGAGTTTTCAAAACTTTTTTGAATTTTCAAAAATTATTTCTGCCCACAAAAAAGAGAAAACCATATGAAAATAATAAATTAATATATATTTTTCAACAAACTAGTTTTTGAAAAAAAATTTAGAAAATAGATTCTGAAAACTGAACCAAACTAGTATGTTAGATACTTAGCAGCAAATAACGCTAGTCAAGAATACCACTCTCAATTTGCTAGGAACATAGAAATCGAAGGATGGGACTACCTACTCATTATCCGGAGATGAATCACAGAACATTATCTAAAAAATTTCACAGGTCAGAAAAAGTCATTCACCATTTCCTTAACAATAACAAGGTAGTCTACTTCATTGAGATCCATCAAACGGAACAAATACCTTTAATTGCCTTGCAAGCTCATTAGCATGCAAAACGTTAGCAAGCTTTGATTGGCCATATGCTTTTACACTGCCATACCTGTATAAACATAAGAACAAATGCAACAGAAAAATTATCAACTTTTTCAAGCATACACAATGCATAACTCTGCAATGCAAAACATGAATGGATATGAGGATTGAAATAAAACATTAATTTCTCTTTGTTTCCTTGAAATGTATATTAATTTCTTTTTGGCTATGAAATCAAGACGAATTCCAATCACATCCCTTATCACTTAAAGCCAATCCTTACCAAAGGAGGATAATAGGTGTAAGAGTTCGAAAAATACCAGAAAAGTAAGGTTGGAAACTTAAGAACACATCCACGTAGGTTTGCTCATACAAGTGATCAAATTTGAACAAATTAAGGTCACATGCTTACATGTCTAAGCCTTTCACAAGAATGAACCACACTGATGACTAGGAAAAGTAAAAATCCAAGACACGGAAACATGTTTAAAATAAGAGAACAGAAAATATTGACAAATAAATACCGTTATATTGAATTGAAATATTACATCAGATAGACATGACTACAAGCTAGCTCTAGAGTGGTGTATTCTACAATTAGAAATTTAAAAGTTTAACATAGATTAATGCACTAGAAAAGAGGAGTTCATGAAAAATAAAATCATACGCAATAAACATTTTCTCAATTTTTTTTTTCATCTTTGGCATTTCTAATCTTACTTAAATGCATTTAGGAATGCTTCACTTTGAGCAAAAAGCAAACGTAGTATATATCCGGATGATGTATCAACATTAGAACCCTTGTAAACTTCACAACACAGATTTGTATGCCCTTCCAATTAATTTAATGAAGGACAGCCAACAAACAAACATAAATATATAATCAAACATAATACAGGCTGACAATTATGGATCTATCTTTATAAGTAGTTCAATTCCATTCTGAATCAAAGGAAAAATATTTACCCTGCTTGATCATTGATTTTATCAAACCGAATTCCTTCACGATAAGGAAACCGGTGAGCCTCGGATGAAACATTTACAATTCTTCCCTCTTTTTTGGTTTTGCGTGCTGTTTTCTTCATGGTGTCCAACAACAGATTTGTCAACAGAAAATGACCTGCAATGGAGTTAAAATCAACAAGTACTCAACAACAATGCTGTGGGAACTTCTTTCCCCAAACTTCACAATAATACTATTTGGCCTATACTATTTTAAATATTTATAACAAAAATTAGCATATTAGCTCCTTCAAAATTTATATGGTTTTACTTTGGCCCTTTCAAAATCTATTTAATTTTACTTGGGCCCCTCCAAAAATGTAATTTTACATTGGCCTTCCAAACTTCACAAAGACCTTAATTAGCCCATGATATTTTTTTGAGTATTTATAATAGAACTTAGCGTTTTTGCCCCTTGAAAACCTACATAATTTCATTATGGCTCTTAAAAATCTAAATAATTTTACCTTGACTTCAAATGTCTTAACTTCTACAGCTTCAACTATTTTGTATAATTTTGAGGTTCTTTTTCCAGAGTGTACAAGCCGACATATATTTCTAAGTGCAAAAAAAATTACCACAATAACCTAGTATTTGAAACTCGCATTTGAAGAAAACAACATACTTTTCTTCTTTCGGTCTTTTTATTTTTATTTTTTTTAACAAGCAAAGAGAATATGTTGAATCATTGTGTAAACGAATAAATAAATCATGTTACTTAAAAGCTACCACACAGCTTTTGAACTTTTACTATATATATTTAGTAGGCGGGTGCACACACGATGCACATGCAAAGAGCTATAATTTATGAATAGAGATCATCCATGTTTGTAGAGTTTTAAACATCTGAATCAATTTGATTTTTTCACATAGCAGGTTTCATACTCATCAATTGTTGGAGGCAGTTTGAAATTAGTAGTTACAGAAGAACCAATAGGTGTGTTTACAATGAGCAATTACAGAAGTGTAATTTAGAATAAGGTAAGTTGTGACAAAACTGTCCATACCAAGTGGACTTGTGCACTTACATAATAGTATAGATAGTATAGATATATATTTCTTAAATAGGTAGACATAGTAATATGCAACATACCTATGTGGTTTGTGGCAAACTGTAATTCTATGTTGTCTTTAGAAAGCATGAAGGGAGTCGCCATTATTCCTGCATTGTTACTTACAATAAAGAAGACAAGATTTACTCCTCATAACTAAGCCACCACACACAAACGTGGAGAAGAAATCTATATTCATAATGCAGAACCATAAGACAATGATTCACGACTCATGTCATTCTCTTACATTAGAAGGTTTAGTGGAAGACCCGAGGAAGTGTACTCTGATGCAAATTTTCTCACAGATGCCATTGAACTAAGATCCAACTCCATGGCATCAATCTTAGCAGCGGGAATTTCCTTAGAAATAGCACTTTTAACCTCTTTGCCTGCAGACATATTCCTTACACCCATGATGACATGGACACCACGCATTGCAAGAACTCGGGATGTTTCAGTGCCAATACCACTTGATGCTCCTATGTTTGTAGTAAATATTAGCAACAAAAAAAGGAAAGAAAAGAAAAGAAAAGAAAAGAAAAGTGCAAGGGTAGTGCGATTTGGTACTCCATATACAGTTGTTTTAAAGTGCAAGTTTACACAAAAAATGTCCTTAAATTTTAGCCAAGGAAAGTATGAAAATTATAAGATTATGACAGGGGGTTGTTTGGGATGATCTAAATAAGTGCATTTTTTGACTTTTTATAAAATATGGGTTGGGTTTGATGTGATGTGGTAGAGAGGTGATGTGACTTAAATAAGATGATATGACTTAAATAGGATAGTGACTTTTTAGCTTTTTAGCTTTTTTGAGTTATGCCACTTAGCCTTAGTGGTGGACACACGGGGTAGGGTTTTGAAATTTTTTTCATATTTACAATGCAATTTTTTGCATTTACAAAGAAATTAGTATTTTGGCCCCCCAAACTTTAGAAAAACTCATTGTTTTGATGCAAATTTGAGTATTGATAAAAATAAATTAGTATTTTGACTCCCAAAATCTGTACAATTTTACTGCGGCAGCTTCTCCAAAATCTAAATAAGTTTACCTTGGCCCTCCCTCAGCACAATTTTTGGGTTCGCCACTGATGACAATCAAGTTAATTTCCTCCCCGCTTAAAGAAAAGCAGAGGTAGGAAAGAATGAAGATCACATAAACTATGCAAAAAAAAAAAAAATTCCGGGCTCTCAATAATAATGCAGATTCACTCAAGTGAAGGAACAAAAAACCAAAATCTGGCCCCAAAGACACCTTTGCTTCATATCATGTGGAACTTCCAATAACCTTCGGAACGCATTTCTCCCCAAATTTACAATAAATTTTTGAACAGAAAACCAGAACATATAGCCAATAATACCATTTTGTCACAAGTCTAATTCAGTAGGAATTTCTAAATTTGCAGATACAAAGTTCATGAACTTCTGAGGAAAACAAATTGAGATACAACCTGAACATGTATAGCCCAAAAAAATTGGGTTTTATGTGAAAGAAAATCAAGGCCTTCAGAAGTTCTTGAGAACAATACACTCATTGATTGACTCTTTGCTTTTCCTTTTTTTTTTTTTTTTGAAGAAAACATTTTAAGGTCGAGTCAATGTTTGTGCACAACATCCATCTCACATACCATAATACAAACAGTAGGTTGACTTGTAAGACATATGTATACTACCAAAAAAAAAAAACAATCTTGAAGATATATATGCTCTGTAAAAGAAAATGTAACCCACAAATATAATCTAAAAATGAATCAATTGATCTACAGTAAAGCAAAAAAAAAAAAAAAGTGAAAAAAATGAAAACCCAGAATCTAAAAATGGAATATGACCTGTAACAATGGCAGTGAGACCAGTGCCATTGATTCCCTGAGTGACTTCTTCAGCTGTGGAAGAAGACGAGAACCCAGAAGGTCCTTTTCTCCAAAACAACCACATTTTCTCTCCCACTTTCTCTCACTTTCTCTATCCAAATGGCGATTAATTTATCTCGAGCGTGATGAGCCAAATGGAATCGAAACCGTGCTTAACTCTCAAGTAAGTAACTGACTTTTTGGTGAAGAAGTGAACATGAAATATGAGCCATGGAAGTCCTTAGTGGAGTCCCTGTTGCCAAGTCATTAAACCTGGATAAATCACTAATACACTTCTTATATTTGTTTAAAACATAAATTATTTTTTATAATTTTATCTTTTAAAATTTTTAATTTTATAATAAATGGTCTTTTATTAATAAATTATTAAGTTAATTAATTTTTTTTAATGATATTATAAATATATTTCAATTAATAATTCAAATAATTACTCTATAACAGAATAGTTATGAATTTTAATTTTTTAATTAATTTTACTAAATAAAAAATTCTCACAAAAAGATATTTATAATTTTTTAAATCATAAAAAATAATTTATACTTTAAATCAACTATAAATGATGTATTTATAATTTAGTCTTTAAATATTTAACAGTGACCACATGCAAATCACGAGTTTTTACTTACTTCAGCTTACATTATTGCGATGGGACCAACCCCTTGGCATTACTCAGCCTCAGAAATTGACTTGTGAGGGAAGGTGTTTAAGAAATGAGAAAAGATAGGGATATGAAAAAATAATTATAAAATTAATCATGAAAAATTTATAATCTTTGGATTATCTTGATTAGTGTGTGGTGTTTTTATTTTAAATATAATTTAAGGATCATAAATTTTTCATGATCATTTTTATGAAATTTTTTTATGATACCTAGCATTGTTCTTAAGAAATTTATATGAGTTATTTTCCGTTTTATGAAAGAAATATGAAGAAAAGTTTCATGAAATTTTGTCATTTTTAGATTGGTTTATGGTGATTTATGTTATATTATGCAATTACATATAATAAATTATAATCCATCAATTATAGAACACTATAAGTAATACTATTTGCAAATTAAGAATTTAATATTAAAACATACTTATATTAAGGTAAGCCATTTTTTTATTTTTATTTTATTACCTACCGTATTAGATTATTTTTTAAAACTTCATGAAAATCTTGGGGAATATTAACCCTAAGATTTTATGTTTTGACTTTTTCCGAGGCTAGCTATTCGAGCAACAAAATATATTATTGGTAAGACAAACTTTTCAATTCTGGACAAATTGTATCAGTGTTAAGAGTGCGTGTTTGAATCCTTACTTGTGTGCGAATCCGCGATTTACCTCTACGTAGGGGTTTTTGGGAACCCAAGTATGAGGCTAAAATAGTCTCAAACACCAAAAAAAAAAAAAACAAACAAACAAACAAACAAACAAACAAACAAATAGCCTCTAAACCAATGATTTATATTAAAAAGAAGAAGAAGAAGAAGAAAAAACAGCCGGCTGGGGCAGCCTACACAGTCAGCGTGACAGTGTAGTAGTGACAGCCTAGTCGACAGGTTGAAATGATAATTTTGCTCCTTTAGACTAATTTTGAAAAAAGTGAGGTTAGAGACAAATTTGTCATTTCAGCTTCAAATATCATTTCAAACACATTTTTCAATACAACAACTCAAAAACAAATCTATCCTATCTTTCCAGACACAAAAACTAAAATAGCCAAAAAGTCTAAAAAATAGCCACTTCCCAAACACCCACATAGTTAAGTGATTATGCTATGTAGCACACTACCTAAGGATGACTTCTGGAGTCTTGATTTCTTAGGATCTAATCTCAAAAGTCAGTCATCTGTGGTTAGGCCTTTTAAATTTATATTTATATATATATATAGAATAATGCTTGGGACCCCCTTTTGGGGGTCACCCCCTCACCCCCCTTTGCCACGTGGCGGGTGGTGATTGGAGGAGCAGGAAAAAAAAGAAAAAGAAAAAGAAAAGGGGACCAATGAGAGAGAGAGGGGGTCAAAGGGGGGATGAATCATTGTTGATATATATATATACTAGCGGCTAGGGTCTAGCCCCAAATATTTTTAGAAAGTGTTTTTGAAAAACCGTCGCTTCACATATTCAACTAATCCACAATTTTCAGGGGTTCGAAATTTGAGTCGATAAAGTAATTACAATCCTTCATTGTAATTTAACTTACTAGCCCCTAACATCCTATAGTATCGCAGATTATAAATTTTAAAATTAAATATGCAATTAGTGGTTAGAATGGTGCACCCATTTATAGTTAAGTCTTTTTAAATTTATATATATACTGGAGGCTATATGCATGTGCAATTCAAATAAGTAAAAAAATTATTATTACATCATATGTGTGCATTTCAAATAAGTAAAAATAAACACACAAAAAAAAAAAAAAAATAAAATTACATAGTGTGTGTCACTTAAGTAGTAAGGGTGTAACTGAAAGTGTTAGATTTAAGTTTTACCTTCTTCTTTAACCTCTTTTATCTTCTTCTTCTTTTTTTCTCTATTTTTTTTAATTGTGAAATCCACTTGGCACATAGATAAACTAAGGCTTCAGGATACTGACATGGGTGTTCACTTTATAAATACTAGTGGGTGATACACGTGATGCGTGTGTAATTCAACTAAGTAAAAATAAAAATAAATAATAAATAAATTAATATCATAATATGTATATTGCTTAAGTGGTAAGAAAATTCTCAATGAAACATAAAGTTCAATAACTTTTTAATGGCATGACGTGAAAGTCTAGACATCAAGTTTACCCTTCACTTAATAATAGTATAGTGTAGGTATATATATATACATATAGTATAGATGATAGATAGATAGTTAAAACTTATGTTAATTGATATGAGATCGTAACAATCAACTTATGGATAATTTTGGGTTGGTCATTTAGGTTGTATTTAAATTATGAATTTAGTTAAATATTTACAAAAGGAAATAGAAAAATTGAGTGAAATGTGACAAATTTCTATCCAAATGCATAATCCAAACACATTCTTAATGTCAATGTTGTTCATTTTCTTACTAGCATTTACTAACACACAGGCACAAAATATTTGTAATATATAAATAAACAAAATAGAAATTTATTGAATTTATCTTCTAGGTCCCTACAATTTTATTTATTTTTTTAAAAAATAAGGACAAATAATTTTATAGTGCTAATGCAAGTCCTTCGATAAAACACAAAACCAATTTTAGACAAAAATGCCCTTGTAGTTACAGCTACGATTACATTTTACAATTTTTAAACAATTTCAAATACTTTTTATTTACATCTCCTTTTTTTGTGTGTAAAATTTATATTTTTTTGAATCATCTCATTAAAATCTATCAAACAATATGAAATTCAAAAAGAATCATAAAATTTCATTGTATCTGTTGTAGGTCACAGTGTAGGCGTGACAGTGTCGGCGTAATAGTGTGTAGGCGTAGTGTAGTAGTGACAGCCTAGTCCACAGGTTGAAATGACAATTTTGCTCATTTAGACCAATTTTGAAAAAAGTGAGGTTAGGGACAAATTTGTCATTTCAGCCTCAAATATCATTTCAAACACATTTTTCAATACAATAACTCAAATAAAAATCCATCATATCTTCCCAAACACAAAAACTAAAATAGCCAAAAAGCTTAAAAAATAGCCACTTCCCAAACACCCACATAGTTAAGTGATTATGCTATGTAGCACTACCTAAGGTTGACTTCTAGAGTCTCGATTCCTTAGGATCTAATCTCAAAAGTCAGTCATCTGTGATTAGGCCTTTTAAATTTATATATATATATATATATACTAGCGGCTAGGGTCTAGCCCCAAATATTTTTAGAAAGTGTTTTTGAAAAACTATCGCTTCACATATTCAACTAATCCACAATTTTCAGAGGTTCGAAATTTGAGTCGATAAAGTAATTACAGTCCTTCATTGTAATTTAACTTATAACCCCTAACATCCTATAGTATGGTAGATTACAAATTTAAAAATTAAATATGCAATTACTGGATAGAATGGTGCATCCATCTATAGTTAAGTCTTTTTAAATTTATATATATACTGGAGGCTATATGCATGTGCAATTTAAATAAGTAAAAAAAAATTATTACATCATATGTGTGCATTTCAAATAAGTAAAAATAAACAAAAAAATAAAAAAAAAAAAAAAATTACATTGTATGTGTCACTTAAGTAGTAAGCGTGTAACCGAAAGTGTTAGATTTAAGTTTTACCTTCTTCTTTAACCTCTTTTATCTTTCTTTTTCTTTTTTTTTTAAATTGCGAAATCCACTTGGCACATAGATCCTGACATGGGTGTTCACTTTATATATACTAGTGGGTGGCACACGTGATGCGTGTGTAATTCAAATAAGTAAAAATAAAAATAAATTAATATCATAATATGTATATTGCTTAAGTGGTAAGAAAATTCTCAATGAAACCTAAAGTTGAATAACTTTTCAATGGCATGACGTGAAAGCCTAAACACCAAATTTAACCTTCACTTAATAATAGTATAGATGATAGATAGATAGTTAAAACTTATGTTAATTGATATGAGATCGTAACAATCAACTTATGGATAATTTTGGGTTGGTCATTTAGGTTGTATTTGAATTATGAATTTAGGTAAATATTTAGAAAAGGAAATAGAAAAATTGAGTGAAATGTGACAAATTTCTATCCAAATGCATAATCCAAACACATTCTTAATGTCAATGTTGTTCATTTTCTTACTAGCATTCACTAATACACAGGCACAAAATATTTGTAATATATAAATAAACAAAATAGAAATTTATTGAATTTATCTTCTAGGTCCCGAGAATTTTTTTTTCTAAAAAAAAAAATAAGGACAAATAATTTTATAGTACTAATGCAAGTCCTTCGATAAAACACAAAACCAATTTTAGACAAAAATGCCCTTGCAGTTACAGTTACGATTACATTTTACAGTTTTTAAACAATTTCAAATACTTTTTATTTACATCTCCTTTTTTTGTGTGTAAAATTTATATTTTTTTGAATCATCTCATTAAAATCTATCAAACAATATGAAATTCAAAAAAGAATCATGAAATTTCATTGTATTTGTTGCAGGTCACAGTGAAACTTCACTGTCTAAAGTTAGTGAAAATTACTATTGGAGTACTAAAAAATGTACAATTGAATTAAAGAAATTATATCCCTAATTTCAATTTTAGAATTAATAATTCAAATTGAAAGCTCAAAAATGACAAATTTTGCTTTATTTCTTGTTTTAAAAAGATGAAATTTCACTTAAGAACTGACTTTAGACAATGAAAATTGTGCCAAAACTGGTAGATCTGCAATTCTCTAATCTTTGGATACTTATATTGTGAATAGATCTAATGCTTGAGCTAGTCAGTCAATTAAAATTCTCACACATTATTTGAATGGAAAACATTATGGTAGACACCCCTCAAAAGGTAGGTACCATATGCACTTTATAATTAAAAAAAAAATGATATAATTTCATAATTTTTGAGTTTTAACTAAAAAAAATGTTATAATTAAGCACAACATGAGGCATAACTAAAGAACTCACGAGTCATAACTAAAATAATGTCATGATTAAAGAAAAAAATAATATAATTAGAAATGCATACGGTGTACCCTTTTAAAGGTGTGTAGGTTAGAATTTCCCTATTTGATTACTTTTATTTGTGAATAGATTCTTTGAATAATGAAGTATCTCATTCATTAAGTCTACCTTTTATTCATATAGAAAATATGCAAAAGTAATGTGATAATGTCAAGCAAAAAGTCTACATTGAACCATAAAATTTTATATGAATTTATATATTCTCCATCTTGATTTACCTACCTCCAACTGTTAATTTAATAATATTTCTAAAAGATAATTTTGTATTGTTGATATTTACAAAATTGACCACTAATCTTGATTTTTATTTATTGTTAAAAACTTGCACTGAATTTGAAAATTTCCCTTTATTTAATAACATGAAACGAGGCCCACCACCTAACATGCAAAATCTGTGGGCTACGGCCTTCCGGTCCAGCCCATCAAACAATGATTCAAATATCCAACCCTCCTTTGATAACGTTTTGATTTTCTGTTTCTTGGTTTCGTTTTCATTTATTTTTGAACACTGAAAATAAAAAACTTATTAGTATACTATTTTTTGTTTTCCAAAATTTAAATTAATTTTAATTTTTCAAAAAATTTAAAAATGAAAAAAATATTTTCAACTCTCTCTTCTATCTTACAATCTCTAACCACCATCACTATTTACTACTAGTTACCACTTTCAATAATTCACCAAACATGTGTTGTTTATTTTCTTTGAAAAAAATATCCATTAAATTTTACTTTTTTAATAAAAAATTTCACTGAATTATATTAATATATGAACCAACTCGAAATTTTATTAAAAAAATAAGACTTTTTTTTAAAAATATATTTTCCATTTTATTTTCAGTTCTTCTCAATTTTTTAAGACAAGTTATATTGACCTTCCTTGAGATTTTAACAAAATATAATAAGACTCGCAAGTTTGACATAATTACATTATTTTTTTTTTGAGTTTTAATTCATATAACATTTCGCTATCTTTTTATCAAAAATTTGTTAGTTGTATAAATGAAAAATAATGTCGTCACATCTCTTACATTGAAATGTGTATTTCAGTTTATTTATCTTTGTATTTTTATACCGTTTGTATTAGTTAGTCTCTTTAACCTTATAAAATGGAGAATAGCATAATTATATCAAAATTGTGAGACTTATTGTGATTTCTCAAAATCTCAAAAGAGATTGGTGTAAGTTATGTGATTTTTTTAGAGTGAATTATAAATACACTTATTGAGATTTACTTAAACTATAAATTATCTTTTATGATTTTAAAAAATTATATCCCGTCCTTTCAAATTTCTAATTGCATAATAGATGAGCCCTTTACTAATAAATTATCAAGTTAATTAAATTTTTTAATGATGTTATAAATATATATTTAAATTAACAATTCAAACAATTTTAATATTTTTATAGAAGAATAGTTAGGAATTTTAATTTTTATTTATTAATTCTATTATAAAATAAAATTCTAAAAGAGGATATTTATAATTTTCAAAACTATATAGAGTAATAAATAATTGAAACAAGTCTTAGAAGATGTATTTGTAATTTATTTATTTTTATTTACATCAAATAAAATTTTATTATTATATATATAATATAATAATAATAATAAAAAAAAACAACCTTATCAGAGAAGGGCTAACCAAGCCATAACAGCCGCCACATGCGAGTTGGTGAGTTCGATCGGTAGTCACGTGCCACCCAAATGATAATCGAAACGAAGAACACACACACGCACACACACACCCCTTTTGCTTCCAAACCCTAAACAGAGCACAGAGCACAGAGCAGTCTTTCTCACCCATTTTAGCTCCACAATATCTATCTCTCTCTCCTTCAATTATCTGCGAATTGACTCTGGGCCTCACATTTCAGGTATGCAAAGCTCTCATTTTTAATCTGAAAATGTATTCAATTTGGATTTAGATTTTTGGACTTTGTATTAGTAAATTCAGCTTTGATTCTTCGTTTTTGAGTGCTTTGATTTAGGAAATGTTATGGGTTTTGTTTTGTTTTTAGTTTGTTGTTTTGTGCCATTTTTTTTAATCATTGTGGCCTGTCTTCATTACCATTATTATCATTGTTCTATGGAGTATTTTGAGTGTTTGGATAAGTTTATGTCTAGGAAAATTTCAAAGTTTAGAATTTGAAGCTGTACTGCTTATCTGGTTGAGTCTTAAGTTGTTGATTGGGCATCTGTTAACTTCTTATTTTGAGAGAGAGAGAGAGAGAGAGAGAGAGAGAGAGAGAGACTTAAGTGCACCTTAGATTATCTCCAATCCTTGCTCTATTTTTTTTCGTCAAATTTGAGTGAAATTTTGGTTAAAAGCTTGATTGGGTATGGAACAAAAACACTACAATCATTTCAAACTTATCCTGGAAACCTATTTTAACCATTTATTATTATTATTTTTTTTATGAAAGAAGAAAAAATATGATTTTTGGAAATTTGGTGAAGGATTTTTGGTTCAACCCTGATTGGGTGAAATTTTGCCTCTCACACTCGCTTGATTTGATATGAGTTTGATGAAATCATTGGAGCTCACTTTTAGCTCTTTATTCATCAAATTAAATTTGATTAAAGAATTGGTGAAGGATTGGAGATGCTCTTAGAATTTGTAAATATAATCGAGTTGGGAGTATCACAAATTCTTTAGTTTGTGAAGGTACTACCTTTACCTTCCATGAGCAAAGCAGATGTACTAAGGGTTGAGCGCCCTACCCATCTACTGTTATGCTGACCTCTTTATAATTTAATGTGTTCCCATGTTCTAGAATTCGGAAATTACATCGGTGAGAACAACTAGAGGTGCACTTGCTCCCCAGCTGCAAGAGTGCACAAGTGTCAGACGTAGCCAAGTCCAGCCTCTAGCATTTGTAAATGATTTCTTACTTTTAGTCATTACCCAGAATTTTCAAGGGAATTTCACATCTGGAGGGACTTGAGGTTGAATTTAGGTTAAACCTTGTTAAGTGCATGTGTATGTTTTTTATATGGGTCTTTGTATGAAAAACAAGGTTTCATTTGTAGCTGTTTGTGCATGCTCCCATGAGCATCATTGTATATTCTGGTGACTGTCTTCACATTAGTGTATTTGTAGTGGATGTTCTTAATTCTGTTTCTCTCTTTGTCTATCTCCCCTTCCTCTTCGTTTCTCTCTTTTTTTCTTTTTAATAAGTCCCCTCTCTGCCCCTCTTAACATCAATTCTTTTTGACGTATTCATATCCTAAACATAATTCCATATTCTTAAATTGAAGAATAATTTCACTCACTTATCAACATTTACTGCGTATAGGCTATAATAACTAGGAGAGCACCTGCCTGCCGTGATGAATGTTCATCACCTATGCATGCATTTAACCAATGCACATTCATAGGTGGTCCTACTACCATATATGGGTAGCATCAATTTTAGGGTATTTGTGTTTGAATTTTTTTCATCATAAAAAATGGCAAAGATGCTAAATTGCATCGTGGGACATAGGATATCATCAATCCTATGGAGATTACAGTGGAGTAGTTATAGAGAGAGAAAGGAAAGGAGAAGGAGAGTGGAAAGAGAAGCGAAGGGTAGCATTGGGTTTTGGTGTTGATCATCAATTTAACATCAAGATCTCTGTACTTTTAAATGGAAAAAGGGCTGACACGACCGTGATGCGCACATCAGCAACTAAGTGCTTGTTACTCTAACCTCCCATCCCATAATCAAAAGTTTGAATGATATGCAAATTTCTTAATGCATCTCTTTATCTTTTTAAATTTCGAATGAAGTATTGATCCAAAAATTCCTGCATGATTCTCTACCAAATGCCAAGTGCTTCAACAATTGAACAAATGAAAGATCATGAACTCCATTGAAATTGCATTCATAACATCTTTGTTTCTTTTAGAGGCTTTCATCAACAAATGCTAATTTTTCCCACAAGCATGTATATGATTATACTAGCGGCTGGGCACACGCACTCGAAAAAAGTTATAAGATGAGAAGAACGATTTTTCTCTAATTATTTTTTTAACTTTTGTTTTTTAGTTCTTTTAGGAACAATCCAAACAATGTTGTGAGAAAGAGAAAAGAAGAATTACAAAATTTAAAATTAAAGAGTGAGATTAATGTAGATGCATGTGTAGATATAGATGTATGCATAGCTATACATAATAATTAAATTAAAATTTATAAAATATTATTTAAAAAAAATTATGCATGGGTTAAACCCAAGTACCACGAAGCTAAATGAATAATGATAAACACAAATGCATAAATACAACAAGAATTGTTTCACATCCTTAAAAAATGAGCATCACCTTGCCGATACTTATCCTAACATCCCAAGAATTCAATTGCAACAATAATTGGGTAAGAAAATGATTTTATAATTTTAGTTAAACACAATTAGTGATACTATAATTGTATTAATTAGGGTAAACTAATAATAGGTCCTAATAGTTGGACTTAATTCCCATCAAGTCCTATTGAAAATAAGTCCTAATAAAATTATCGCTAAAAATAATTTTGTGTGACAATTTTTTGCATGTCACTAAAAATTAACAATTAGTGACTTTTTTTGGTCACGGTTTTTACAAATTGTCATTAAAACTTACAATTAGTGACCTTTTTTGTGACGAATTTTTCAAACTTTCGTTGAAAGTTAAAAATTAGTGACTTTTTTGTGACAATTTTTTAAACTGTTTCTAAAACTTCTAATTAGTGACATTTTTTGTGACAATTTTCAAACTGTCGCTGAAAATTAACAATTAGTGACATTTTTTAATAATGTTTGATGAAAAACGTCATTAATTATTATAAGACCTATTGAACAATAAGTCCACTTATTAAGACCTATACGTAAGTCCCCCTGTAATTACTATATACTCAAATTTTTAGCCCATAATTTTACTCAATGTGATTCACATTAATTCTAATGGCATATATGTAGTTATTGAGTAATCACTTACAATTTTAGTTAAAGACAATTAGTGATGTCTTTTTATTTATATTTATTTTATTTTTATGGGATAAATATTTATTTATTTTTATTATAATTACAAGAAAAAATTGATGTTGAGTGCATTATTTAGAACTAATTAATGAATTTAACTATGTATGTTTCAATGACAGTTGTGAATTATTTTGTAAAACCATGAAAGTAATTGACTCATTGATAAATTTAATTAGATTTTTTTGTTGCAATGACCTTAATAATTCTTAAATTAAAAAAATAATTTTGTTCATTTAACAGGAAAAAATGTGCACGCATTGCATGTGACACAGAAGTGTCAAACATCAACTCAGGTCTTTGCATATTATAACAGATAGATAGATAGATGCTACAATCTGGATTGCTGTATTTGGAGATTGCAAATTTGAATGAAGGACACAAAGCCAAAGCCAAACTTATTGTTTGAAGATTTTTTTTTGGATTTGGATAATTTCAAGATCTGATTACAATTTTGGACAATTTTTTTTCTCTGGATATTATTTTTATTACTGCCTTTGTTGGTTTGCTTTACTTAACGTGTAAGGTGACATATCCAAGGAAATAAATTAGTTGATCTGCTGTACAACTTTTAAAAGCTTACAAATCCAGGGTGATGAAATAAATGAATGGCCTTTGTTAAATAAGAACTTGCGGTTGGCACACGCGATGCATGTGCAATTCAAGTAAAAATAAAAGAAAATATTTACTATATATTGTGTACCACTCAAGTGGTAAAGAGTGTTCTTCATTAGACCCAAGGCCCAAGGTTCGAGTCCCACTCCTCCCATCTATCTAATGTTTTTGTTTTAAATAGAAAAATTGACCTTGGGAGCATAAGGAGAGAAGGCTTCATGATGCTACCAAAGGTGTTCACTTTATAATAGTATAGATAGAAGATAGAAACCTTATCAGGAAGAAGAGAGATAGTCATCAATCCTGTCTCATTTTCTTTTTCATGAACCAAATGGTATACAAAAACCGTAGAAAAGATAAAGCTAAATATGTAGAAAGGATAAAGCTAAAACTACTATGGGTTTTAAAAGTGCCACATTTGAATTACTAAAAGTGAGATCTTCTTTTCTCTTTGCCAATAAATAGATTTGATTGCACTTTATGTGGAAGAATAAATGCAGAAGGAATACAAGCTGGCAGTCTTGGAAACTACGAAGCACGGATACGGATACGATACGAATACGGCGATATGCCAAAATTTGAAAAAGTAGGATACAAGTACGGTAGGGATACATTTATAAAAAAATTATTTTTATAATTTTATTAATGTAATATGCATGAAAATAAAACCTAAAAAAAAATAAAAATGAAAAACCAGTATATAAGATATATATATATATATATATATATAACAAAGTATTAATATAAAAGGGAAAAAAATAAAAAAAATAAAAAGAAAGAAAAAAGAAATAAAGCAGTATATATAAGAGATAAAGGAGAAAAAAAAAGAAATCAGAAATGTGAGAGAGAGAGAGAGAGAGACATGTTTGGCGAAGAGAGAAGAGTTAGACAGTATTTCACTGTGGTCAATCGAGATGGAGATGAGATCGACTGACTAAAGTTCTTCCTTCCTTGTTAGGTTTGCTTCCTTCTTTACTAGATTTACTTCTTTTCTTTGATGACCGAGAGGGAAGAAGGTTAGGTTAAGATTTTTTTTACCTATTTTCTAGTTTACGATTTGTATATGGATTGAGGGATTTGATCGATTTGTGTTTTTTCAATTTAAGTTTGCATTATTTACATTTTTGACTTACAAAAAAATTCTAAAAATTATGTTTTCTGTCTTGCCGTATCCCAAAAGTATTCGGAACGTATCTCTAATGTATCCTTGCGTATCCAAAACACATCCGAAATTCAAAATTAAAAATTTAAAAAAAAAGAAAAAGAAAAAGGGATACTTTTTGCCGTGTCTGATATGTATCTTGGCATATTAGATGCGTATCCGTATCCAATACTTGTACGCTGCCCATTTTGGAGTATCCGTGCTTTATAGCTTGGAAGAAGAGACCATATTTCAATCTCTTGAGATAGGTACTATATTGAGCCATGGTTATCAGAATCCCGATTTGGATCGTAGGATCTTAAGATCAAGATCCTACGACTTTAGTTGCCAAACGATTTGGATTGCACTAAGATCTTAAATTTAGTAGGATCTTAAAGAGACTACAATTCTAGTCATAAAATCGTGTAGAATCACACTACGATCCCGATCCTATCCAAAAAAAAAAAATTTATTATTTATTTCTTACATATGTATGTATATGTGTATATCTATATAAAAAATTTGACTATAAATTCTTTCTACAAATATTTCTTCTAATTTATGATAACATAAAAGATGCATTATATCAAATTAATCATTTTTTAAAATTGTTTTACAATTATTTAACATACTTTATCATTATAGATAATTTATCATTTTATTTTACATTAAAAGTAGAATCTTACAATCCTTGATCCGATTCTATGATTCGATCCATAAGTCCTCCCAACGATCCTACTTAGGATCCCGATTTTAACAACCTTGGATTGATCCCTTTCATCCAAGGAATTTAATTTGTCATACATTTCTTCAAAGTTCAAATTGTCTACCATTTCTTCAATTTAGGTAAATCACTCATATGGAAGATGCTCACTGTCCCCCCCTATTGGGAAAGAAAAACTAACAACATCATGCTGGCAGCATTTACCATTTCAATTTTGAACATGTTTCCATTGTATTCTAAAGTTGGTGAATATTCAATAGTTTTTCTCCATTGGGCTTCATTTGATTAATATATCATCACACTTGTGTATACTTGTATGCCTTTTGCTCTTCTTTTGTTTTAATAGTGAATGGTTAAACCTGAATAATGAAGACATAAATGTAAATTTCATGTAGAAACTATACTTATGTTGCATTTTCACTTATCCTTATAGTAAAATAAAAATATTGCATCAGGCATAGTATTTCACAATTTCTTGATCATTCCTTTTTTCAATTAGTGACTGGATTTGATGAAGTTTTTTCTTAAGAAAGTGCTTGTACTTGTACTTTTGTTGCTAGAGTCTAGGAATGTGCCAATTTGGAATGCACCTGTAAAGAGTCACTTACTTCACAGAGTTCATATTTTAAAGAAGGGAAAACTTCCACATCCATTGTTGCTTCTGAGCTTTTGAAGTTGAAGTCATAGGGTGGTTCCTTTATAGGAAACTCCGAAAGAAAATCTTCACAGTTTGATGTCAGAAGGTACAATGGCAATTGTGAAACCAGAGGTATGTTAGATAATTGTTTTGGGAATCTTATTTTTTGTTATCAATTCTTTACAAATGCAGATTGAGAAGATAATTTTCTCTGACTATAGTTGGTTATTGGGGATTTTCCTATTCTCTCTTTTGGATAATGTGATGGTAGAATTTGGTTGATATTGGAAACTATTTTAAGCATCAGCTTGTGCTGATATGTAATGCTTGTTCCCATAACGTTTTATTATATCATCACATATGGTGTTTCTTTTTTAGTGTTGAGTTTTTCGAAATGATATCTATCATACTTTTTTCTTAAACCCCACCATGAAGGGCATAGGCTGTGCCCAAATTGGGTTGATGTTGTAACCTGTAGACATGAGGTTCAAGATATATGATGACGGCTCACAGTTAAATTATTAGTTTATTTTTTTCCCCCATTGATGTAGTCTTAATCCATTTTGTTATGATCACTATTTAATTTACCTTTGCTCTATGTTTCAAGATGAAGTCTTACATCTGGGTCCAAACTGCTGATGGTTCAATCCAACAAGTGGAGGAAGAGGTTGCCATGTTTTGCCCCATGATATGTCGAGAAGTACTTCAAACAGGCATGGGATCTTCCAAAAACTATGCTATATCTCTTCCTCAACGAGTCAATCCTGCCGTCTTGGGCTTAATACTTGATTACTGTCGGTTTCATCAACTACCTGGCCGCTCTAATAAGGTTTGTTATGTTTTGGATGTTTTATATTGGATTAAGTTCTTCTTGGGTAAAAATGCTGACTACTACGTTAAAATTTCAAGTAGTTAGAAATATTTGTTACAAAGGTCCTTTTCCTACCTTCAATCTCTCTCTGGGGAGGAGTCAATAAGATGGCATAGGTTATGACGATGTTCAGTATGAAACGTTTTGACTCGTTTTTTGTTTTTTCTGCATCTAGGAGCGGAAAACTTTTGATGAAAAGTTCGTTCGTTTAGATACAAAAAAGCTATGTGAGCTGACATCTGCTGCTGACAGCCTCCAGTTGAGGCCTTTGGTTGACCTTACAAGCCGTGCACTTGCTCGAATGATTGAAGGGAAAACTCCTGAGGAAATACGTGAAACATTTAATTTACCCGATGATCTTACGGAGGTGATTGTTGCTGGAATGAAATCTTCTCCCTCTCACCCCAAAATCCTTTTTTTTTGGAATCCATTTTTGTGTAGTTTTGTTTGTTTTCACTATTTCTCACTTAGATCTGGTGTTGTAGGAGGAGAAGTTGGAGCCCTTGAGAAACATAACTGATGATCCACGCATCAGGCTTTTGAATCGGTTATATGCTAGAAAGAGGAAAGAATTAAAAGAGAGGGAGCGATTAAAGGTGGTTACATGTACTTCTCTTGTGTGGAATCGTATCTTTGCCTTATTGTCAGTTAATGCCAAATGTTGTTTTCTAGTACATATAAATTTGAATTGCTCATGGGTTGATTAAAAACAATGACATGGTATTAAAATTGTAATACCTATATATAAATGTTTGCACTTATTGCAAATGTGTTTTCCTTGTGTTTCAGAATGTTGAAGTTGAGGAAGAGTGTGTTGATGAACGCTCAGTCGATGAACTCTTATCATTTATAAATGGTGGAAATGGAGGTGTGTGGACAATGTTTCTATTCCATTTTTTTGGGTGATTTTTAGCTCCATCTTCTTCTATATGTAGAACTAGAATGATGGCACCCATGATGTGAATGCACACATTTATGAGTTTGATTGGTATTGGGAATAACTGGCAAAGGATAACTGTCAAGAATAATTTGAAATCAAGAGCTTTGAGTTAAGGAAAAGAAATTGCCATTCTAGATGTGGGGGTTTCTTATCAGTTGTGCATCATGCACTTTGGATTATTATAATGTTGTAGATGTTTATGCATGATGGTTGGAGTTGGCAGGTCACTGAACTGCTTTTAGGGGGGGGTTTCCAGCAAAGTAGTTGAGAAGGCCGCTATTGTTATCACTTCAAAACAATTTATGTTGTTTTTGAACTGTGTTGCATGGATCATTGCCTACTGGTTGTGTCTTTGAATTTGGGTTTCTGATTGATGGTTCAGTAAGCATGACATGATACAAGTGCATTATAGAGGTTTTCGTTGTGATTCATCATAAATTATTTCCCTTTGCTTGTGTATTTCATCTTCTTGTTGAAACATATGGAGCGTCTAAGATTTTTTTGACTTCAGAAAACAAACTTTGAATGTTGGATTACTGTTCTTTTTAAATTTATTGGAGTTCGCTTTACAGATTCGAAAAGGGCTACTAAGAATAAAAAAAAAAACCGGAGGAGAAAAGATCAACCAAGGGATTCTTCTTCAAACAATGAGAATGGAAGCCATGATAAGGTTGGCACCACTTTTTGCTCTCATTTTGCCTATGCATGTCTGCCTTTTTTTATTATAATATTATTGATTGGTTCTCTCCATTTCAGGGAAGACAATACTTTGTTCATTGTTGGTTTGCTGGTGTCTTTTTATGTTTTAGAAATTTAATGGTATATCTTGTGTTTGCCAGAATGATATGGTTGACATTGTGGCTACCCCAAATAAAACCTCAAAATTGCAGGATTCTACATCTGTTGCCTTTTCACCGAAGCTTGAGTTTGATGATAGTGTTTTTGAGGATGAATTAGATCCCGCCATGAAGGAAGAACTTGACAGGTTAGATGATTTATCAATATTATTGTTGAAAATCTATTATGGGAGAAAGGTTTTTTGCTTTTTTTTTCTCTTTTCTTTCCTTTCCTTTACACCCTCCCACACACACACACACACACACCCAAAAAAAAAAGAGAAAAAAAAGAAAAAAAAAAAAAAGAAAGAAAGAAAGCAAAATAGCCAGACCAATCTCTTTTCTGCTTAATTTTATCATTATTCTTCTAAATGGTAAATTGCATTTTCCACCTCTAATGTATTTTACTCAATTCTTACTTGACCATTAAGCTTTAGATTTGTCCAACTTGGTCCTTGATCTATTGAATTTTGTGGTCTGGTTGGTAGTTGTTTCAAATTCTCTTAACGGAAAACACCACGTGGCAAAAGTGGGAAATGTTTCAGAGCCATGTGGAGTTTTTTGTCAGAAATCTGGACTGCACTGCAGTTACTAACTGGATCACAGTGACAAAAATCCTATAGTTGAGGATCCAAAATAATAAAATCTCAAGTTTGACGACCAAAGTGAGAAAGTGCAAAGTGTAATTTGCCCTTTAAAGTTATATGTATCTGCCTTCTTATATGGAAATTTTATCTTATTTATCAAAATAAAAATAAATTTTATCTTGAATTGCACATCCCTTTATATATCTCTTTGTAAACTGTAGGGAAGTGGAGGATTTTGCTAGGAGATTGAACTCTGTTTGGCCAGAAAGAATGCAGGAGATTCTGTCATTGGGCCAAGATAGAAGACTTGTACCAATCTCTGCGAATGGCAATGGTTCTTTGAAGAGATATACTGGTATGCTCTTAATCGTTCACTACGGTGGATTTCTTGTAATTATTCTTTATATTAGGAAAAAAAATTTAAATCAAGCATGCGCCGTAAACTTTGTATTTAGTTAATTGCCATACTGAGCAAGAAAAGAAGAAAAAAAATTGTTTTGCCCTAAACAAATGTTGTTGGTGCTAGAGTTTTTCATCTCACTTTGACGTCAGCTATGTTTCTCTTTCTTGATTTATGAAAGGGAAAGATAACCTTTTGATAATTTTATAAGAAATCCATTTTTGACTTCTAGGCTGATTGTGGGACTGCAATAATTACATATTTTGCATTTTGTGCCACTGGAGGTGCTAGCACATACTCTCGTGGCTACGAATCTCTCAGAAGAAAGCTCCAATAAAAATGTGTTAACAACCACAAAAAATGGAGATTGTAGGGTAGAAGGTGATGAGCTGTGATGATATGGTGGCACAAGTGATGGAGATTGAGTGAAATCAACTGCTATGAAATGTCCTTTCTTTGTGTGTGTGTGTGGTTCACTCTTGCTGTCCTCGTTAATGCCTATATATTCTTCTTGTTTGGACATAACAACATGTAAGCTTATATGCCAGATGTCTTATTTGTGGCCCAAACAAAAGGCAATCAGTTTCATATGTCTCAATTATTTGATTCATTAAACAGGTTTGGACCAACGACAGTGATCCAGCTGGCAAATTGCCCATTTCTCACGCCGTGCAGCTTGAGCAGTTTCGGACAATGTTCTAGAATGGGGTGTCCGCCAGAGCCTAGGAAAGGTGACGATGTCTTTGCCATGGACTGCACGCACCAATGTTGTTTTTGCCCTGCCATGTCCAAAATACAAATTTAGTCCTTGGGTTGTCCTCTATGTTGGGAAAAGAAAAAAGAAAAAGGAGGGGGAGAAAAAATAAAACAGAAAGAGATGAATCCCATGCATTTGTAACTTCTAAGCATCAAACTTGCAATGCTCATTTCACTTTCCGTTTTCGTTTTCTTTTTTCTTTTTTCTTTTTTTCAGTTGAATTAATTTCAAATTTTTTCATTTCATATGCGGTGGGCATGTCTTTGAGCGGCCGTGATAAATGAGCAATGATGTTGAAAGTGCTTACTTTTTTTTCTTTTTCTTTTTTTAATCTTCACAGAAACTTGGTGGTAAGTACCTTGTTGGTTTCGAGTTTGCTTTGTATTTGAGAAATGTAGACGATGTGAGGCATATGTGAAGTGCTTAATGTAATTATGGCTTTTAAGCATTTTTTATGAAGAATTTTCTGAGAAAGTATTGATTTGTCTCTTTTTTCTTTTTGCATTTTTTGGTTTGGCATTTATTTTGGTTTACCAGTTGTTTGGAATGTGCCCCTACTTGAATTAATTCGCTGGATAAGTAATACTGATCTCTGTTTTTGTTTTGTCAAGTAATCTCATCTTTTAGGATGTGTTTGGATCATGAATTTTGATAGGAATTTAAAAAGAGAAAGAGAACTAGAGAAGAAGAAAAAGAACAAAATTATAAGTTTTTTTTTTTTTTTTTTTTAAATTAATTTATTTAAATTCTTACCTAAATCTATGATTTAAACAGAGCTTAGCTTGTTTGTGGGTTTTTATTTTATGATCATGTACTGATTTGTCTATTACTGTTCTTATTTTTCCGTGGGGATTAAATTCGGAAAATTTTATTTTCACACAACTCATTATCTCAATGCACACACTTAATGAAATATTATTTTAATGACAATTATATCCTAAACTAAAATGACTATAATAGACATCCACTAGCACCTATAATATTATATAAAAATATTTTATGCACACACCTTTAAGAAAAAAAAAAAAATCTCAACGTACACATTTTTGTGGACAACATGGTTCAGATTCTCCTTGAACTCCAAAGCTAAACTGGGTATCCAAGAAAGAACTTCAAGTGCATCTGAAGACAGCACGATGAACCTTGCTGAGGTTGTTATAATATTATTTTCATTTATTCAAATCAGATTGTGAGCATATTTTTAGAATTTTTTGAGAAAAAAAAAAAAAAAACTAAACTAAACTCTAATTTTTTTATTGTTGTCACACACTTTATATTCCTCTATTGCTTGCAAATTAATACTCTCATGACAACTCTTATATTATTTTAATCTCTAAATTTATATTCTATTAGTAATGAAAATGTTAGTTTTTTCGTGCATAACTCTTTTTTTTTTTTTTCCTTCCTTTCGCGGTTTTCAGTTGGATAACCAATGCTGAATTATTTCATTATATTCGGACATCAACTGTCGAAAGTTTTTTTTTTTTATTTTTTTGGGAACAAATTTGTCAAAATAATCACTTTTATTCGGAAGTTAAGTTTTAAATTAAATGTATAATTTCGAAAAACTAGTGCTGAAATCTCCAAACCAAAAAAAAAAAAAAAAAAAAAAAAAAAAAAAAAAAAAAAAGGTATGGAACGGAGGGTTGAGTAGTGTGTATACAATGATTATGAGTGAATTATATAATTGTAACTTTTAGTGTATGGATTGAGAAAATTAATTAATAATCAAATTAATAAGTGTGTATACTGAGAGAAGATATACACTGAGATAATTAAGTAAGTGGAAATAGAATTTCCCATTAAATTCTACGTGGATGAACTGTGAACCCCATGATTTATGACATACAATAAAAACAATCCATGATATTATTTTTAATGTAAAAAAAGGAGAAATTACCATTTAGTGGTAATTTTTAAAAAATTATCTTCAAAAGCACTTTTTAAAAAGTTTTATTTTCTTATTTTTTGTATTTTTTTGTATTTATTAATTTTTTTAATATTTTAAGTAATTTTTTTAATTTTTAGATACACGTAACATAAATACAAATAAAAAATATAATTTTTGTGAAATTTTTTGTTAAAAAATTCACTAAATACCAAAAATATAAAAAAAAATACTAGAATTCAGTATATTTTTCATATTTTTATGTATTTATTAAATTTTTTTTAAAAAACATCGTAAATTTTTTACTTTTTAAATACATCTAAGTAAGCTTTATCTAAAAAAGTAAAAAAAAAAATGCTTAAAATTTTAAAAATATTCACTAAAAACAAAAAAACACGAAAAATAAAAAACTCAATTTTTTTAAATCCAAAAAACTCAAACCAAACACACACATTATAATTCAGAATAAAATTTATAATTTTAATTATTAATATTTACTATTTATTTAAAATTTCTTTTTATTCACATTATTGTTATTTGATTTACCCTAAAAAATATACTAACTCTAATTACTTCCGGTTAAAATAATGATGTGGCAGTCTTTCATTGCAACCACATAATCCTCTTTTATTAAATGGAACCGAGCCGAATAAAAAATTCACTGTATAAGTTTGGTTTAAAATTCTAATAAGTTTCAAAATATGTTTAAGATTGACTTATTTATTTAATAAAATTAAACTTAAACCAATTTTTAACGATTTAAACATGAGTTGAGTTCAAACTGTTTGATTCATTTATCAAAACAATAGTCATTTTCTAGAGATAAATGTGATATTATTAATTTTTTTTTATAAATGATATATAAAAAAAAAAAAATCTTATAAATAAACAATTTAAATAATCAAAACAGAATTTTCAATAAACTTTGTATCTGAAGAATATCTTCCAATCCGATTCAATCTGGATCTTGAATCAAAGAAAAATAGTCATTACAAAACTACCACAATCACATGTTAAAAGAAAGTAAATGATTGGCACTGAACCTTGCTCATAAAAAATTTGATCGGTACACTTCAAAACCTAGACAAAACAACAAAACTTACATTTTTCTTTGCCCAACCAAAGCAAACGAAATAAGAAATATAAAAAACAAGAAAAACAAGTAGTGCATAACCACAACATCACAACACAAAAAAAACAAGACTTTGCAACACACATTTCAGTCTTTAACCTTGACAGCAGCACCAGAGTAGTAATTCTTAAAAGCTCTAGGAAGATAAACAGGCAACAAAAACCCAAAAAGATTGTAGCTCCAAAACACCATGTTTGCAACTGCAAGAGCTCTTCCCACATACAACCTCCTTGAGCTCCCACTATCTTGCGCATCCACTTTCGAAATCTCATCTCTAACCCATTCGACAATGGTGAAAATCCTCCTCGAATTGTAAAAAACCGGTACGAAAACCCGAATCGGGGTCGAAAACCGGTCCGAAAACGCCACTCCTTCCATGAAACCTTGACTTGCTAAGAGAAAAACATGGGGTGCTGCTGCTTTGATACCCTCTTTGTCACCTTCAAAAATGCCTTCAAAAATGTATGCTATGGGGAGAAAGAGCCCAATGGCGGCTCCGGCAAAGGTGTATAGGGCTAGAATCTTGTTATCCCGGCGAAAGACTGGTGGTTGTGTGGTGGAGGAGGGAGGAGAGAGAGTTGGGAATGCCACCTTTGAGATTAGGTACATGTAGATGAAGGAGAAGAAGACGAAGGCAAAGTCTTCTGGACTTACCATGCCGCTGGCGGAGAGGACGATGACGACAGCGAGGGCATTGAGCTGCCGGAAAGTGAAGAAACCGCCGCCCACGGCCGCGGTAGTGGTGGTTGGAGGGTGGGTTTTTGAGTAGGTGTCATGTTGGAGCTTTTTGTCTAGTTCTTGTTCTTCTTTTGGGAGATGAATGTCACTGCATGGACCAACCCCACCTGACATTATTTTTTTGTGTTTGGGAAGTGGGATTTGGGATGGGAGTTTCTTGGATGGGAAGAGAAAGTTTATGCGTGGAGAGAAAGTGGGTTAAAGTTCATTTTTTTTGTATTTTTGTTTGTGGGTTAAGAAAAAAGTGAGAGAGCCTTGAATTGGGTTTGAAGAAGATAAATGGTGGAGATTGAGCGGAAGGACAAAGAGAGGGTATGTAGGAAAGGTGTGTGAGAGAGAATTTTAAGGGCAGAAAAAAGAGAGGTGAAGTTGTTTGGTGTTTCTCACAAATCATGTGGTCATGTTTTCATAGAGACTTTGTTGGCAATTTCATAAAAAAGAAGGAAAAATTGTAAATAAGTGACATTTCTACAAAATATTTCTAAATTCATAGAAAAATTTATGACTTTAATTAAAATTGATAATTTTTTTTTACATATTTGTTATCTTTTTTTTTGGAAAACTTGCACTAAAGTGCAATTTCTTTAAAAAAGAAATGATATATTATGTATAAAAATGTGTAATAAAAAATTATATAATTTTTAATTTTTTTTTTTAAGCATGTGTCTTTAAAATAAATATTAACAGCAATATTCGAAAAAATATAAATTATAGTGATTTTTCTTGAATTTGGAAAAAAATAAATTAAGTCTTACAAATTTGGCTTAATCACATTAGATTTTTATTTTTTATTTTTGTTCACATGTAATATTTAGATCATTTTCATCAGTAATTCATTATTATATAAATGATAAAATGATGTCATCTTTATGTATTCACATAAATAATTAGGAATTTTATTATTGTATAGGAGAATAGTTAGGAATTTTATTTTTTTAATTAATTCGGTTAAATAAAAAAATTTAACAAGGAAATATTTGTAATTTTTTAAATCACAAGAATAATCCGTATTTTAAGCGTGTATTTGAAATTTACCGTAAAAATAATATAAACACTTAAACCCTTGTAATTTAATATACAAATTTACTTTTTAAATCAATTTTTCAAATCCAATGATATATAAGTAAGAGGATTATTATTATTATAATTATTTTGGTTATGCAAAGTATCGTAGGTCAGCTTTTGTGCATCAAACTAAATTCCTCAGCCTAAGTAAGTCTTTCGAAATAGGTTTCCCTACGATACATGGTCTCAAGAATTTTATGTTAGTTGAAGAAATCGAACCTAAGACTTAAAGTTAGTATATTCTAAGCCCCGGATCTCAAGCCATTATGCCAATTTCTTGAAGTTAAGATGATTAATTAATAATTAAAAAATATAAAATAATAATAATACATAAATGTAATTAACTAAATAATTATTAAGGCCTCGTTTGGCAAGTCACTTTTTTAGTCAAAAAGTCACAAAAAAAAATTAAAAAGCCAACAATCTATACTAAAAAGTTAAAAATTCTCTTTTTTCTATATTTTTTGTACATCTTTTCGTAAAAAGTTAAAAAATTATTTCAAATATATTAATTTTTTTAAACTCATATTTTAATTAATAATTAAAAATTATTAAAACAAGGCCTAAGTTTGAAAAGAAGATGTAATTTTTGAATTAGAATATTACTAGTCTAATAATTATGTGGATAGAGAGAGAGAGATGGAGGAGAGACGGGGAAAGAGGGAAAGGGTTAGTGGGGGGCGTACAAGTGGCGATGAATGAGTAGTTTGAGTGGGATACGTGGGGTTAGAAGCGGAGGAAGTGGTAATGTTGGTGGTTTTAATTAACTTCAAAAATATTGTCTGAAAGCTAATCAACAACGTTGAATAAGGCCTTGGGACTCGGTTTACCTCGGATTTAGTGGATTCGGGGTACTGCTGCGCCCAGCTCACAGCAGTTATTGCTGTGAGCTGAAACGGCGTCGTTTCGGTACGTTTCGGCATTAAGGTCAAGTTTAGGAAGACTAAATAAGTGTATTTTTTGACTTTTTATGAAATATGGATTGGGTTTGAAGTGATGTGTTAGAGAGGTGATGTGACTTAAATAAGGTGATGTGACTTAAATAGGATAGTGACTTTTTGACTTTTTCTAAACATCCCAAACTTGGCCTAAATATAAAAAAAAAAAAATTTGCGAAATGGCTGCTGAGAGGGTTTGAACCCAGGCAACCTGGGGGTTGCAAAACATAGCTTAGCCACTATGCTACTCAAACATCCTACGAATATAATAGACATATATTATATTTATATCAATCTTTATTCCAACATAAAAAACAATTTACAACCTGTTATAAGTAAAATACAAAAAAACGATTGAAACAAAAAAATAACCTTTACAATCTACTATTATGGACATATATTATATTTATATAAATCTGTATTCCAGCATAAAAAAAAATTACAATTAGTTACAGCCACCATAAAGTTTATAAAATAAAATATATGTCTATAATAGTAATTGTAAAATATATATTATATTTATTTTATATTATATTTATTAATATAAAATAAAATATATGTCCATAATATATTTATTTTATTTTATAAGCTTTATGGTGGCTGTAACTAATTGAATTTTTTTTTTTTTTTATGCTGGAATACAGATTTATATAAATATAATATATGTCCATAATAGTAGATTGTAAAGGTTGTTTTTTTGCTTCAATCGTTTTTTTGTATTTTACTTATAACAGGTTGTAAATTTTTTTTTTATGTTGGAATAAAAATTGATATAAATATAATATATGTCTACAATATGTATAGAATGTTTGAGTAGCACAGTGGCTAAGGCGTGTTTTGCACCCCCAGGTTGCCTGGGTTCAAACCCTCTCAACAGCCATTTCGCAATTTTTTTTTTTTTTTTATATTTAATGCCGAAACGCACCGAAACGACAACTGCTGTGAGCTGGGCGCAGCAGTACTCCCGAATCCGGATTTAGTGATGCTGCTGCGCGGATTGCACAATAGTAACTGTTGTGCATCAAAATTGGGGCCCATTTTGATAATCCGAACCGTTCATATTTTAGAATACATCAAATAGAACATGCCTGCAAAAAATCAAGTTAATCGGATATCGTTTACTTATTCATCTACTCACATTTGTATATATAAAAATAAATAATAATTATAAATTAAAATATTAAAATGAATATAAATGTGAGTAGATGAATAGGTAAACGACGTCCGATTAACTTAATTTTTTGCAAGAATATTTTACTTGATATATTCTAAAATATGAACAGTTCGAATTATTAAAATGTACCCTGAAATGAGCCCATTTTGACGCACAACAGTTGCGCAGCAGCAACACTAAATCCGTTTACCCCACCGCTGTTTTTCAGCGACAATACTTGGGTAACAACACGCGATCAGAAAAAAAAGACCACGTGACTTGTCATTATTCCACATTAATCTAAAATGTTGGAACTCTTTTTTTTTAGAGGGGTAAAATGTTGGAACTCGGAAGACGTATAATAAGATTTTAATGGATCAAGGGTAACTTAAAAATATATATATATATATATATATTTGTAAAGTTGAATCCTTATTACTATTATCTAAATATATTAAAAAATATTAGAGATATTAACAATCTTACTAAAAATTTTATCAAATGTCTCATATGAGTGTGGGACCTACATGCAATTCACATGGTGTATGTGAGATATTTGATAAAAATTTTAGTAGAACTTTTGTAATTTCTCGCATTACTCAAATATATTTAGTAAGCAATTTAATATTTAAAATTTTAAAATAATATAACTTTTGATTTAAATGTTGATTTTTAATAAAAATTAATATTTTTAGAATCTTCTCATCAAGATCTATCAAACAAAATCCATATTGATTATGAAATTCTTAAAAAAATTAAAAAATTACTGTCGAAATTGACATAAACAGTAATATGCTACTTTATTTGATAGTAATATATTACTCTATCTTACAGTAACATGTTACTCTGGTTCACAGTAAAACGGTAATATGTTACTCTGTCTTACAGTAACATGTTACTCTGATTTATAGTAACATTTTACTATTACAAAAAAACAGAGTACATTCTAAATAAACCAATAAAAAAATACACATATACAACATTTTTAAGTCTGTATAAAATAAAATAAAAGTGTTCCTTGTCAAAAGAGTTTTGTGACATACATATATATATATGCATGGGCAATATTGTTCATGAAAAAAAAAGAAATTTTATTTTGTCCTTACTCAATTATGCGCCTCCTCCTTAGGAAGTTTATGAAGCAAAATAAATTGGGTTATTCTTTTCACCAAACAAGTGCCAAATGGAGGGATTTTGGCTAAATTTCTCTTTTTCTTTTTCTTTTTTTAAAAAAAAAAAAAAAAATTATTGCTTAAAAATTAATTTAATTTTTATTTTTTAATAATATTAATTTTACATCTAAATTATTTGATTTTAGATTAATTTTACCTCTGTCGTTAGCTGTTATTTATAATTAATCAGAAGTTACTGACGTGATACTAAAATTTCGTTTGAAATTTTATTTATCCTCCAAATTATCTCTAAAATATCAATTAAACTCTCAAATTTTATTTTGTTCAAAAGTCTAATTGATATTTTGAAAATAATCTAGAGGTAAAATGAAATTTTGAATGAAGGTGGAGTGCCACATCAACAACTTATGTTTGATTATAGACGGCAATTGAAGCATAGAATAAAATGGATGCAAAATCGAATAGTTTAGATCTAAAATTAATATTATTAAAAAATAATAATTAAATTGATTTTTCAATAATAGTTTAAAAGAGAAAATAATATTTTCTCCCAATAAAATTGCAATGGCTTTCACTCATAGCTTATGAAAATGTATATATATATATATATTTTATTTTGAAAGTTTTGTGTTTGGTCCAATTTTTTCTTATAATTTATGAGATAAAAAAATTTAAATAAGCTAAAAAATAATTGATTATTTGAAAGGTGTGTAACGGGTCCTTTCAATTTTGGGTAAATTACAAATATACTCTCTAAGATTTGTTTAAAATATAAATTATTTTTTATGATTTTGAAAATTACATCCCGTCCCTTTAAATTTCTAATCGCATAATAAATTACGCATTTTATTGACTTAATAATTTTTAATGATGTCAGAAATTTTTTTGAATTAATAATGTTGATAATTTTATTATTTCATAGAAAAATAGTTACAAATTTCAATTTTTTTGTTATTTATTTTAAACAAAAAATTGTGACAAAGTTGTTAGAACAATCTTCTATGTAGAATAAATAACTTGAAACAAATCAAACAAATAAAAATAAATTACTTACAGAATTTATTTTACCGAAATGAATAAGTACAAAAAATAGATCAAGTCGAGTGTGCAATACTCTGTCCTTAAGACAGATTCGTCCCGCTTCGGTGCTTACGGATAAAATGCGTCTATCTCTCAGGATACAATGATCTATACAGATTGGAGTAGCACTCTAAACAATCTGTACGGCGAACAAAACCTGTGTTCTTTACTTTCTGAATTTTTTCCTAAGAACTAGTATGAAGAACAATGCATACAAAGAGCAAAACTGGGAAGAGAAGAATTTTTCTGGATGTGAAAATTTGCTGGAAATGACCACTATTTATAGGCAAACTGGTGACCTTCAGATCTGTCCGAACAGGTGCAAAAAACTTGAACAGATATAGTTTGAAATTTGAACAGATCTGTTGGTTGTTTTATAAATGTTGGGCAGTTTTATAACTGTTAAACAACAGTTTGAACCTGCTAGAATTGAACCGGAAAGGCACTGTATAGACAGGAAAAATTGAATTCAAATTTGGCATAAAATTTGAATTAATTTCGTTTAGAGAAAATAATTTTCCCGTAAGAATTTTTTAAAACAATTGAAATAAATTTTGTCCAAAAAATTAATATTAGAACCGACCCGACCCACAACCCACACTCGCGCTCGGCCGGCCGCGGCGGCGCGCGTGTGCAGTGGTTTGAGCCAAGGTTCACTTTGTCCACAACTCCTCCCTTCTACAAACTTGGGGTGTCCCTTGGGACCCAACCCAAGTGTTGCCACCTAGAACTTATATACACACATACGTTCCCTTAAGTTTTCAATGTGAAACAAGCCTTATAAAGAAACCCACATTTTATTCTTTAATTGTCCATTCTACGAACCCGAAAACGACGTCAACTTCTTATTCACTCATAAATGGTTTTGATGTACCGTTTTCACCGTGTGACTTGCCATGTGGCAAGGAACACGTCACCTCTTTGGACCCACCCCAAAAAACGTTTGGGACTTTAGACACCTCATTTTTTACCATCTTCAAGACTTGGACATCATCGTTTGTGCACTTGATGATTGTGAGCGCCCGAAGTCCTCGGCGGAACGCCTTGTCTTTGAGTCTCTAAACCTTATCTGTTTTGTGCTTGGTTTTGGACCAAAAACTTGTTGTTTCTAGTCTGGAGGAGTGGATAACCTGTCGGCCAGCCCCCTAGGCTGTCGGCCAAGGCTTGTTCTTGTCAGCCACCAGTGGTAGCCGGTCGGCTAGCAGTGGTAGCCGACGACCATTGGTCTCTTTTTCCAGATATTTGTTGACAATTGTGCCAGTTGTTGCTCACTAAGCTGCATCTTCATACTCGTGTATGGTGAGATGTTCACAAGCTCAAGACTTGTTTTTCTATATATAGGGGGCGTCCTCCCCCATTTTGGAGGGTTAGCATTTTTAGAAAAAAATATATATATCTCTCTCTCTCTCTCTTGTTATTTTGCACACATTTGCCTAGTTTCACTTAGCTTTTGCACATCAACCCTTAACCAAATACTTTCACCTTTAAGCTAAGATTGCTTGGAGCCTTATTTGAGCTCTAGAAGAAGGTTTGAGCTTGGTTTGTTGCCTATTTTGTGCCTTAGCTTCAAGAGGTATAACACTTGTTATTTAAGCTTGTTTTCAATACTTGCTTTGTCATCTTTTCAAACTGTTTTTGGGCTAATTTTGAATTGTCAAAAACTTTAGAAAAAAATTTCAGAGATGAATTTTAGAAAAAAATTTCCCAAAAATTGTTTGGTTTGAGTTTTTCTCAAAAAAATTTCAAAATCACTTTCTCTCTCTTACACATCAATCAATCACTTTTTCTCTCTCCTTTCTCCTTCTCAATCACTTTTTCTCTCACACACATCTACTCAATTCTTCCAAAATATCAAATCATCCCAAACTCCCACAAAAAATTTCTCTCTCAAAATATACAACCAAACAAACCAAAAAAATTTCTAAAACAACTCTCCCAAAAACAAACCAAACAAGCCCTTTGTTTTTGTGACTTAAAAGTGCTAGTTTGAGGTCTCTTTGAGTTAGGGGGTGGTCTACCCTTCTTGCTCATTTGTTTGTTAAGCTCTTGTACCATATTTTCATCACTTTCAAAATAACTTTTTTGGGCCTTTTAACCACTAAATCTCAAAGGTTTTTCAGTGGTAAAAACCTTATTTTGAAGTCCAAAATTGAAGGGGTTAGCCTCCCCTCCTTGTGTCTTGTTTGCATGCCTAGATAGCTTTACATGTTAGCATGTTTTTCTAGCTTAATTTAGTTTAAGTCCAGCATGTTTTTGCCTCTAAACTAACCTGTTTTGGCTTTGTTTTGGGCTGGTTAGTTCAGTTGAGGCTTGTATTGCATAGTTGTAGTGTTAATTCTTTCATTAGCTTGATGTTTTAATACTTTAATCATCATTCTTTTGAGTTAATAGCATGTTTTAGTGTTGTTTTGCACTTCATTTTAGCACTTAAAATCTCTGCAACCTCCCTCTTTGCTTCACTCTTTTATTTGCTTTTGAGAGTTGTTTCAAACTTGGGATCCTTTAAGCTTAAGATCATTACCAACGACATGATCTCTCTCATGCCTTAAATTACCCCTTGGTTGATACTTCTTTTGTTTTAAAAGACACTCACCAATAGACTTAATCGATTAAAGAATGAATCGGTAATGTAAAATGAGTAAGCAAAATGATCAAGTAAAAGAGGCAAGATAAGCATCTTTCGTGTTGTATTGCATGTGTTCAAATCAGACGTTAATTCGAACACAAGAAAAATGTGACATTTCATACTCAAAGTGATGAAATGTACCACTTTCCTTAGTCACCATTGCCCTTGATCATGCATGATAGGGTGGTGGTCTTTTTGGGTCTTGTTTTGCACTCATTAAACTTGTACAAACTTGGTTCTTTGGCCATCGTGCATGGAAATTGCTTGATTGGTGGTTTGAGAGCCAAGAGTTACACTCCTTTGAGCTTGTTTGATGATAAGGAGGGTAACAGTACAAACAACCCTTGAGAATACATTGCTTTTGCCTTTGTTTGCTCTCTGTTGCAGCAAAAAAGGAAGTTCGGGGCAGCAGTGGCTGACCGGCCAGCAACAGTGGCCGACGGCCACCAGCAGTAACCGACTGACCACCAATGGTAGCTGACGACCACCATTGGTAGCCGACCGGCCATCAATGAAATTTGCACAGTATGTTGGTAAGGTGAAGCAGAGGTATTCTGTGAGTTAGCAGCTGATGGTGTTCAAAATGTGCAAACAGTGGCGTTCAATGGCAAGGCGGTGGCTTTTCGGGTGGAGAAGCCGAACATACATGCATCCCTCACTTCCCGAGGCCATTTAATTGCTTTGGTTTATTTAATTAGTGGTAGCTAATTAATTAGTTTAATTGCTTGGTACTTAATTAGCTTAGTATTTAGCTAATTAATTTGATTTGTAATATTTAATTAACTTAGAATAAGTTAGTTAATTCGTTTCAATTGTTGTAATAATTAGTTAGCTTAATTAGCGTAGCTAGTTGGTTAGCTTATTCATTCGGACCCTCCTTTGCGAGGGCATAATGTTGTAATAAGTGTGCGTGCGTGTGTGTATATTTTCCAACCCCATGTCTTTCTCCCTTTTATTTAATCGCTTTTGATGGTTAGATTAGGGTCATGTTTCAAATTAGCATATCTTATGCTTACATGTTTGCATCTATTCATTTGTCTTACATGCACCGAGACTCGGCGCATCATTCAAACTGCATTACAATTTCAATTTGTTCTTTGAATACGTGTTTAATCGCATGTTGTTCAAATTAGATCATATGCCATATTAGTAGCCGAGCCCATTAATTGCATATTGCATGTGTTGCATTAGGCATCTTGTATAGTTAGGATCATGCATCTTTCTAACTAGTTTCTATTTTAGCTTGGAGTACTTAGTAAGTTTTTATGCTTTAGCATACTTGCATTAGTGCGATTGCCATGTTGCCATGTTTCGTACGCTTTCCATGAGGCTATGTGCTTAAATGCTAAACTGCATGAATGCCTGTGGATGAAGGCTTGTTGTTTGAATTGGAACGATTCAACAAATGTGCGTTTTAAGCCCACTTTGTTGTGGCAAATCATGTTTTAAGCCCACTATATTTGGTGGCAAATCCGCATCTTTTGAGTCCATTTGAGGTAGCAAATTCAAACCATTTTCGCAAACAAACATGAGTTGAATTGTTCCAAGTCTTGCAACTAGTCTATACTTACTTGTGTGCATCACATAGTAATGTTAGCTAATAAACGGAATAAGAAGACATAGAGCCTGTTTGTTTTGAAGGATAACACCATGGGATTGGATTATTAGTCCGGATGGACTAATAGTCCGTTGTTTAGTATGAATTTTTTGGTCCGGACTAATAATCCCCTCGAACTATTAGTCCCATATTTGTGAGACTATTCTATCCCATAGGGGGGGTGGAATAGAAATCATGCCATAACTCATCCCATGGGATTAGCTACTAAAATTACATTTTTGCCCTATGGTATTTAATTATGTATTATATTTAATAAAATTCAATAAAATTTAAGGTGCCGTTTGGTAACACTTACGTTTTCAGTTTTCTGTTTGTATTTACAAAAATTTAAAAAACTCAAATAAAAACTTGTTTGGTAAAATTTTTGATTTATAAATCAGTGGTCTCAGTTTATAAATTTGGGCAAAAAATGAAAACACAAAAAATGTGTTTCCATTTTGAGTTTTTAATTTTTTTTTTTTTACCACCCAACACTAGTCACCACCCGCCACCATTTTCTACCACCGTCTTCCGCCACCACCACCCACCAGCCACCCCCCACTACTACCTGCCACCCACCCACCACCACCCACCTGCCACCACCACCTACAACCCGCCGCCACCACCACCAACGACTCACCAGCCACCACCACCAGCAGCCACCACCCACTCGCTACCACCCACCACCCGTCACCACCACCTACCACCTACTTGCCACCACCACTCACCACCCACCTGTCACCACTATCCACCACCTCCCGCCACCTGCCACCCACTCGCCACTACCACCCACCATCACCACCATCACCCACCAGCCACCAGCCACCCACCACCACCACCACCTACCACCACCACCCGCCATCCGCCACCCACTTGCCGCCACCACCACCACCCGCCACCACCACCACCACCCACTCGCTACCACCCACCACCGTCACCCACCCACCCACCGCACCACCCACCACCACCACCGCCACCTGCCCGCCGCCACCACCCACCACCACCCACCATCGCCACCCACCTGCCACCACCACTCACCACCCGTCGCCACTACCACCGCCGCCACCACCACAACCACTCACTCGCTACCACCCACCACCCGCCACCGTTACCCAACCACCCACCACCTACCGCCACCACCTGCCATTCGCCACCACCTGCCACTACCACCCACCACCCGCCACCACCACCCACTCACTACCACCCGCTATTGTCACCCAGCCCCCCACCCGCCACCACCTACCACCACCAGCTACCCACCACCCACCGTCACCACTTTCCACCACCGTCTTCCCCCGCCACTTGCCACCACTTGCCATTTCTCACTTTTTTTTATATTTTTAAAATTTTTTAAACATTTTGTCAATTACCAAACGTGTTTGTAGTTTATGTTTTTCTAAAAATAAACAAAAACCAGTTTATAAAATTTTTGTAAATATAAACTGAAAACGTAAACGTTATCAAAAATGTTTCAATTTAAAAATAAAATAATTTTATTTAATTTTTATTTTTGTTTTATTTATTTAATTTTTTAAAATAATTTTTTATAGATATTTTATTGATGTTTTATTTTAAAATTTTGTTTATATTTTATTTAATTTCATTATTTAAATTTTAATAGATATTTTATTTTATTTCATTATTTCATTATTATTATTATTTAAAATTTTAATTAAAAAAATAACATATATTTTTATTGATATTTAATTTATTTAATTTTTTAAAAATAAATTTATTTAATTGTGAAAAAAATAAAATAAAATAAATTTTTATTTAATCTAGTTAAAAATAATTAAAATATTAAAGTTATGTTTAATATTGCTATTACTTAGTAAATAATTAAAAAGGATAAAATAGTCATTTGAGCATTTATCTTCTCCATAATATCCCAAACAAACATTGGATAACTAAAAATAGTCCAATCCAGACATTAATCCCATGACTAAACAAACATAGGATACAAATCCAGTCCAACCAAATAGTCCGGGGACGATGTATCCCAGGACTAATAGTCCGATGGATTACAATCCCCCCTTATCTAATCCGTCCAAACAAACACACCTATAAGGTTTATAAAAAAACACATCATGATTAGTAGAGGCCAATCTTTGATCGGGCGAGCATGTGTGCTCATTTCAGGACCTTTCCCTCTCGTAGCCAAGTTCCCGAGCCGAGGCAACTTTGGTGATGACGGACATGTGGCCTTTGGCACAAGTTAGGTTTCCTAAATTTCCTCAAAAATAAAATATCTAGGTGGTGACGCTGTATCTGGCAAAGCAGTTCAATTTTGGCATTATTTGATTTAAAATCGATTTTCCAAAAAGGTTTGCCGGATTTGGACTCTTTGGTGTTTATCAGTTTCACATTGCACTTGTGAGACTAGATTCAGAACCGTGGGAGTCCGAATTGTGAAGCCTTCTATTTTTAACCCCCTTTCCAAAAGGCGGGGTGCGGAAAAAGGCAAGTCCACAGGGACCTACTCAAATTTGGGCTCAAAGTTGGCCCAAAATAAGCCTATAAAACCATAATTTCAACAATCCCCTACATGAATGGAATTTGATAGAGAGAAAATGCAACAATATGATCTACTTACAGAAAGTATGGAAATTGGAAATATTCTGCAAATGATAGGTAGCTTTTGGCTTTGAACCTTCCTTTGTGAGACACTATCAGATTTACTAGCTAACTAGTGAACATGATGTTTTGAACTGTTCAGCTATTTGTGTAAACCAAGACAATAGAACTCATACAGTGTATTAACAGACACAGTTTAGTTCTCACTATTGTGTTCATTTTGGCTTTGAACAACTTGGTTTTTCATGAGCGCTCCAGAGAATTGTAGTCTTTCACAAATCTCATAGAACCGGCCCAGTTCACACTCATATAGGTGATTCTTATGAAGAGTATCCTGCCATACTCCACTAGGTATTCCTAGATATAAGAATCATTTAAAGTATTACTGAACCTAAAACGCTGCAGACGTCACTATTTCATCATAGAAATAGGTAGGAGTTTGACTCTCCAATGATCCTTATGAGCCATACACAACTCGGTTGTCCCTTTGAACCTAGATCTTGAGATCTCCAGTCAACTAGGTTGGGTTACTGTTGTGGTAACTCTTATTTAATAGGCTTAAGTCCCATTCCCCTCGACGAATTCTTAACTAACTCTCTTACTAACCCTTTGGTTAGTGAATCCACTATGTTGTCTTTAGACTTCACATATTCAATGGAAATAATTTCATTAGAGAGTAGTTGTCTCACGGTGTTATGTCGACGACGAATGTATCGTAACTTACCGTTATACATATGACTCTATGCTTTACCTATTGCTGATTGACTATTGCAATGTATGCATATAGCAGGCACCGATTTTGGCCACATTGGAATATCTTTAAGGAAGTGACAGAGCCATTCTGCTTCTTCCCCAGCTTTATCTAAAGCTATAAATTCTGATTCTATAGTAGACCCAGCAATGCAAGTCTGTTTGGAAGATTTCCAAGATACAACCACCCCACCAAGTGTAAAGACATACCCACTGGTGGATTTTGAGTCTCTAGTATCCGATATTTAGTTTGCATCACAGTATCCTTCAAGTACTGCTAGATATCTAGTATAATTTAGCCTAATGTTACGAGTAAATCGGAGATATCTTAGAACCCTTATAATTGCTTTCTAGTGTTCTACTCCTAGATTACTTGTATATCTACTTAATTTACTTACTGCATAAATTATATCCGGGCAAGTGCAGTTCATCAAATACATTAAGCTTTCAATAATTTGGGCATACTATAATTGAGAAATACTTTCCTGTACATTCTTAGAAAGAAATAAATTAACATCCACAGGTGTTCTAGCAAGATGATCATCATCTTTGCTAAATTTGTTAAGTATTTTCTCAATGTAATGTGATTGTGACAAAGCATAACCTTCTGATGTTTTGGTAATTTTCATACCAAGAATTACATCAGCAAGCCCCATGTCCTTCACGTCAAAATACTTATTCAACATTTTCTTTGTAGTTTTAATCATGTCATTATTACTACCTATGATGAGCATATCATCCACATAAAGACATACTATAACATAACCCCTGCTTGTGTTTTTAATATAAACACATTTGTCACATTCATTAATTTTGAATCCATTTAACATTATTACTTTGTCAAATTTCTCATGCCATTGCTTTGGCGCTTGTTTTAAACCATATAATGATTTAATCAATTTACACACTTTCTTTTTTTTTTTTTTCCTGGAACAGAAAATCCTTTTGGTTGTTCCATGTAAATTTCTTCATCTAACTCACCTTTTAAGAAAGCGATTTTCACATCTATTTGATGAATTTCTAGATTGTACAAAGATGCAATGGCAATTAGCAATCTAACAGATGTTATCCTAGTAATTGGTGAGTATGTGCCAAAGTAGTCAAGACTTTCTTTTTGTCTATATCTTTTGACCACAAGTCTTACCTTGTATTTGTTAATTGATCCATCTGTTTTCATTTTTCTTTTGAAAATCCACTTATACCCAAGAGGTTTACAACTTGGTGGCAAATCCACCAATTCCCAAGTGTGATTATGCCGGATGGATTCAACTTCACTATTTATAGCTTCTTTCCATAAAGGAGCCTTAGGACTGGACATAGCTTCTTTAAAAGTTAAAGGCTCATTTTTTAACAGAAAAGTTAGAAAATCAAGATCAAAAGATTTTGAGGTTCTAGCATGTTTACTACGCCTAGGTTCCTCTTTCTCATTTTGATCTATCTCTTACTCTTGTTCTTGTATTTGATTTTGACTAGTAATAGCATCATAAGATTTTTTGTTAGTACCAGTCTCTTGTCCAGTCTTATTCAGAAATATATGTTCAAAGAACAATGCATTTCGAGATTCAATAATAGTATTTACATGGATTTTAGAATGTTCTGACTTATGAATCAAAAACCGATATGCACTACTATTTTTGGCATAACCAATGAAAATGCAAACAACAGTTTTAGAACATATCTTAGTCTTTTTAGGATTAGGAATAGCCACTTTTAAGTATTTGTAGGATGGTACTCTCCCATGCCACATTTCATAAGGTATTTGATTCACTTTCTTTTGGGGTACTTTATTAAGAATATAATTAGCAGAAAGTTTTGCTTCCCGCTACAAGTTCTGAGATAATCCAGAACTTATTAACATGGTATTTAAGAGGGGGATTTACGCCGAGCGTCGAGCCGATCTGGGGTTCAACATGGGAATGGTGTTAGGCCGAGCAAGGGGCCGTGCAGCATATGCTCTGGGCCACACCGAGCCATCGGTCGCTGCATTCGAGATTGTACTTGAAGAGATCGTGTTAGACGAAAGGGCGGACAAAACACCGTTGTTTGGCTGACCTAAAGAGATACGAGCTACATTGCGACTGAGCTATCGATCGCCCACATTTAACCTAGTGTGGGGAGATCAAGATAGACGTGATTCGATCTTGACACCGAGGGAATAGCCGCATAGACTTCACCTGGTATGTGGGAAGTCGGAGTTGGTGCTGCTGATTGCGAAGCAATGGTTCGGCCAAGTATTCCACATCGACTAATGATGGGAAGAGAGGGATCCACTCCTAGTATGCGTCAATACCGTTTGGCAGTGCGACAAGCACTGTTTGGAGGTTATGGTCTCTACACGTGTAAGAAATGTAGAGGGGAGCACAGCCGCTTGTCTAGAGAAGGACAGTAGAGGAAGTGCGCCCACAATCTGTGAGGCTGCATGGCCAACCTTAAAAATTAGGAGCATGCAGATGTTAGTGGTAATCAATTTTGATTACAGACTCTCTCTCTACAGGGCTCTACCTTTTCTCTTCTTCTCTGAGTGTGCTCGGCTGTCAGGGAGACAAGTTTGATCGGTAGAAGTGTTGGATCTAGTTCTGGAGATGGGGCATGAAGAAAATCGGTGACCTGACTTTTACGCAGTGCAGTATGCTGGTAGCTCGGTTCGTATCCGAGCATATTTTTGGGCTCTCGTTCTTCTGCTGGGTGCCGCAAACTAACTCGGATGGCCTCCTAGTTGGCTCGGGAATAATCCTCTACCAAGATCATATAATCTACATAAAAATTCAAGTGTTAGATCAGCAAAACGGTTCAAATGCAAAAATGTAAACCGCGCTAAGATGCTCACGAACGCTCCAGAAATTTTCGCGTATATACCAGCCTAGTATAGGCGCCTCAATGTCCTCATAATTACCAGACACCCACAGGAAATCATTGTCATGCATATCTTTGTCCGGGTTGCCCTTATAAGTTTTGCTCGGCCCTTCCTAACCTTCAGGTACCAATAGAAGCCTTCGAGGTTCAAACCGAGGATTCGGTTTAGCGTGACCACATCATTTATTATCTTATAAGTGTTGTTGGACACCTGGGTTAGACACAGCCTAGTCTGCCTCAAAAATTAGCAGATTAGAGGTTGGACCAGGAAGCGTAGGCCGCCTTCCACAATGGACACAACCGTGAAGGGGTAGGCGTCCAATTTACCCCAAGGAGTTTCTCTTTTTTTTGGCTAGCTCAAAGTGGACGTCATCTGGTATGTTGAATTCTCTACGAAACTCGGTAACTGCCCCAGGCGAACTAACCATAAATTGGTATTTCTCCATTTATCTTGGTATTATTTTGTGTATCTTAAATTTGATAGTAGCTCGGTCAAAATTGAACAGCTCTAGTTATTATTTGCTCGGTCTTTGAGCCTCACTGATTGTGGTGTTGAGGGATGCCTGGTCGGTCCTAGTTCATTGTACATTATTAAAAATAAATGCAAGTGTTAGCACGGTATCAAGTGTGTGACCACCAAAATATGCCTAGCTCGGCTTTAAAAAGTTTCCTCTAAACTTCCAGTTTTATCTCGAAATACAGTTTTAGCTCGGTTTTGGAGCCTAAGGTGTTAGGCCGATTTTGGGCCTTTATCTTAAATGGTTTGTGGTTATCTCGGCTCAACGCCCTTACTGGTCCCTATTGCGGTCCAAATCACTCGAAGGGACCACAAACACATTTTAGCTCGATTTGGAGCGATTTCAAGATCCAAAATCGAATTTTTGCTCGGTCTTGCCCAGGAATTATGTTGTTCATCCTAAATACGAAGTTTATACATTGGAACTAAGGAGAATAAAGGGCATGGGGGCCTTATATGTGTTTTTGGTTCGGTTTTGCTTAGGGTCTATGAATGTCTATCAGTTTTACCCCATAAGAGGGGCATCGGCAGTATATCAACAGTCCCAAATAAACAGAAATGAAGAACTTGAAGAACAATGGAAAAAGGAAGTGAAGAAGATTAAAAAAGCTTACCAAACACGATGTGAGACCCTGGTCTGTAGAGAGTAGCAGCTTCGACGAAGAATGGCGAATCCAACAAAGCAAGAATGACAGCTGAGAGTGAGAGCGACCATGATGGTGACAGTGGCTGAAATTCAAGGGTTTTAGGTTTTGGGCTAGAAAGAGGGTGAACAGTGATGGGGATTTTTTGACTTCTAGCAAGTATATATGGGCGGAAAGCCAAAAGGCGGCAACCTTTTGAATTTTGGGCATAATAATGACAGCTATGGGGTTGCATGGAGTGAATAGGGGAACGCCATGTGGCAAAGAGATGACTAGTTGTCGGTACGACCACAAGGATATCAGTGCGGCCAACTGATCAGTGACAAAACAACGGTTGCAAATCTCGAAGACTGTATGGAATTGTTAGCTCGGTAATAAAAAGTAATCCCAATCACGCTCAATGCGGATAGGATTAAGGGCAATTAAGAGGGGGATTTACGCCAAGTGTTGAACCGGTCTGGGGATCAGCACGGGCATGGTGTTGGGCCAAGCAAGGGGCCGCGCGGCATATGCTCTGGGCTGCACTGAGCCATCGGTCACCGCATTCGAGATTGATACTTGAAGGGATTGTATTAGCCGAAAGGGCGGACAAAACGCCCTCGTTTAGCCGACCTAAAGAGATGCGAGCTACGTTGTGACCGAGTTATTGGTCGCCCACATTCAACCCGATGTGGGGAGATCAAGATAGACGTGATTCGGTCTTGACACCGAGGGAACAGCCGCACAGACTTCACCCGATATGTGGGAAGTCGGAGTTGGTGCTGTTGATTGCGAAGTAATGGTTCAACCAAGTATTCCACCTAGACCAATGATGGGAAGAGAATAATCCACTTCTAGTATGGGTCAATACCGTTTGGTAGCGTGACAAACACTGTTTGGAGGTTTTGGTCTCTACACGTGTAAGAACTGTGGAAGGGAGCACAGTCGCCTGTCCAGAGAAAGATAGCAGAGGTAGTGCGCCCACAATTTATAAGGCTACGTGGCCAGCCTTGAGGAGCATGTAGACGTTAGTGGTAAGCAATTTTGATTACAGACTCTCTCTCTCTACAAGGCTTTACCTTCTCTCTTCTTCTCTAAGTGTGCTAACTCAACCGTCGGAGGGTTTTTCGGGCAACACGCCGTCGGGACAGCTCACTCTCTTTCTGTTCTCAAGTTAAGCGACGTTACTTGAAGCTTGGACACAAGGAGTACGGAAAGCAACGAATATTTCCTCCCCATACAATTGGCGCCGTCTGTGGAAAGGCTTTGACAGACAAACCTTGCTCTCCAAGCTTTTTCAACCATTTTTCATGGCAAACAACGACGAAACACCGTTGTTCGTCGTCGACAACATCACTCTAGAGTCGGTCTAGATTAGAGATGACCCTCCCACCATTCCAACCATGGCAGGCCTGGAGACCTCCTCTAGAAGGTTACCTAGAAATGCACAAGGAACACTGACCTTTCGAGGAGTCCTGATGGACGACAGCGACGAGGAGAGTCACACGCTCAGCACTTAGAGCACAAACTTAGAGACCAGGATATCCTCATACGGAAGATGGCAATTGAGATGGAGACGCTGAAACGACAGATCAAATGGAAGGGTGTTGCTGGGGTGGGAAACCACAGTAAACACACTTAACCCTGTCGCTCAGGTAGCCAGCACCAACGAGACATGCCCTCCTTCTCCATCACCAGGAGCTACGGGGTTAGCAATTCTGACCCACCAGCGAAGAGGTCATGCACGTGAGACAGTAGCTGCCGCCCCTCACGTCCATTGACAACGTCAAGATACTCTCACTCCACCTGTTCAGGGGACCTGAGGGACGTCTTGAAGGAACAAACACGCCGCAGAGAGGCACCAAGAGTGCCAGCGTTATGACGACTGAGTCCCAGGATCCGTTACAGTGAGGAAGTGGCCATACCACCACCTAGAATGATGGTTCCAGCACCGGTGGACAGAGAGTTGGCAAGACTTACAGCCACCCCGCTGTCTCCAGAGATCGAGAGCACACCTCTCCCCGCCGGATTCCATCAACCTAAGTTCACACTTTATGACGGCAAGACAGATCAGTACATGTACGTTAGTCACTACCGGCAAGTGATAGTAGGTTATCAACACAATAATGCCTTGATGTTTCTCATATTCCCAGCAAGTTTGGGAGAACTGGGCCTGAAATGGTTCGAAAGGCTCCCAGAGATGGCAACAACTAGCAGAAGCTTTTGTCACCAGATTCAAGACCAATACTCGAACACCGAAGGAGGTCGACCACCTCCTGGGTATCAAGATGGAATCGGGTAGTTCTTTGAAGGCATATAATGCCAAATATTATAAGACCTACAATGAGATCCTCGATTGCCTCACTAATTTGGCAATCGCCTAATACAAGTGAGGCTTACTAGTCGGACATAGACTGTGGGACTCGCTTACAATGCACTAGCCCATAACCATGGAATCATTGATGTAGCGGATTAACGAGCATATTCGAGTTGAGGATGATGTCGCCACAGCAACCGAGAGGGAAAATTCGGTTGCGGCGGACCAACGTGTCGCAGGAAAGGTTTACTCGGTGGGGCAGGAGGATAACTTCCCTAATAACCGAGCTAGAGAGCAACATCGTGGTGCTAACCGCAACGACAGAAACAAAGGCCGTGGGAATGACCGAGCTAACACTCCTCGCAGCGAAGAGGAAGATGCCAAGAGAAAGTTAAAGGCACAGACCGACATCACCACAGTTTTTAAGATCCCAATTTATCGCATCCTCCTCAATGAAATTCGAGGTGAGCCATACGTCTGTTGGCCAGCAAAATTGGGAGACACATAGAGGAGCTTCAACTCAAGGTACCGCTGCACTTTCCATGAAGAAAGGGGGCACCGCACGGAGGACTGCATGCCATTGAAACAACACTTAGAAGAGCTGGTTGCGGCTGGGCACTTGGACCAGTACATAGACGGAGGTATGAGAGCCGCTCCACAAGGGTAAGCCGAGCCAAATGGCCTTGCCGTCTTGGATGCAACACCCTAAGGAGTCATCAATGTTATTCATGGTATCATTGAGCCAGCGCGAGTTTGTGAGCTCAAGGGGATGATTAAAAAGGTCGAGCACATGAGGGAAGTGCTCTCTGTTCAGCCCGTCGTAAAGAAAGGAAAAACCAAGGTAAAAGACATCATGACCTTTTCGAGCAAGGACTTGGAAAGAATTCAAACCCCACATAACGACACTTTGGTAGTAACGCTTCGTGTCAAGGATTTTGACATCAGACAAATACTGATCGACCAGGAGAGTTCGGTCGAGGTCATGTACTATGATGCATTCAAGCAGATGAAGTTGAAGGACACGGACTTGGCCCCAATAACATCTCCTTTGGTCGGCTTCAACTCTCAACCGGAATGGTCAATTGGGAAGATCATATTGCCAGTCAAGGCTGGGTCGGTCATGAAGCAGGTGGAGTTTTGGGTGCTGAAGGTCCCGTCGACATACAATCTGATCTTGGGGAGGGGTTAGTTACATGCCATGCAAGCAGTGACTTCGACTTATCATTAGGTCATGCGCTTTCCCGCCCCAACTGGACAAATTGAAAAAGTTTGGGGGGATTAGGTGATGTCCAAACAATGCTTTGTCGTGGTAAATGGCAGTCAGGCCACTAAAGGCTTTGTCCACATGATAGAGGGGCCATAAGGCAAACAAGTCCTAGAGGATATAGGAAAAAGAGCCGAGGAGAAATCAGTGGAAGACTTGGTGGAGGTTCGCATCGATGAGAGTGATCCGAGCAAGTTCTTTCTCTTGGGTTCATCTCTGACTAGCGCCGAACGGCTAGACTATGTAAACTTTTTGGTTTCCAACATTGAAATCTTCACGTGGACGCCTTACGACATGTCTGGCATCGACCCTAGCTTCATTTGCCACCAGTTGAATATCTTTCCCAACGCACTGCAGGTCATTCAAAGAACTCGGTGCTCAGCTCTACACTATGCCGAAGTAGTAGCCGAAGAGGTTAGAAACTTACTGGAAGCCGAGGCGATCGAAGAGGTGCACTACCCCAGATAGATCTCAAACACGTTTGTGGTGCCAAAGAAAAATGAAAAATGGCGAGTATGCGTCAACTACAAGACGGTCAATCGTGCTTGCTCCAAGGATAACATTCTACTCCCAAGGATTGACCAACTAGTGGATCTTACCGCTGGTCACCAAAGATTCAACTTCCTTGATGCATCCCATGGTTACCATCAGATAGCCATGTATGAACCGGATAGAGAGATAGCATCCTTCACTATGCTAAGGGGCTTGTACTGCTACGAGGTCATGTCTTTTGGCTTGAAGAACACCGAGGCAACCTTTCAAAGAATGGTGACCAAAATGTTCACCCCTCTCATTGGTCGCACTATAGAGACCTACATTGATGACATGGTAGTAAAGAGTAAAGATCAGTCCCAGCACCTCGCCGACCTAGCCGAGATGTTTGCTATTCTCAAGCTACACAGATTGCATTTGAATGCATCCAAGTGTGCTTTCGGAGTGGGAGGGAAAAAATTTCTGGGTTTTTTGGTCACCAACCGAGGAATTAAAGCAGGCCCTTCACAAATCAAAGCAATCCAAGAGCTAGAGCGACCAAATTCCTCAAAGGATGTGTAACATCTTATTGAAATGGCAACCGCGCTAAACAGATTCATCAGCCGGTCATCAGATCGTTGTAGGCCCTTTTTTAAGACTTTGAAAGCCAAGTTTTTCTGGAATGCAGAGTGTGACCGTACTTTGACAGACCTGAAGGCATATCTCTCTTCTGCCCCAATCCTAGTCACTCCACAGCAAGGCGAAGAGCTCTATTTATACTTGGTTGTTTCTCAACACGCTGTGAGCACGGTACTCGTCCGAGCTGAGGGGATTCAGCACCTTCCTATTTTCTATGTCAGCAAGACGCTGCTCCTAGTCGAATCAAGATATCTGTCGTTTAAAAAATTGGCTTTAGCCCTCATGATGGCCTCCAGAAAGTTAGCGCACTATTTTCACGCCCACACCATAATAGATCTGACCGAATTTCCACTCAAGGTGCTCTTTGAGAAGGCAGATTTTATAGGTAGAATTTTGAAGTGGGCAGTAGAGCTGGGACAATACGACATAAAGTTCCAGCCGTGAACGGCCATCAAAGCACAAGCCCTGGCTGATTTTGTCACGGAATTTGCACCAGGCACCCACCCCATCTGCCCAGTAGACTTAGCACGCGACACCGAGAAAAAGAGAATGGCTAGTGCGGATTTTGCACGGCCTATGGTGTCGGTGTTGCCGCATGGAGATGAGGTGCATACAGTAGACGAGGTGGACGATCCCAAGCAAGCCGAGCAAAGGCCAGTCGACTTACTGAACGATGAGACAAATGCGCACGTAGGAAAGCTACGCACGATGCCGCCTAATGCCTTGGATTTGTAAAAATCTCAAAATCCCTCCGATTGCTGGAAGCTGTTCATCGAGGAGATGTGGAAGCTCTTTGTTGACGAGGCCTCAAATAAACATGGTGCTGGGCTAGGAGTTGTGTTAACCTTGCCAGACGGACTGACCATTGAACATGCCATCACATTGGGATTTCCAACATCCAACAATGAGGCAGAGTATGAAGCCCTTCTAGGCAGCTTGAAAAGTGCTCTACGAATGGAGGCCACAAAGCTTATGGTGTTTAGTGACTCCAAACTCATCGTTAGCTAAGTCTCTGGTGAATATAAGGCTAAAGATCAGAGGATGGCCAAGTATCAAGCACTGGTACGCGCCGAAATCAAAAAGTTTGCCACAATAAGAATGAAACAAATTGGCCGCGAAGAAAATAGTAAAGTAGATGAACTAACCGGCTTGGCATCCATGCAAAATGCCTTTCCCAACCCTCTAATGATCGAGTTCCTGCCCCGACCTAGCATCGAGGAGCTAGAGGCGCCCAAGATACTTTGCACTGACTTGGAACCATTTTAGATGGATCCAATCATCACCTTCCTCAAAGATCAAATCCTACCCACCGAGAAGAAAGAAGCCAACAAGATCAGGGCTAAGTCAGAGCGGTTTTGGCTCTCTCTATCCGGCGCCTTGTACAAAAAGTCCTTTACTGAGCCGTACTTGAAATGCGTCCATTCCAGCAAGGTTGAAGCTTTCCTCTTTGAGATTCATGAAGGCATGTGTGGTAGCCACATTGCGGGTAGATCCTTGGCATATCGAGCAATTTTTCAAGGCTATTGGTGGCTGTGCATGCAGGTTGACGCTCAGAAATATGTCTGCAAATGCGAGAAGTGCCAAAAATTTGCTCACCAGATCCGCCAGTCAGCCAGGGAGTTGCTCCCCTTGACGAGTCCTTGGCCATTTGCACTTTGGGGGCTGGACATTGTAGGACCGCCTCCAACTGTTCCAGGCAACCGCAAGTTTTTTGTTGCCGCTACCGATTACTTTACCAAATGGGTGGAAGCCGAGCCGTTGGCTACCATCAAGAAAAAAGACGTAAAGAGGTTTGTCTGGCAGAATGTCATTACTCGGTTTGGCATCCCAAAGCCCTCATCTCGGATAACGGCACGCAGTTCGATGGGAAACTCTTCCGCGGATTTTGCGAAGAGTTGAAAATTGAGTTTTACAACTTTACGCTAGTCTACCCTTAATCGAATGGTCAAGCTTGTTACCCAAAAGACAACCAAAGAGGGAGGTGAATTAGGTTTTTATAATTAAAATTAATAATACCCTAATAAAAATTATGACTAGCACAATAGATAAGTATAATTAATGAAATAAAAATAATTAAAACAAGTGTTCTAACAACTATGTCAGTTAATGCACAGTGAAAATGTGAAATATAGCTACAACAATTTAAATAAAATAAAGAGATAAGGGAGAGAGAGACAAACAAATTTATAGTGGTTCGGCTTCAACTCGGCCTATGTCCACTCCTCAAGCTTCACTTGAGATTTTCCCTATGCTCTAGCTTCACGGGGGTGCTAGAAACCTTTTTACAAATAGAGCAATCCTCCACGGATTTTACACAGACTTTCTAAGTCAAGAACACTGAGTGTACTACACTGTTACAAGGTTGAAAAGAATGTGTTTTTGCTTTCACAGAAAGCTACAAGAATTATCTCTCAAATATAGATATAAAAATGAAGCTTTGATTTTTCTGTAAATCTCACACAGGAAAGATGGGCTTAAAGCTATACGTCTCAGTGTATAATTTCTGAAAGAGGATGTAAACAAAAATTAAAGAACACTTCTCAGAGAATTTTTCAGAGAATAGATGTGAGTGATTATAGATCAAAGAATATTTTCTGATTTTTTGTAACTTGTTTACATTAGAGGCTTTGGTAAATATAATGAAACTTATAGCCGTTTATAGCCGTTGTATTCATTTGAATTTATAGCCGTTTATAGCCGTTGTATTCCATCATTACTAATTTGAATATCTTCCACGTGAACCTTTTAAACCTTTTGAACTGCTGCTATGCTGGGCTGTTTGAACCTCTGTTTTTGGGCTGTTTGAACTCCTGATTTAATCAAATGTTAAATACATTCTAACAATATTTAGGATAAAGGTTTAGGCGAGAAATAATGGGACAAAATAAATTTTGATTCTATTTTTCTCTTTCAAATAAATCATCAAAATAAATTTTGATTCTATTTTTTTCTTCCAAATAAATTAAAAACATAATTAAATAAATCATCAAAATAAATAAGTCTAACAAAGCTAAAGCTTCAAACAAGACTAACTTAGACGGGCTGAAGAAACGGCTCGAGAAAGCCAAAAGAAGATGGGCTAAAGAACTCCCCAACGTGCTTTGGGCATACCGAACTACCCCTAGATATTCAACCGGGGAAACTCCATTCGCCTTAGCTTACGGTATGGAGGCTGTCATACTCTTGGAGATCGGTATACCAACCATCCGATCTGAAAACTTTGAGCTTGACTTGAACAATGAAACTATCGCCCTGGAGTTGGACCTAGCTGAGGAAAGAAGGGAAATGACACTAATTCACATTGCGGCCTATTAGCAAGAGCTCTCCAAGAAATATAATAAAACCGTGCATCCACGTTTGTTCAAAATTGGGGATTGGGTCTTGAGGAAAGTGATGGGCAACGCACTGATCCCTGGGGAGGGTAAATTGGGTACAAATTGGGAAGAGCTATACAAGATACTTGGCCTGGCTGGCAAAGAGGCATACCATCTAGAGGACTTGGTCGGCAAAGCTATCCCAAGACCTTGGAACGCAGCTAACCTCAAGCAGTTTTACTTTTGAAATGTAATCCTTTTTCCTTATTTACACTTTGCCTTTTGCTGTTGCATGTAATGTTTAATGAGCAATGAAAAGAAGTGTTTTATTCCTCTTTGTATTTTGGTATTTTATGTAACATTTTCTATTAAAGCCTAGTTTAATGTATCCTGCTGTCCAAAAAGTTGGTGTTATGTCCAGCTTGGGGCATAAGACTGAGCGACTTTTGCTCAACCCCGGGCTGACTTTGCCCGCCGTGCTACCAGTTGGTGTTATGTTCAGCTTGGGGCATAAGGTTGAGCGGCTTTTGCTCAACCCCGGGTTAACCTTTCCCGCCGTGCTAACAATTGGTGTTATCCTTAATTTTGACAATATAATCCGAGCTGGTTTTGCTCGCCAGGGAAAAGTTTGCTGTTTCACTCACTCTTTTAAATCGGGCTGACTTTGCTCGCTACCCCGAACTAATTTTGCTCAAAGTGGTGCAAACTGATGCAATTTAAAAGTTGGCCTTTGGCTTCTTTAACCGAGCTGATTTGTGCTCGAGAGACGTAGCGCTACCCACATTTGAAAAAGTATTCTGCATTTATGCTACCTTTTCTGAGATGAAGTTAGCCTGGCGTGATAAAATGTATTCCAAAAAATTATCTCGGCAAAAATGAAAGCTACAGTTATAACCATTTAGACAAAATAGATAAATTGAAGACGCATGCACATGGCGGGCTAAGAGATGGTGATTTTCATTCATCATTAAGTTTGGTTACAGCAGTGGGGTTTATAGCCCGGTTACACAAAAAAAAAATGCAAAAAGCTCAGTCCACATTCACAGTTTCGGCCTGCTCGGCCAATTCCTGCTCGGTTTCCTCCTCCGATCCGTGCACCAGATTAGGCTCTAAGTCGGGCTCGTTTTCAACTAGAGAAGCCTTGTCCTTGGATCCCCCAAGTGTCGGACTCTGGCCAGCAGGCTACACAGTGGACAATTCGGCCACAACTGCCAGTTTCGCCGCCTCAATGAGCTTTTGTTGCACGGCGCTGGCGTACGTCTGCATGTGAGCAGGAATGAACGCAGCTAGCGGGTTCTTGAACACTTCGGAGTCATGCGCATGACCAATTTTTTCCACGACAGCCTTCCAGCCGCACTGGAAAAATATGTCTTTCATCGCTTCAACCTGCCGTTCGTAAGTTTTCTCTTCCTCCGCATAACCTCAGTCTTCAGCATCATCAATCTGCTTCTCCAGCTCAACTTTGTGGACATCACGGACCTGGCATAGCTCGGCAATGTATCTAGCCTTGTTCGCCTAGATTAACTTCTGCTTGTCTTCCTCGGCTCTGCCCAGTTTCTCGGCTAGCTGTTCCTATTCGGCCAGCACCGACTCGTGAGCGGCCTTCAACTTCCCCAGCTCGACCGTTTTGGCCTTATTATCAACAATGACCTCCTGGAGACTCTGCCACATGGAGATCATTCGTTCATGCGCGATATAGTTTTTCTATGCGGCCTGAAAAATAGAAGAAGTTAGAAGCGGAAGCCGATCAATAACTTGAAATAAAGCGACTCGACTACTTACCAGCACGATAGATTTTGCAGTCGACCCAAGAACCTTCAGGTTTTTTCATGTCTGCTGCCAGGAGCAGACCCTTGGTCATGTTGAAGCCAAGGGAATAATCCTTGTTAGTATAAACTGAGTCAGCAGTTATCACGGCTCGGCCCTTATACTTTAGCTTGGGTGACCAGACTTGGGGGAGGGGGGGTGTGAAGCAGGTGGATAGCTCGCCGAAAGGTTGTTCAGTCTGTTCCCCTTAGTCGGCGATGGAAGCTCGATAGAATCTTCGTCGACCAACCTTTGCTCGGTTGAAGCCCGCCTTTGCCTCTTCTTTGACCGGCCAGCGCCTTTTTCGCTGGCCAGAGCTAGCACCGGGCCAGATTCTTGTGCGGCTTGCTAGTAATACTGGCCTCATGTCATTTCTGCCGGCTGAGAATCGCTCGACTCGCTAGTGATCATCAATTTGATGGCGCAAATTTTTGCCATCTTTTGCTCAACTGTCAAGGGGACAAATTTGATCGGCAAAAGTGTTGGATCCAGTTCTAGAGAGGGGGCATGAAGAAAATTGGTGACCTGGCTTTTATGCGGTGCAGTATGCCAGTAGCTCGGTACATATTTGAGCAACTTTTGGGGCTCTTGTTCTTCTGCTGGGTGCCGCAAAGCAACTCGGATGGCCTCTTGGTTGGCTCGGGAATAATCCTCTGCCAAAATCGTATAATCTACATAAAAATTCAAGTGTTAGATCGGCAAAACGGTTCAAATGCAAAAATGTAAACCGCACTAGGATACTCACCAGCGCTCCCGAAATTTTTGCGTATGGGTGCCTCAATGTCCTCATAATTACCAAACACCCACAAGAAATCATCTTCATTCATCTCTTTGTCCAGGTTGCCCTTATAAGTTTTGCTCGGCCCTTCCTAACCTTCAGGTACTAGCAGAAGCCTCCCTTATTTTTACTAAGTGTATATTGGTGGAATATCTCGGCGAGGTCGAGGTTCAAACCGAGGATTCGGTTTAGCACAGCCACGCCATTTATTATCTTATAAGTGTTGTTGGACACTTGGGTTGGAGACAGCCTAGTCTACCTAAAAAATTCACAGATTAGGGGTTGAACCGGGAAACGTAGGTCGCCTTCCACAATGGACACGACCGTAAAGGGGCAAGTGTCCAATTTACCCCAGGGAGTTTCTCATTTTTTGGCCAGCTCAAAGTGGACGTCATCTGGTATGTTGAATTCTCTACGGAACTCGGCAATTGCCCCAGGTGAACTAACCATAAATCGGTATTTTCCCATTTATCTCGGTATTATTTTGTGTATCTTAAATTTGATAGTAGCTCGGTCAAAATTGAACGGCTCTAGTTACTATTTGCTCAGTCTTTGAGCCTCACTGATTGTGGTGTTGAGGTATGCCTAGTCGGTCCTAGTTCATTATTATTAAAAATAAATGCAAGTGTTAGCACAGCATCAAGTGCGTGGCCACCAAAATATGCCTAGCTCAGCTTTGAAAAGTTTCCTCTAAACTTCCAGCTTTATCTCGAAATACAGTTTTAGCTCAGTTTTGGAGCCTAAGGTGTTAGGCCAGTTCTTGGCCTTTATCCAAAACGGTTTGTGATTATCTCGGCTCAACGCCCCTACTGGTTCCTATCGCGGTCCAAATCACTCAAAGAGACCACAAACACATTTTAGCTCAATTTGGAGCGATTTCAAGATCCAAAACAGAATTTTTGCTCTATCTTGCCCAGGAATTAGGTTGTCCATCCTAAATACGAAGTTTATACACTAGAACTAAGAGGAATGAAAGGCATGGGGGCCTTATTTGTGTTTTTGGTTCCTGTTTTGCTTAGGGTCTACGAATGTTTGTCAATTTTACCCCATAAGAGGGGCATCGACAGTATATCAACAGTCCCAAATAAATAGAAATGAAGAACTTGAAGAACAATAAAAAAGGGAGGTGAAGAAGATTAGAAAAACTTACCAAACATGATGGAAGACCTTGGTCCGTAGAGAAGAGCAGCTTTGACGGAGAATGACGAATCCAACAAAGCAAAAATGACAGCTGAGAATGAGAGCAATAGTGATAGTGATTGTGGCTGAAGTTCAAGGGTTTTGGGTTTTGGGCTAGAAAGAGGATAAACAGTGATGGGGATTTTTTTGACTTCTAGCAAGTATATATGGGGGGAAAGCCAAAAGGAGGCAACCTTTTGAATTTTGGGCATAATGATGACAGCTATGGGGTTACACGGAGCGAATGAGGGAACGCCATGCGGCAAGAAGATGACTGGTTGTCTGTACGACCACAATGATGTCAGTGTGGCCAATTGATCAGTTACAAGACAACCGTCACAAATCTCGAAGACTGTACGGAATTGATAGCTCAGTAATAAAAGTAATCCCAATCACGCTCAGCACGGATAGGATTATGGAGCAATTGAGAAGGGGATTTACGCCGAGCGTTGAGCCGATCTAGGGTTTAGTACGAGAATGGTGTTGGGCCGAGCAAGGGGCCGCACAGCATACGCTCTGGGCCGCACCGAGCCATCGGTTGCCGCATTCGAGATTGATACTTGAAGGGATCGTATTAGCCAAAAGGGTGGACAGAATGCCCTCGTTTGGTTGACCTAAAGAGATGCGAGCTATGTTACGACCGAGCTATCGGTCGCCCACATTCAACCCGATATGGGAAGATCAAGATAGGCGTGATTCAGTCTTGACACCGAGGGAACAGCCGTATAGACTTCACCCGGTATGTAGGAAGTCAGAGTTGGTGTTGCTGGTTGCGAAGTAATGGTTCGGCCAAGTATTCCACATGGACCAATGATGGGAAGAGAAGAATCCACTCCTGGTATGCGTTAATACCATTTGGTAGCGCGACAAACATTGTTTGGAGGTTTTGGTCTCTACACGTGTAAGAAATGTTGAGGGAAACACAGTCGCCTGTCTAAAGAAGGACAACAGAGGTAGTGCGCCCACAATCTATGAGGCTGCATGGCTAGCCTTGAAAATGAGGAGCATACAGACATTAGTGGTAAGCAATTTTGATTACAGACTCTCTCTCTCTCTTTACAGGGCTCTACCTTCTCTCTTCTTCTCTAAGTGTGCTAACTCGACAATCGGAGGGTTTTTCCGGCAGCACGCCGCCGGGCAGCTCACTCTCTTTCTGCTCTCAGGTTAAGCAACGTTACTTGAAGCTTGGACACAAAGACTACGGAAAGCAACGAATATTTTTTCCCCGCACAGTATTCATCATTTCTTTTAAAGTCCTATTTTTCCTTTTAGCAATTCCATTTTGCTGAGGTGAGTTAGGAGCGGTGGTTTGATGAATTATTCCATATTCTTTACAAAATTCACCACAAGGTGATTCATATTCACCACCTCTATCACTTCTTAGTTTTTTAATTTTCTTATTAAGTTGATTTTCAACTTGATTCTTATATTGAATGAAAGTTTCCAAAGTTTCATCCTTGGTTCGAATTAAATAAACATAACTATATCTAGTATAATCATCTATGCAAGTGATAAAATATTTTTTCCCACCTCTAGTTTGAATTGATTTAAAATCACAAATGTCATTATGAATTAATTCAAGTGGCTCAATACTTTGTTCAATTGAATGAAAAGGAGTTTTAGTTAATTTTGCCTCAACACAATTTTACATTTATGATTTAAATCAACGTCAAATTTCGGTAAACATTCATATTAATTAATCTACGCAAAGATCCATAATTAACATGTCCTAGCCTACCATGCCATAAATTTGAAGACTCAAGCAAGTAAGAAGAATATGTATTTTTATTAATAACAGAGGGTACAACAGTTATTACATTTAGTTTGAAAAGGCCATCAGACATGTAACATTTTCCTACATACATCCCATTTTTGGTAAGTACAAACTTGTCACTTTCAAAAACTAGCCTAAACCCATTTTTACTCAACAAATATCCGGAAACAAGGTTCTTGTGAATGTCTGGTACATGCAGCGCATTGTTGAGAGTGAGTTCCTTTCCAGATGTCATTTTCAGAATAATCTTTCCTTGTCCACCACAGAATAAGATGTGAACATCTCTTTGTCGGCACAGAAGTGGCGAGTAGCACCAATGTCCACCTACCATTCTTTAGGATTTCCGACAAGGTTTGTCTCGGAAACATTTGCCATTAAACTTGTACTTCTCAGTTTCCCTTCCTTTAGAGCCTTGTGCAGAACTTTCTCTAGAATACTTCCATTTTTTTGCTTTTGGAGCATATTACACCACATTTGCCTTAGACTCCATTGAATGCTTACCAGCCTGTTTCTCAGAATTGCGGTTGTCCTCCTCAATCCTCAAACGTATAATTAATTCCTCTAATGTCATTTCTTTGCGCTTATGTTTGAGGCAGTTCTTGAATTCCTTCCAGCCTTGTGATAATTTTTCAATTAAAGCAACAACTTGGAAAGATTCACTAAGAGACATGCCTTCTGCGTAGATGTCATGCAGAATAAGTTGGAGATCTTGAACTTGGCTGATCACAGTCTTAGAATCAATCATCACAAAATCTAAGAATTTGCCAAACACAAATTTCTTTGAGCCAGCATCTTCTGTTTTGTACTTTTTTGTAACAACCCTCGTCACTGTTTACCGAATAAGCACTGGTTACCGATAAACTGAACTGATTATGACTGATAAGGGAACTAAATAAATTACTGAGCTGACTGACTGAAATTGAAACTGAATTGATTGAGTTTATCTGTTGTATTGCATATTCTATCTGTTTGATCAATTGATTATCTGTTTGAGTTTTTATGTTTAAACTGCACATTGAAGGCCTTATCGGCGGCTGAATCGGAAAGCGATTACTGTTTCATGATCATCGTGATTTATGTGATTTTATAGTATAATTATCTGAAAACTGATTAGGTATGTTTAAATTAGATTAAAATAAGCCAAATTGCATTAGTTGCCTTATTTACCATCTCGCCACTTAGTGGCCCACTACCTTACACATATGGAGCATTGTGATACACTTGATCAAACATTTTATCAGCCCTTTTGTTGCCTCACAACCGACTAGAGAGAGAAAGATAAGGGAGAGAGTTAGTTTTCATCTCATTTGGCTTGATTTGGTTTGGAAATTGAAGTGTAGTTGCCAATTGAGCTCCTAAACCTTGTAATTAAGGACCTAGGTAAGGATTTCACCTTCTCATTGTTGTGTTTAAGCTTGTTCATGCATGATTCTTAAGCCTTTAGAGAGCTAAGTCATGTCTTAGTCAAATAATGTTGAATTAGAACTCATTTCATGCATGCATGTGTGTATCGATGAATTTTGAGTTGATTTCATGGCAAATTGTCACATGCATGTTCATAATTAAGCTTAAGTCCATGTTTTTAACTTGTTTTGAAAAGGATGAGCTCATTAGAGCATGTTTTGAAGTTTTGAAATGGTTTGAATCCATGCATGTTTGCATGTTCTTCATGTTCTTGAAATATTGGTTTGAAATTGAGTTTAATTAAACACCCTTGGGCTTTGATTTACCAAATTGATCTTTGAAATACATAAGGTTACATGTTTACAAGTGTTTTTCCAGGTTTTTAGCCCAAGAGGATCAAAAATTTGGCTTTTAAACTTGATTTTGAGCTTGGGACTCGAATCTGGAATTTCCAGATTTTAGTCGTCCGCTCGAGCGGGGGAAGTGCCGCTCCAGCGGGAAAAACAAGCTCCCAGCATCTTGCACTGTACATCAGTCTGCTCGAGCGGAGTAAGTTGCGCTCGAGCGGATGACTGGGTGACACGCTCGAGCGGGCGTCGAGCGGAGATTTCACCTATCCAGTACTTTTTGGTCCGCTCGAGCGGTTAAGTGGACGCTCGAGCGGGGACCTTTGTTTGCTTGTACGCTCGAGCGGGGAAACCTGCGCTCGAGCGGGACTCTGTTTCACTGAAAATTCTGAAAATGTTTTCTGAATACATCTTCGCATCCTCATCCCATCCTAGGCATTCTTAGGCCTAGTTTAAGGCATCTTAAAGAGGATATGGATGTAGAACCACACCGAGGCAAATTAGGGATTAAGTTATTATCTTTCCCAACTGTGTAGCTTAGTGTGTGTTCAATCTGTAAACTGTGTAGGGTTGGCTTTCTGTGGAGACGCTCTAGTTCACTGTAGCCCAGAACTCTGTGAGTAACAATTGTGTAAAGATATGTTCAAAATGATTATCTTTTGAATACTGAACTGAATTGCTTACTGAACTGATATGGATTACTGAATGAATGTATGTCCTTTATTTCTGAACTGTACTGTGGCATCCTTAGCACCTACTGTTTACTGTTACTGTTACAGAGATCTCTGTCGGTTTCCTTGTGGAACCACTACTGTTTACTGACTGATAGCCATCATTACTGTTCGGTCTTTTAAGACCTACTGTTACTGATATGCTAATGGATGTACCACATATGACTGTTTACTGCACTGAACAACTGTTATACTGAATGAAATGAATTGTTTTCATTACTGTAAGGACATTCATTCTAAACCTCTTTATGCTTTATGTTATTCACTGGGCTTTAGCTCACTGCTCATTTATATATGTAGGTATGCAGGCACCGGACCAATGCTAGAGGCGTCGGGGTAGATTCCCAGTTTTGTCAAGCCAACCAATGTGCCTCACTGCGAGGTTCCGAGCCTGCCAAGCTTAGGCCATGGGGTGTTTTAGTATTTCCCCCTTACTGTACTGTATTACTTACTGTATAGAGTGAACGTTTGCACTGTACTGTTTATCAGGGATTAAGTCCCTGTTCTGACTGGTTGTATATATATATGCATACTGTTTTGTACTGTTCTGTATATTTATATGAAAATCTTTTGGCATACAGACTGTCACAGCTCATTGGACATTGTTTATTTACTGTATTGGCTTCCGCCATGCCCCTGTACTCTGTTATACTGTCTTACTGTTAAGCAGGCCTTCGGTAATCTAGGATTACTGGCCGGTTACGGTGCTAAACCCATAGGGGCGGGTTTGGGTCGTGACATTTTTCTTCAAAAACTCCCAAAGTTCCTTTGCCATCTTGATAGGACTGTAGACATTATATAATGTATTGTCAAGTCCGTTCAAGATATAGTTGCAGCAAAGAAAAGCAGCATGTTTCCAAGCATCGACTGCAACAACTACTTGCCGGTTGGTTTCATCCTCTTTCAGAGTAGGAGCATTTTCACGGAGAAAATGAGCCAAGTTCAGAGTAGTAAGATATAACAGCATTTTCTGCTACCATCTTTTAAAATCAGTTCCTAAAAAGTTCTTTGGCTTTTCACCGTGATTGACTGGCACAGTCACAACAGAAGAGGGGGTTGGAGCAATTGCAGCCACCATATCAGTACTAGTTTGAGCATTAGTTTCAGTAACTATGGATTTTAAATTATAAAACAAAATTATAATTAGAATTTTATACTACACAAAATTAAACCAAAATCACATAATTAAATTCTGTAAAAATAAAAGAAACAAGAATTGTAACTTTTATTTCCAATTAATATGAAAATAAAATAAAATTTTATTTAAACAAATTAATTCCACACAGAAAATTAAATTTCTGTAACACTTTAAAAATTAAAATACTGAAACAGAATTTTGATTAATGAAAACTCAGAAATTATTTCTGAAAACCAAAATTAATTTCTGATCAACTTCATAAATAAATATTCTGAATTGTTAATGACTACCAGTATATTACTATTAGTTGTCAAAGAAAATAAACAGTATATTACTACTATTTTTTAAATAATATATTACTACTATTTGTTTTTCTAACCAGAATATTATTTTGTAAACGCACATAATATTAATTTCTATAAAAAGAAGAAAAGAAGAAAAGGAAACAAACCAAAAAATTTGTTTTAGCAGAATAATTCGAATATGTCTTAAGATTGTTGGAACAATCTTCTGTGTAAAATAAATAACTTGAAACAAATCAAACAAATAAAAATAAACTACTTATAAAATTTATTTTACCGAAATGAATAAGTACAAAAAATAGATCAAGTCGAGTATATGACACTCTATCCTTAAGACAGATTTGCCACACTTCGATACTTACGGATAAAAGGCGTCTATCTCTCAGGATACAATGATCTACACAGATTGTAGTAGCACTCAAAACAATTTGTACAATGAACAAAACCTATGTTCTTTACTCTCTAAATTTTTTCCTAAGAACTAATATGAAGAACAATGCACACAAAGAGTAAAACCAGGAAGAAAAGAATTTTTCTGGATATGAAAATCTGCTAGAAATGACCACTATTTATAGGCAAATTGGTGACTTTCAAATCTATCCAAACATGTATGATCTTGAACTGAACAGGTGCAAAAACCTGAACAGATACAGTTTGAAATTTGAACAGATCTGCTGGTTGTTTTATAACTGCTGGGCAGTTTTATAATTGTTAAACAACAGTTTGAACATGCTAGAATTAGATCGGAAAGGCACTGTATGGACAGGAAAAATTGAATTCAAATTTGACACAAAATTTGAATTAATTTCGTTCATAAAAAATAATTTTCTCGCATGAATTTTTGAAAACAATTCAAATAAATTTTGTCCAAAAAATTAATATTAGAACCGACCCGACCCACAACCCACACCCGCGCCTAGTACGGCTCGGCCGACCACGACGGCACGCGTGTGTGGCAGTTTGAGCCAAGGTTCACTTTGTCCATAACTCCTTCCTTCTACAAACTTAGGGTGTCCCTTAGGGTACAACCCAAGTGTTGCCACCTAGAACTTATATACACACATAAGCTCTCTTAACTTTTCAATGTGGAACAAGTCTTATAAGGAAACCCACATTTTATTCTTTAATTGTCCATTCCACGAACCCGAAAATGACGTCAACTTCCCATTCACTCATAAATGGTCTTGACGCACCTTTTTCACCGTGTGACTTGCCATGCGACAAGGAACACATCATCTCTTTGGACTCAACTCAAAAGACGTTTGGGACCCACTCAAATTTAGACTCAAAATTGGCCTATAATAAACCTATAAAATCATAATTCCAACAGTGATATTTATAATTTTTAAAAACACATAAAGCTATTTATATTGTAAACAGATCTAAGAAAGTGTATTTATAATTTATCCTTTACTTCTTGATTTCTAATTAACAAGTTTCAAATTGAGAAGAGTAGCAGCAAATAAACGCAATCTTATCATAAGATGTAGTTTATAAACTATAATCATTTAAAATATATTTAAATAAGCTTTAACTTATTTACTACTAGTTTAGTATTTTTTATTGTTTTTGACCGACTCGAGGTTTAAAGGTCACTCCAAGCTAGCTAAACCATCAGAAAGTCTAATTAAATGCCCAAAAAAGATATCTCATAATTTTATATAATTGTAATTATATGGTGAAGATTAAATTAGTGTTGTGTAGTGTATAGAATAAATCTAGGCTGTTAATTAATAATTCTGAGTAAAAAAATTGATTTTGTAATATTATTATTAATTTAATTAGCCAAACTCAAGAAAAATTACTTCAATAAAATAATAAAAAAAAAAGTAGCTAAAATGATTTTGTGTACAATAACTATTTATTTTTGTTCAGACACTATTCTCGAGTTATTTGATTTTTATTTTAAAACCATTTACCAATTCTTTTCATATCTCAATGTCTCTCATAAAAAAAAAAACATTAAATGAATATTTTTTTTTAAAATGGCTATAATAAAAAAAATTATTAGAGTTTACATTGAAAAAATAACTGAATATTTTTATTAGTATTACTAAGATGCTATATAAACCAGACAAATTGGAGGAGAATCAAACCTCAAGCTTTCCAAAAGAGGTAGCTAAATTTTCCATGATACACATAAAAACTTAAGCTGAGTTCAAAACAAATTAAAAAAATTGACGAGTTTACGAGTTTCTTTTTATTCATTTATGATTTTATTTATATAACAAATCAATCTAAAATAAACTTTCAAAAGAGAGCCAAGAATTTAATATAGGGGCACCCATTAATTACAATCTCAAATTTTTTCTTCCCCAATCAATAACAATAACATAATAATAATTTTTCGAACTAATGTAAAACATTAAAAATTAATATCCATTACAAAAAGTTTGAAATTTTAAACTTTTACAATTGATCCCGATGAGTTTTCATCTTTTGAAATCTTTCCATAATAGTGTCATTGTCAATGCTAACAAAAATATCTCTCTCAATGTAGACAATCAAGCTATCATTCATCCATTCATCACCTATTCGGTTCCGCAACCGATTCTTCACAATATTCATAGATGAAAATACCCTCTCAACAGTAGCAGTTGCAACAGGTAAGATTAATGCTAAAGTCAAGAGCAAATACACCAATGGATATACTTTTTCTCTTTCAGTCTCTACCATTTTCTTAGCAAGATCGGCAATTCCATTCAACATTGAGAACTCACTACTAGATAGCATATCGATAATATATGTATCAAGTTGATCATTAAGTACCATGAGCTCCACTGAAGAAAATTCTTTGGGATAAAATTCAGCAAGATGAATTAACTTTTTTTTGTCAAAACTAGAGAAAGAGTTAGATGAATTCAAACATGCCACACAAAGTAACAACTCAGTGTTTGACTCAGTGAAACGAGCATTTAGTTCTTGAATTTGCATATCCAAAATAGTATAAAATAACTCAGCGCGATAGTAATGTAAGTTTATAATTTCTTGAGCATTGCGCATTTTTCTCCCTTGAGCTACAAACATATCTTCCATTTGGGGAACATCAATTTCATGTTTTTCACACAAAGACAAAATATCATCAAGTAAAGATGTCCACTCACTCTCCCTCATCTTTTGGAGTCGTACTTTAGAAATTTGAACTAAATTCATGGCATTAACAATATCTTGATCTTTCCTTTGTAGTGCTTGCGATAACTCAGTTGTAATAGCCAATATCATTTTCATCAAATGAAGGTTCAATACAAACTTAAATGATTGAATTAAGTCCAACAAAATATTTGCTTCTGCTCGTTGTTCTGAATTTGAACCATCCTCCGAAATCAATTCAAGCACATCAATCACTGTTGAAAACATACCAGCCAAGCTGACTAAAGTACCATAGTGTGAACCCCAACGTGTATCACCAGCACGTTTAAGATTAGTTTCTTGATTTAAGTCTTGTCCACTAGATAGCTCTCCAGTATTAAGTACCTCAGCAACTTTTGTAGCTTGCTTCTCCCTAACAATATCTCGGCGTTTACATGATGCTCCAACAACATTCACCACATTAGAAACCAAAGTGAAAAGTAAAGCAATTTGATTATGATTCTTTGCCACAGCTACAAGTGTCAATTGCAATTGATGAGCAAAACAATGAACATAATATGCACAAGGATTCTCTTTTAGTATAAGTGTTTTAAGACCATTGAACTCACCTTGCATATTACTAGCCTCATCATATCCTTGACCTCGCAATATGAAAATACTCAATCCAAATTTGGAGAATTAATTTTCCATAGCTTGTTTAAACGAGAGAGCATTCGTATTAGCAACATGCTCAATACCCAAAAAGCGCTCAATCACTTGGCCTTTTTTGTCAACATATCGTATTACAACTGTCATTTGCTTCTTGATTGATATGTCACGGGTTTTATCAATCAAAATAGAAAAAAGTGCATCACCAAGATCTCTAATAATCACATTGATAGTTTCAAATGCGGCTACATTTACAATGTCTTTTTGAATATTAGGAGATGTCAACTTGAGATTTTGTGGAACATTGCTCAATGCAACCATTTTGACATCTTCATTATGATAAGCAAGAAACTTGAGAAGTTCAAGAAAATTTCCTTGGTTACTTGAATTTGCAGATTCATCATGCCACGAAACGCAAGTCCTTGTCTTAGAAGAAATTTAACACAATCAACTGATGAATTCAAATGAGTTCGATACTCAATTCGAGCTTGATCAGATTGTTTGAAAAAAATCATTTCAATATGTTGGTTTTGGTTTAACAGGTCTTGACAGTTACTTGAAACTTGATTATGAGCACTATTGGGACCTCCAACATGAGTCTGAATTTTTTCTTTTTTCTTCCAATTTGAGAAACCCTCACCAACAAAAGAATCACCACCAGCTTGATCTCCAATATCGGGTTTGAAAAGATAACAACATAAACAAAATGCTGCATCTTTTGCTACACTATACTCCAACCAATTATAAAATTCACTAAACCAAATTTGATTAAATCGCCGAAGTTTTTGTTCAAATGATTTTTGTAGAAAATTATGATCACGAGGTTGACAAGGACCTTTTTGTAGATATGCCCTACGAATTCGGTCTCGATCATTAGCATTATAGTCCATAATCCGAGGCCGTAGTCCTGGATCTGCAGGAAGGTCTACTAAGTTGATTTCTATGCGACTTTGTTTTGCAAAAGAATAATTTTCATCTTTTTCTTAAGAAAGAGATGATTCTCACTTTGATTTTCTTTTGAAATATTTCTCCATGATTGTTTGAAAAAAATAAAAATCAAAATAAAAATTCATAATCAAAATCTCAAACCCCCCACAAATCAAAATCTTCAAGTTCAATACAAATCAAAAAATTTAAATTAGCACAAATCACAAAAAATCAAAATTTTTAATTTTAGCACAAATTATAACAAATCAAAATCCCTAATTTAAATATTAATCACTGCAAATTAATATTTTTAATTTGAGCACAAATCAAATTCCTAATTTTAGCACAAACAACAACAAACCAAAATCCCTAATTTTAATATAAATCACCACCAATTAAGATTCATAATTTTAGTATATCAAAATATCTTATTTTAACATAAATAATAACTAATAAAAAAAATTACAAATTAAAACTTAAAAAATAATTATAAATTAATACTCATAATTTTTATTTAAAAGTTAAAAAATAATAATAAAGTTACCTCTAAACAATGAAGAGAAAATACCAAGGTTGTAGTGTGGTCTCAAATTTGTGTTGTGTGATCCTAATTTGGTGAATCGTGAGTCGGTAAATTACAAAACAATAAAGGGAGACAAAGAAGACAAAGAAAATATGAAAATACTTCACAAGTACTGTGAATAAATAAAAAAATAAAGAATTTCATACACTTATAGGGTTTTAGAATTTTAACCTTATTGTAATTGAAATTGTGTGCACTCACCTAAAAAAAATTATGTATCAATATTTGATTGGGATTAGAATTCCTAAAAAACAAAAATAAAATAAAATAAAATAAAAATACAAACGTGGATGCGTCTAGCGTGTGTGTGTGTTTGTCAGTGAGTTTGAATGTGTGTGAAAGTGAAAGGCAGACCACACTTACAATTTAAAAAAAAAAAAAATAAAATAAAAAATTTAATTTCAAAAGTCAGGGGTGACCCCCCTGAGCCCAATCTCCCTCCGCCCCTGTGATATGATTGAAGTTTGAGTAGCTTGCTTCCCTTCAAGTCATTTGTTGGTGATTTACAGAAATAGCACAAGCAATTATGTGCTTCAATATAACTAACAGAGTAAGGTATTATAGTCGACTGCGATTTCAGAATCTCCCTGTTGAATAGCCTGTTCTCCTCTGTGAAATCAATTATCCTAACAAGAAGCAAAGGGGGGAACTACATATACAATTGTCTCAAGAGGCCAAAAACCTTTAGTTCCATTATGTACTGTTCCATTCACAAAACACAGAGCACAAGAGATGATAAATGGCCAAAATTAAAAGCACAAAATGTAACTCTGCAATGACACTAAAACCCCAATTTATTACAGAATTTTAAACAATTGAGACCCAAAAAACAAAAAAAACTCACTAACCAAAATCTTGAGACAATCCCAGAAAAGAAAAAGGATGGAACTGTAAAATATTTTCCGGCAAAACCTTTCTTCAAATTTTCCAACAGAAGACCATCTGGTAAAAACTGGAACCTCTGAGCTAAGAATGTAATGGAGGAGATGGGTGTACTGCACATCAGGTTTTAACATAACCAACTTCACTATCTTGTTCACTTTCCCTCAGTTAACCGTTTCTGTTTGGGGATGTACTTTATCTTTACACCCTTTTCCGGCTTTGTTCTGAACTTGGCTTTAACTGTTCCGGTTGTCATAGACTCCAAAGCCACCGTGCTGTCCAGCAGGTTCTCTGCATTGCCAAGAACGTGACGTCCGTGATCATCTGATGATGGTATTACTACTTGATAGTCATTTTCAGCGTCAGGGCATCCTGGAGGTTCGGATTCTGGGGCTAGGACCAATTTCACATGATCTGCTGCAATAGCCTCCTTCCACCCTACATGGAAATCACAGCCAATCAGACAGGAGTGAATGGAACAAAGTTCATTATAAAGTTGAAAATATTTTAGAGAGAGAGATTGAAATCAGACGAAGAAAAACATACTATATGCAAGAAAAGCTTTTGCAGCATGGCTTGAAAAGGGACAGTCTTCTGGCTGAACACTTTCTTCCATGAGTGGGTGAGAATTGTTGTCCTCGTTCTCATTCTCATTACCATTACCATCCAAAGCACAAGACCTTAGACAGCTTTCACTAGACACTGTTTGATAATTGCCTTTTCGTATTATTATGTCCTCTCTAGATTCTCCACCGTCACTTTGAACTGGCATTGGACCTCTGGTTTCATGCCGACTCACTGGCCTCCAAAGCTTAACCACGGATCGATTTGAAACACCCTGAACAGTATCAGATTTTACGGTCTTCTCATCACCACTGTACTTTGACATTGCATGCTCACCGAGGCTGTCACTTGGCTGCTGAGCAGTACAGCTCCCCAATGTCACCGATATAGAACCAATCATCACCTCACAATTTTGATCTGCTTGGTTTACTGCCTCCTTCTGTAATCTAGATTTCAAATTCTCCCCATCATTTTCTGATTTTGGCTTCCGGGTCCAAATTTTATTGCCATTGATTACTTGAGCAGACCTTGCTTCCCTAGGTGCACCATGCTTCTGCACCGGTTCAGTTTTCAAAACTTGAGGATTCTGATTTGCATGAAAGCCATTTCGTCCACCCCTTTGTGATTTTGGCACCTGCCATCGAGAAATAACTAAAATCCTACGACCACTTCTGTGCGCTGTTTGGCGTTCGACATTTGAGTAAGTGCCTGAATCAGACTGCTCACTGCTGAATCCATTTTGAGTTTCAGTATCAGCATCTTCTTCAGTGATTGAGGATTGGATAGGTTCAAGAAGTGAGGGATCACGAACGTGATCTGTCAGTGTCTCTAGGGTGTTTGAACTAGATGATTCTGCAGAAGGTGAACTGTTCAATGTATTGGCAGGGACCTTTAAATCTTCCGTCTCCCCATTCACTTGCTCTTTGAGTTTCTGTTCCTTCTGCCTTAGCTTCTTCTGCCTTTTCCTTTCCAACAGCTCAGCTTGCCTATAAAAATTCAAAAAATAAAATTTGTAATAGGACCAACTTTCTTTGATTAAATTTGTTTCCAAATGAGCAAAATCACAAGCCAAAATTTTCAAAGCATGTTCATTCCACAATTGAAGGAGTTCCCAACCCTTTGGGCCTTAATGAGGGAGTGCTTGCGGATCCGCCCACCTGCAGGCCCATCTAAGTCCGTCCTGTCCAGCTCCCTACTACTATGGTCATTCCTAGGAAGGGTTTCCATACACTAGTCACACCCCTTATCCTTTTAAATGAGCCACACACACCCAAAAATAATAATAGTAATAATAATAATAATAACTTTCATTATTTGTCCTTCCTCCTATATTTCTCTCTTACCAAGGAGAAATGAGACCAAGAGTAAGAAAACTTTAAATTTACCCAATACTTCCAACTATAAATGCATAAATTTGATGACGTTAACAAGTATTTATCATATAGAACAGTTGATTGCAAGTTTTAAGATCAGAAAGTTGAAGAGGGTTGGCAAGAAGTCATAACTACCAGACAAAAGGTGGAAAGAACCCAAACATTCCAGCTCTAACCTAGAGAAATTGATACATTGAAGCATCATAGATACATATTGAACTTGTACAGAAATGCATATTCTGTAACAATTTAAATGCAAGTGAAGTACATATTGTTATACTTTTCTTATCTACATCACTGCTTTAGCCTTTTAAGTCCTTACTAATGTTGTTTATACTTGTTTATGGACCTTTGATCTTATGCCAAAATAATAAATTAAAATCCTACAACATACAAAACTCCCACTTTATAATATAGTAAGCAAGTGGTCCGAATTATGTATCAATAGGCAGAATTTACCTTTTCTGAGCAGCTTCTTCCTCCTCCACAAGCAACTTCTGGCATCTCAAAGCCTCAGCGTCCTTGTCCGCAAACCATGCTCTGACCTGAGCACCGAAGAATACTAACTCAGTTATTGTAAAAAAAAGAAAGAAAAAAAAAATTTAATGTGCAACCAAGGAGTCAAGGCAGAAATCAAGCATATTTAAGGACACATCCCATCAATGCCACCCAGGTGATAAAGAACTTCAAAATCATTGACAATGCCACTCGTTTAAAGTACTCTTTCCATATTACACAAGTAGGTGTGTGCTAACACCACATTCAAGTTATGCACACACAAGCACAAGCATGCGTGTGTGCGTGCACACACACACACTCATTTGTGTGTTTGATTGTGGATGCAGAAAAACAAAAGAACAAAAAATACAGTAGTTTTTACACAATTACTTTATTTATATATCGCAACCAACAAATAATGATACAAGGAAAAAATGTACCAATTTCTGTTCAATAAGGAAGCTGGTGCAAGCAACCAAGTTCTTCATCTCGAGTCCAATTTTCCCAGCTTCCCCATCAAAAACATACCTTTGCACTGATTCAGCTGTACCAGCACATAAGAATGTCCTCTCGCTTGCATCATCAAGGATGCCAAATAGTTCCTGGGAGGATATAGGAAGCCTGGAAGGTCTAGCTTGGATGATATCCTGCAAATAGTACATCATTATTGTTATAGAGAGTAAGAGAATATAACAATGAGTGAAGGGGTAATGGCAACTATAAACATGTATATAATAAATAAAGTTTAAAAATAAAAATAAAAATAAAAATAAAGAACAGTAGAGCTCCCCTTACCAAAAGTGCAGACCCAGCCTTCACATATAGTTGCGGGAGAGCACAAAATCCTGGTTTCCGGATAAATGATGTCAATGCCTGAATGACTGAAGACCCAGGAACTTCCTAAAGGTATTGTCAGATAGAAAATATTATTTACAAATACAAAATTAAAGTAAAGCATTCTCTTAAGAAAAGGTAGAATAAACAATGCACGAAGGAATGGTAATTCTCTCACTTTGTGCATGTGCGTGAATGTGCGTGTGGGCGTGTGTTGGAGAGAGAGACTTTCAGGAATTCATAATAGTTCAGAAACATCCTTTAAAAAAAGGTGTGATGTTTTTTACAAACCAAATAAAAGAGCTAGAATATTACCATTACCAAAACATATTTCAGAGTCTTGTATTAGTGAACCAACCTAATGTCCCCCTCCATGGATTAAAATCATGAGAAATACACTGATTTCATATAATTAAACATCTATTAGCTTCATAATAATAGTCTTGCCTTGACTTCTTGATAGGAGCCAAAATGTTACACATTTAGGCACTTCAGATTACACTCTTTAGAGTACACATTTAGGCCATGTTACTTGATGTTTTTTTACGTTCTTTTCTGTATTTACAAGGTGTTCAAGTCTTTGCACTTAAATTGCCTCATTGGAGCTCTTGAAAGCTTAAGGGGACTTATAGAATAACGTGGCCTGAGCCACGGAACTGGACCCTGCAAAACTTGAAACAAGAAAACAGAGAAAATCCTATTGCCCTCTTTTGCATGAGCGGAGGTGAGCACCACTCAAGCGGAACTCTCCACAGGAAATCAAAGCTCGTAAAGATAAATCCACCATCCTTGGCCGCTCAAGTGCAAGTGGAGCTCCGTTCGAGTGGGAATAGACACGAATTCAAGTATCTTAATCAGATTTTGAGTAGGATAGTTAGACCTAACTCATGGGAGACACATAAATAGAGGTGTCCAACTTCATGTTTGATGTATTTAATTTATGTGATTTTAAATGCAAAGTTATACAATGGTAATCTATGTGCATCTATTTAAGGGTTCAAATGACATATGCTTAGAAGACGAGTCATGCTACAATCTTTGTAGACGCTTCATGCCTATAAAAAATGAGTTATGTGTGATTCTTAAATTCATGAATCCTCTTGAAGACCATGTTAGAGCTTGTAGTCATAACTAGTCACTAACGAATTAATCAATCAATTCCCGATATTAATAAAACTAGTGGTGGATTCGAATCCTTAAGTCTCTCTCAACTCTTGAACACCAACTTGCTTTTAATTTTGCTTCACTTTCAACTTCAATTTTAGTTTTAGCTTAATCAATTAAAATTTACAAACTCCTTTTCCTGAATTAATTTGAGAACCCATTACTATATTAACACAATGCAACCTCTTAGTCCTTGAGGTACAACACCCGGACTAAAGCCACTATTTGACACAAATTGGAGCATTAGTTTGGTACTAGATTTGAACCGATCACTTTTAGTTGCTCAATTTTTAAACAAAATATAAAGCCAATAAAGGAATATCCAGGTTAAGGCAATGCCTCGAATTGTAATAAGCATAACGTCATAAAAGATTTTTCACTAAGTTTAAGAATTATAGAAATTGACCTTCACAGCCTACGCACACACACAGAGATAGAGAGAGTGTCAAGGAAGGCCATGCACGCCCAAAATAGCCCCTCAAGTATTGCAAAGACATAACACACATCTACAATCCCAAATTTCACTTAAATAACAACTTGAGAAAGTCATTGGTTAAGAAATATATAAGGCAATACAATTAACTTGATGGATTTCCAAAATGTTACAAGCTAGAAGAATGTATCATTGTAACCCAAGAGGTATGCAATCAGATGAACACAAATAAAACAAAAACAAAAAAGAGATAAGGCCCATGTTAGTACCTCTAGAGTCACATCCTTGAGTGACACAATTTCCTTAACCTCGTCCAAAGATAGCTGCATAAAACACAACCACATGAGCACCATGCCAACAGCAGAAAGACAAACACTAAAAAAAATAGTTACCTTATCCCAAAATGCTCCCAATAGATCTCTATATTTATCAGACTCCTATAAAATGTATATTATATCAGATTCGGCATAGGGAGAAAGAATTATTTATAAAACGTAGAAAGAAAACTTTCAATTAGGATACTTAAGGAAACATGATTACATTTCAGCATGCCTAAAGAAGAAAAACATCAACAAAACAAAACTGCAAACATAATCACAAAAATTGAAGCACATAACAGAAAGAAACCTTATTAACATTTAGAGATCGGCGGTGCACACGACTATGTCTCCGATAGTTGATCGGGGAACAAAATTCCCGGGAACACTTTTCGCACTTCTGCATCTGAATCTTCAATGGAGATAGCAAGGGCCACCCTGGAAGATCTGTTAAAAAATAGAAGGCCATGAATCTTCAACATTAAGCCCAACCTAGTGCCAACTAAAACCCCAAATACCTACTTAAAACATTTTACATAAATTTTTCAGGCTCACCATTGGCCTTAGTCAGCCACCTAAGCAAAGGCAACAACAGCCTCAGGGATTCTAAGTGACTGCATATGTTCAAAGGCATTTGTTCCCTTTATGGGGTTTCCACCACTTTTTAAACGGTGAACAGATACCTTTGCCCCATTAACCTCAGCTGTATAACTGAAGCCATTCCAATGCTCTAGAGAATGCTCCCTCTCTTCTATAGTGTTGTTAAACTCAAGACCAATAGAAAGTTTGCTAGTACCTTGCTGATCTAAGGCGTGAAGTAATTGGATCCACTGCACTGGGTTGTCTCCTGTCCTTGAGAAAGAAAGGGGAGGCTCTTTCCCTATTGCCTGTTTGATAAAAGTGTCAAGAGAATCATTCCCCTCTGATTTCATAGCATCTGGGGTGCCACTGGGCCTTAGTTTCACAACTGGCATCTACACCAGCCTCTGGGTTGGAAAATGGCACTGCAGGAAAAAGAAGAAACAATTCAAAGAATTTAAAAAAAAAAATAAGAATACAAACTTGAAACATGACTAACAGCTGGTAAGACCTCAACAAACTGAAGCATTGGGGTACAAATAGTAACTCCATAGAGATTACTCCCGAAATAACTCCACATGCTCATTTCCATTTTCCAGGGGGGGAAAAAAACTATCAAGACATCCATTGTTCCATATCATTTTATTAATAGCATAAAAGAGATTCAGTTAACTTATGTCACAAGAATCTCAACCTCATGGAGACTGGAAACGGAAAAGTCAACCTTCAAATTTGGCCCCATAAACATTAAAAGACAATGGGTGATGGAGAATAATTAACCCATTCTGAAGTAAGATACAGTTACTCACTGGATAAGCCAGTAGAGCATTAATTAATATGAAGTAATGAAAAGCGCATAACAGAACAACAGCACAACGGATAAAACATCATGCAATGCATGATTTATTGATTGTATGGAAAACTAATACAACTACCAATCACAACTTGTTCCACGTCAAGCACCTGTCAATATGCTGTCGGAATTTAATATGTAGCGACAACCACATTTATTATAATGCACCGTTTATCCAAAAGTAAAATTCAACGCAAGTTATTCAACGGAACCCTCACAAAAAGAATTTTTTAAGTTTTCCAAAGGAAATCTTTGTAACTTCCAGGCACAAAAATTAACATGCTGAGAAACTGGCTATACTCATATAAGCAGATCCTATGTTTTTGGTGAGAAACATTGGTTGTTTCTCAACCCCTCAACAAAAAAAGACCAATATGTATATATATGTATACAAACCAAATAATAAAAAAAAAATTACAAAATGAGGGGGGGCCACCCCTGCTGGGTAACAAGAAATAGTTTGCAAGAAACTCAGTGGAACACAACCTCCCATTTTCAGAATCAGCCCCTCTGACCAATAGTTAGCTGCAATACTCATCTCTCTATACATATGCGTAAATATACTTGTACTGAATAGATGGATAAAAATGCAAGTACCGATTTACGAGTTTATGCATGCATTTGACAATGCTATTTGCTGTCACATTGTAAGCCTATTTAGAAGGAAACCCGAAATGGAAATAAAACTAAAGCAATTGCAATAATGATGTGAATTCAAATACACCCAGTTTAGTATAGCCAAAAAAAAACTTTAATTGTGAATGCCAAACACCAAACTCCCAATTCTACAAACCTAACAAATATTAGATCGAATTTTTCTTAATTAAACAAGGAAAAAAGAAGAGCAAATGAACTCAACAAGCCCATTCAATTCCACATTCACCAACTTGTGCCAAAAAAAAAATGCCCACAAAAATTTATTTCCAATTCATCACATACAATACAAGAAACAAGCCCATTCAACAACTCTTACATAAGATTAAACAAACATGATACAGAATGTACAAGTTCGTACACAAACAATCAAAGAAAGAAACAATCAAACACTAACCCAGATCAAAACGATTCAAGAGAACTACCAGATCAAAAACAAAATTGCAGAACTAAAAAGAGATTGATATGATTGGGAAATCAAACAAAGTCGAGAGAAGAATGAGGTTGCTAGGGTTTGAGGTCACGTGATCTGTGATCAGCACGTGACCCTAGTGAACACGAAAAGAAGAGCGAGAGAGAGAGAGAGAGAGAGAGAAGATTTGAAGAGAGAGTTCACGTACCGATTGTGAGGAAGGAATGGAGGGATCGCCGGAGATCAGAGGGAATCGAAGTCGCCGGAAAGTGGGCCCCGTTACGATATAGAGCTCGCAATATACGAGAGGCGGTCGGCGAGAGAGAGAGAATTGCAGGGAAGGAGGAGAGAGTGAGAAAAAAGTATATAAAGGCAGAGATGGAACCCTTTTCCGTGAATAAGGAAACTTATAATTCATCAACTTTTAATTGCATTTTTAACTTTCTTCAAATTTTATTTTAGTCGATTATCTTTTAATTAACATATGGGCCCCGTTTGGTAGAGCTGTGAGAAAGTGATTATAGATTATAACTGTGAACATAAGCTGGTTTTTGACTTATGAATTAAGCATCTCCTCCCACACTCAAAAAATAAGTTGATTTTTGACTTACAAAAAGCTATAATTTGTATTGTTAAGCTGAACTAAACACATCAAAATAGCTTAAATTAAGCCCTACCAAACAGGGCCATTTAAGTTTAAGGTAGCGTTTCGTAGAGTTTTTTAAATATGATTTGAGAACAGAGTTGCATTTTGAGTTTGTGAGTTTTGAAATTATTACTATTTGAATGTAGAAAATTTGTTTGGTTATAAGTTTTGAAAAGAATTTTGAATTGAGTTTTTAATGTTTGATGTGACATGTGAAACAAGAAAATTTGTTTGGTTATGAGTTTTAGAAAGAATTTTCAAAACTTAATTCAAATTGTTACAATTCAAAACCAAAAACACTACTCAAAACTCTATCGAAGATTCTGATCAATAAACAAACTCTTTTTAAAATTCAATTAAAAAAATTAATTATTAACAGAAAATAACATTAATCAATTTTTTTAATTCAAAATATTACAAAGGCAATAATTTTTTTTTTCAAAATAAATATTCAATTACTGATTCAAAATAACTTTTGATTGTATATTTGGTTCGAATTTTTTAAATATTTTTTAGTTAAAATATTTTTATATTTTTAATAATTACAGTCACAAATTATTTGCTATTTGGGGTTGTTTGGGATGATCTAAATAAGTGCACTTTTTAACTTTTTAGGAAATATGGGTTAGATTTGGGTTGGATTTGAAGTGATGTGTTAGAGAAGTGATGTAATTTAAATAATATGATGTGACTTAAATAGGATAGTGACTTTTTGACTTTTTTGAAACTTGCCAAACCAGCCCTTATTGTATTCTTATTTTCAAATCAATGGCCAAAATGTGAAAGTCAAACAAAAATTAGAATATTATTTTGTAGCATCTACATAGTTTACCACACACACAATTCAATTTTATTCAAATTTTTTTATTCGCTTTCAACAGAAAATTAGTCTACAATAGTACAAACACATTTATGTATGTATGAAAGAGTTATCCAAAAAAAAACCCACTGTAGTGCTTAACTGGCTGGACATCCAGAGGGATATCCGAAGGGATCTTCCATAGACTCAAAAAATTCAAAAACTGTATGAAATTATGAGAGTTTTGCATTGGAAGTTTGTTTTGGAATGAGTTCTACCAAACGTGAAACAGAAATGTATTTTGAAATGTGTGGTGGAATTAATTTTTGAAAACCCCATCCGAACACTTTGTTCACGTGAAGAGGTGAAATTGTAACTGAAAAATTGTACCAAACACAGCCTAAGATTTTAGCTCGCATTTTAATGTAATTCTTTTGTCATTTTTTTTTTCTAATCAAATTATAAATATGAGAAATATTTAAACCATTAAATAGACCATCTAGTTCACCCGAGCGGTTGCACAAATGGTCATGAAAAAAGCATTTAGGTGCTAGGGTGACTAATGTTTCAGATTTGAGTATATGAACAAATGTTAGCCTACTTTATAGCTCACTGTAGCTAAAAAGTTGATAAAGCCCAATAATCACCGCTAACTACATATAATCTTATAATATGAGATAAATAAATCACTACGGCAAAGTACATACAAACCTCAAAATAGGAGAGAAATAAAATCACCATCGCAAAGAGTACAAAACTCCTCTTCATAGGAGTTGGACACAAGATCTCACCATTACAAAAGGTATCAAATTTTTTCTCCATAAAAGTTGAACTCGAAATCTTACGCTACAAAGATTGTTACACAATAACTATACCAAAAGCCCTAGTTCTTTTGTCATTCCATTATATAAAATTGGATTAGATTTATCTTAGGTTCATATCTCAATTTGAGAGGCTTATGGGATCTACCATGAGTTATGTTTTGATAATTCGAATTATTCATTTTGTAGAGTCTTCAAGGTATATCATTTATTAAAAAATTAGGTCGATTTGATAATTGTAACATTTTCATTTCATCGTGTTTGTCTCTAAAAATTGATGGACTTTTTAAAAATATATTTGTTGTTTATTTTTTTGGAGACCAATGCGATAAAATAAAAATGTTGCGGTTATTGAATTGAATTAAATTTTTATGGACAATATGCATTGAGAGTCTTATAATATGAACTATTCAGATTATTGAAACGGGATCCGTAGTGTGTCGCATAAGCTCCTTAAGTTTTTTTAAGTTCAGATGTGAACTTGTGAACTTGAGAGAAGTATAATCCTATAAAATTTGAGTGAAAGATGAAACAAGATAGGCTAAAACAAAATTTAACTGAATATTAGAGGGTAAAAAAATATAATTTATCTCGTAATATGTTCCTTCTAATATTTCTAAATTATGTTCATGTGGTCCATTATTAGTTATTTTCTCTAAAATTTTAGGGGCAAACTTCACTTTACCCCCCATTGTTTTGTGTTGGGTACGGATTACCTCCATAACATTGGGAAATCACAACATAACCCCCACGTGGGTTTATGGACCAAAGTGCACCGTCCACTTTTCCATCCAAATTAACAAGCGGTGAGGTTCACACTCCCATAAAGAGAGTAAGCTATATTTTAAGACCAAAATACCCTTTACACATATTTAAATTTACAAAAGCTTGCTATTCTTATTCCTTCTTCTCTCTCACAAAACAAACAAACACATATCTAAAAAAAAGCCTCGAAACAGACAAAAATCAGCGTGGCGTAGCCATAAATTCTCACTTAAACCAAGGTTGTTTCTCCAACCATTCATTTTTGTTGATTAATGTTGGCGCATTTTAGCACAGTCCCCTTTCTACATCTGAAGAGAATCCTCAATCACTAGAAAATCGTAGACGAAAAAGAAGAAGAAGAAAAAGAAAAAGAAAAAAAGAAAGAGAACCAGCGAAGAAGACAACGACCTCACCAACCCTAACCAACACCGGCACACACACAATCACAGATTCCACAAAACACATCTCTCTCTGTTTTTTTATCATATACACAAATATTCATATATATATATATATATTTGTGATCTTCATATTTGAGCTGAAATTGAGAAAGTCATTGCAAACTATGAGCTCATAGCTTGCGGCATAGTGTAGATTCTTCTTCAAGAAACAATGTTTCCGTTCTCTCTCTAAACTTTCTCTCTCTCTCTCTCTATAGTACTTTTTTTTCTCTTTCTTCTCTCTAGAATGGCTTGCCGGATGATGAGTGCAGAGAATTTGGATCCAGAGAGGAAAAGCAGTAGGGTTCTCAAGACCAAACAGGCAGGACGAGGCTTGTGTCATGGAAGTTAAGCCGAAGTAGCAGAGTCGTCGAAAAATGCTTGATCTTCGGTGCTGATATCTCTTTGTATCTTTCTCTCTCTCTCTTAATCTTTATATCGATATCTCTCTTCATGCGTTTTACACATCTTTAAATTTACAAAAGCTTGCCATTCTTCTTCCTCCTTCTCTCTCTACCATTTTTCCTTTTCTCACTATTTCTCTCCCATGAAATTCCCCATTAACTGATCATTCTGCCACTCTATTTTCTCTCTCTACTATTATAAAAGTAATTTTAATTTAATTATATAATATATATATACATATACATATAGCTGTTGTGGGTTGAAAGTTGGCAATGGTAGCCATGGGAGAACATAAGCTCTAAATCAACAAGAATATGTATATGTATATAGATATACATATATAGTTGATATATATTGGCTGGTTTAATTCAAAGATAGAAGAGTAAGAAGATGAGGGTATAATAGTCAATTTACATGTTCTGTTAACAGAAGTTAGCATGTGTTTTGGTCTACAAACCACGTGGGGGTTATGTGGTGATTTCCAAATATCAAGAAAGTAATCTGCACCCGGCCACAGGGGGTAAAGTGAAATTTGCCCAAATTTCAGTGATGAGTGATGGAATGGGTATAATGAAATAGAACCGTGCTATACACCCCCAGTGGGGGTCGCACCCCCAGTGAGGTGGCGCGCCCCCACTGGCTGATAACTGGAAGAAAAAAAAAAAAAAAAAAAAAAAAAAAAAAAAAAAAAAAACAGTGTGTTTTTTGCCCAATCAAGGGCTGCCACCTCACTGGGGATGCACCCCCAGTGGGGGTCTGAAGCAAAATTCAATGAAATATTGGGATGAAATTTGACAGCTTTATTACAATTAGATGGCAAAGAACTAAAATAAAATTTGAATAGAAGTTACATTTCTTATTTAAATTTCACATTCATCTTTGTATTCTAATTGCAATGTTGTGTTCTTTCCTTCAATAATTTGTGTTATAAAAGTGATTATTAAACTCACTCTCTAACATCAATCAAATTTTTTTTTTTTCTTTTGCAGTAATCACCATAACTTCTTCTTCTTTAATGCAACTCTTATTTTATTTGTAATTGATGTCGTTCATATTTTGCTCTCCGTAATTGCCTTCACTTTTTAGTGAAAAGTAAAAATGATTTTATCCATCAAGAACAAAAAAAATAAAATGCAACCATGTCAATCATTGATTGATATTGTGAATCACAAATTAACTTTACAATAATGGTGTTGCTAAATATGTTCATAATATTTCTCTTTACATAAACCCTCCCACTCTGTGTCGTGTTTTTTTTCCAAAAATGGGTGTAAAGACAAATTTTTTAGGTTACATGAAGTTGTTGTCAACAACCAAAGTACAATGCCTTGGACCTTACGGAACAATAGTCACCTTATTTGGTTTCAATTTCAAAATTCAATTTTTTTAAAATTGATTTTTTTATATTTCATATATTTTTGTTTTAAGTGAATTTTTTTAATATTTTAAGTTTTTTTTTTTTTTACCTTTTAGATGCACTTAATCTAAATGTATCTAAAAAGTAAAATATTTATAAAAAAATATTTTAAAAGATAAATACACAAGAATATGAAAATGTATTGAATTTTTTTTTTTTTTTGAATTTTTGGTATTTAGTAAATTTTTTAAAGTTTTTTTTCACAAATATTATACTTTTTAATTATATTTATATTAACTGTACTTAAAAAGTAAAAAAATTATTTAAAAGAATTAAAAAAATTATTAACAATAAAAAAAATATGAAAAAAATTTAATTTTCAAAAAATTAAATTTAAAAAATTAGAACCAAACAATATAAATGTTACTTTCTATTGATAATGGTTGTGTGGGCTGATAATTTAGCCCAATCCAAACATTGGTTTTTGCCCATTTAAAGTTTCTTAAAATTTTTATTTTTTAAAATGTATAGGTGGGTGTCCAGAGAAGTTTGGTGAGTGATTTAGGTGCGTTGGATAAAATTAAAATTTGATTTTTTCAAGTTTAAGATTTGTTGATAAAAACTCAAGTAATTAACTGAAAATAAATTGTTTAATATGTGCAAGATGAAATTAAAATTTATTTTATTATTTTTAAATTTTCTCCTATAAATTTTATATTGCGGTAGTGAGGTGGTGGGTGTGGTAGCGATAATGATGGTGCCAATGACAATGGTGGTTGATGTGAAAGAGTGATGGTGTAGTGGTGGTGGTAGTAGCAATGAGGGTGAAAGTGAAAGGTTGTAGTAGTGGTGATAGTGGCATCATCAACTATAGTGATAGTGTGGTGGTGGTACTAAAATGATGATAGTACTGATGGTAATAATGACAATAGTGATAATAGGTAGAGTTCGCGTCAATGGTGAAGTCATAACGATAATAAGTTAATGAGTGTAAAGATACACCAAGATATATGATTAAATAGGACGCCGTACATTAATGAATTGAAAGGTATACCATTAGAACATATGATTAAAATAGGACTAGATAAGCCAATAAGTGAAAATGTACACCGCATCATCTTAATCAAATGATAAACCAGGTCATTTCGATCTCGTGACTAATATAAAATATTTGGAAAATTCTAAACATACATAAAATTTATATAAAAAACTTGACAAGAATGATGTGACAATGTCATTATTGTTAGGGGGTGCTCGCAGATCGATTTTTGACAATTCAATTTGTGATTTGGACCTTTTCGGATGTCTGCGGTTTGGGAAAAATTGAACTCGTAACCGCCCGTAGTGTGGGTTGTGGTTTGTGCGGATAAGGTTCGTGGATGTGCGTATGTAGAGCTGCAAACGAGTTGAGCCGAGCCGAGTTTTGCTGAGTTCGAGCTCAAACTTGGCTCGACTCGTTAATATTAATGAAACTTGAGTTCGCCTCAACTTGACTCGATAAAATTTTTTTAATATTAATTATATTATTTAAATAAAAATATTATTTAATATATAAATAATGTATTTTTAGTATCATTTAATATATAAATAATATATTTTTAGTATTATTTAATATATAAATAATATATTTATTATGTAATTTAAATAAAGATAAACAAGCCGAACTTATTGGAGTTCGAGCTCGGCTCGTTTATTAAACGAGCCTAATATTCGAGCTCGAGCTCGGTTTGTTTACTAAATGAGTCAAGCCAAACCGAGCTCTTAACGAACTGAGCCGAGCTTGTTCATGAACAATTCAGTTCATTTGCAGCCCTATGCGTGCAGTTGCAGATAGTTTACGAATTTGATTTTTCTTTTAAAAATCTATTTTTGAGCTTGTTTTTCTTCATTTTTTAAATATTCTTTTTGGACATTTTTCGTCATTTCCATAATTTCATCTCACTTTCCTACTTTGAACAACACTATCAAAACGACAATATCAATTAAATTCAAGAATAATGCTTGGGACCCCCTTTTGGGGGTCACCCCCTCACCCCCCTTTGCCATGTGGCGGGTGGTGATTGGAGGAGCAGGAAAAAAAAGAAAAAGAAAAAGAAAATGTAACCAATTGGAGAGAGAGGGGGTCAAAGGGGGTGGGGGAAAAAGGGGGGATGAATCATTGTTGTAAATTCAATAACCCCCATTTTTTTTCTTTTTTATTCTCAAAGATAAGATTAATAGAATATAATACAAATTGGCCTAAGAAGAAGCTAGAAGGAAAAAAAAATTGAAAGATAAATAAAACACTAGAAAAAAAAAAAAAACAAACAAACAAACAAACAATTGCAAAATGATGATTAGAACAAAAAAAAAAAAAAGAGTAACTGAAGGAATTTATCGGCAAGTCTAGTCTACATTTTCACGTTAAGCGTTTGTATAAGTCATAAGGTGCCCAAAGAGAAAGGGGCTTATCTATTTGCCAAAAGTTTGCAACTCTGCTCCTTGCCGCCGACCAAAGGTTTTTAGAGTGTTGATTCACCGATCCCCGGTCAGTTAATACATAGAAAGTGAGAGAGAAAGAAATGAGAAGAGGCTGTTACTCTGTTGATACTGAGTGAAGTGAGTGAGAATAGAAAAGATTAGGGTTACACACTTATAAAATTTACAAGAAAATCTAATAGTCTAGATTTAAAAATATATATATATATATACAAATGCAGGCGGGTGTAGGTAAAACCCGCCCACAACCCTCAAAATAGGAAAATCTTAACCCATATTTGACCCTAACGAATCTGTAAAACTGCTTAAATAGGTGCGGATGGTTCAAGTTAAGCAATTTTCGAGGGTCGAATAACCCTATACCTAGCCCTAATTATTGTAAATAAATTCATTTTCAATAGTATTTTATTTTAAAATAAAAAATTCACACTGAATTATATCATTATGTATAAAAATTATATATAATTTTTTTTATTTATATAATACTACTCTAAATACTTTTATTCAAAGGAATGAACAGAGTGGAGCATTTAGCTGGACTCATAAATGGGTGGTGTGTTTAGGCCCACTCAAAACAAATGGGTGGCCCTTTCACGAGAGTTACCAAATTACCCTCCAACTTCTCTCATTATTTGCATCTAACTCCTCCAATGGTAGCGATATAAAATGCAGCGCATCCCCAAAACCCTAGTTCTTTTTTCCACCTGCCGTCGATCGTCGCTGCATAGGTAAACAATCAATCCTCTGCCATCAGCTTCGAATCTTCTCATTGTTAGCTTTATTTCTTTTCTTTGAGATTTTATGCTATCGTACTAAGCTCAAGTTCAGTTGATTTTGAGATTATCAATCGTATATATATAGATATCTATTTACCTATCTGTTGCCACTGAAACACCGATCTTTTTCACCATTTCTGAAAACCCATTTTGTGTATGTAATTTTTGTATAATCCAATCTCTGTAATTCAATTTTGGATGCAAACTGTTATATGTTTAGGCACGAAGTAGCTCCACAAACAATTAGTTATAGGATCTTCATGTACACATCTGAATATATTTGTATGTGATTTAGATCAATAACTCAGATTGGTTTTTGGAGAACTGTTCTCTGTGTGTGCGTGCGTGTCTTTTGTTGTTGTTTCGGTCTACATGAATATTTAATTTTAGTTCATTTGGGTGTGTTATTGAAACAGGTAATGGCTCCAAAACAGCCAAATACAGGCCTCTTTGTGGGGTTGAACAAAGGTCATGTTGTAACCAAGAAAGAATTGGCTCCGCGCCCGTCTGATCGGAAAGGGGTTAGTTGATTTTCTACTTTTCAAATTAGTTTTAGTTCACATCTACATGGATTTAATTTTTGTTCAATACATCTCTAGTCTATGATCTTTGACATTCCATTTTGTTTTTTTGGGCATTTCTTTATGTGGGCATTCACTTAAAATGAAAAATGCTTTTATTTCTGGTGAATAATAATGTGATATTTTAGGTGGTTCGAAATTGATGAATACAGTGATTTCATTTGTGTTTAAGATTGTGAGCGCGTCAAATTGTGTGTTTGATTTTCTGCCTTTCAAATTAATTTTGGTTCACATATAGATTTATTTTTTGTGTAATGCGTCTAGTCTATGATCTTTGATCTTTCTTTTATTTTTGTATTTATTTAAGTGTGCATGAACTTAACTGAAAATGTTTTATATCAGGTGAATAATGTGATCTTTTAGGTGGTTTGAAATTGATGAATACTGTGATTTGATATACGTGCTTAAGATTGTGACCGTGGCAAAGCGTGCAGTTGATTTTCTACCTTTCAAAATAGTTTTAGTTCACATGTACATAGATTTAATTTTTGTAAATACATGGCCTCGTTTGGGAACAAGTTATTTTAGTAACTTTTTAGTTTTTTTGGCTAAAAGGCTATTTGGGAAGTTGGTAAAAAGCCAGTTTTTCCAAAAAAGTTACAAAAAAAGCCAAAAAATCAGCTTTTTACCAACTTCCCAAAACACTCCTAAAATATGAGGTAAAAAAACTAGTATGTGGAATGATTTTTTGGTTTTTTTACGAAAAGATATGCAAAAAGTAAAGAGAATGAAATTTTGGACTTTTTGGTATAAGTTATAGGCTTTTTGTTTTTTTAATAATTTTTTTGCTTTTAGACTAAGGCCTTGTTTGGTATAAACTAAAAAATCCAAAAAGTCAAAAAGTCCCTATTCTATTTAAGTCACATCATCTTATTTAAGTCACATCATCTCTCTACCACATCACTTCAAACCTAATCCATACCCAACTCATATTTTATAAAAAGTCAAAAAGTACACTTAAGGTTGGTTTGGGATGTTCTAAAAAAGTGTACTTTTTGACTTATTGACTTATATGGGTTGGGTTTGGGTTGGGTTTGATGTGATGTGTTAGAGAGGTGATGTGATTTAAATAAGATGATGTGACTTAAATAGGATAGTGACTTTTTGACTTTTTGCAAAACCAACCCTTATTTAGATCATCCCAAACAATCCCTAAAACAAACACTTGCCAAACGAGGCCTCAGTCCCTGATATTTCACCTTCTATTTTGTTTAGTCTTTTTGGCATTTATTTATGTGGGCAAGAACTTGAATGAAATATGCTTTTTTTTTTTTTTTTTGGTTGGTGAATGATGTGATCTTTTGGGTGGTTTGAAACTGATGAATACAATGATTTTATAAAAGTATTTAAGATTGTGAGCTTTACCAAATGTGGAGTTGATTTGTTGATGTATCTCAGAAAACTAGCAAAAGAGTCCACTTTGTGAGGAACCTGATCAGAGAAGTTGCTGGGTTTGCACCATACGAGAAGAGAATTACTGAGCTGCTTAAAGTTGGGAAAGATAAGCGAGCTTTGAAAGTGGCTAAGAGGAAGCTGGGTACACACAAGAGGGCAAAGAAGAAGCGTGAGGAGATGTCTAATGTCCTCCGCAAGATGAGGTAATTTTCCGACTTCCATACCAATTTAGTGGGCACTCAAAATGTTCTAAAATTTTTTAGAGAAAAAACAATTTTAACTTGAAATTGTAGAAATATTTCACCTAGAGAAATAATTCAAGTGTGGAGAGTTTAGAATAGTCGTGATTGGTCATCATCATTTGTTGCAATGTTTGCAGGTCTGCTGGAGGAGGAGAGAAGAAGAAGTAAAGCATCTATTTACTATCTTTGTACGTCTTTAAGTAAAAATGTGAAATTTCACATCTAGACTTTGAGTAGTCAAATGTTTGTTTTCTTTTGCTACATTGTTTGTTAAAGACTTCTAGTTATGCTGAGACTCAATTTTCTTCCAATCAAGAAATAGGAAACTGCTTTATTTTTGCTTTATTTTTTCGAGCCAAACTTTTGATGTAGCTTTTCCGTGGTAGTAAAGAGTGAAATGATGATTTTTCCACTTGTTTTCTGATAATGCATGGCAATGCTTGTGTTCTTTGGAGCTCTGCACAGAGTTACATTGCTATTTTGTCGAGGAAAAAAAAAAAGAACAAGCAATTTCAGCATGTTTTAAAATTGGTAGTTCTGGGCATGTTCAGGAGGATACTAAAGCTTACTTCTGTCCATCCCGACGCGTCTGCAAAATTTCACGGGTGAGCGAGGAAAATTCAAGATTCATTTGGAATATGGATGGAGAGCCGTATGATTTGAGGTTAAACCTGATAGGAATCCACAGAGATGCTTCAATTGTGACATCGATTGACATACCTTCAAGCCTTTTAGGCAAGGATGGAACCATTAAATGAAAAAATTATTCAGTATTCTTGACACACTGCATAAAATTTTGTAAATTTCTCTCTACATTTTTTATTTATTTGGTCACACAAGCATTTAGTTTTCTTCTATTAAGTCAACACAAGGTCGACATGAAATTACTCAAAGATGTGTGATGTTCAAAAAAATAGGAGAGAAAAAAACCATTTAACCGTCATTTTAAATCATCAAATAATAATGATTTTATTTTATAAAAAAATTATTTATTCTAATATATATTTTTTTTAAGTTTTAAATATTGAATTTTTTAAATTTTCATTTCCTAATCTGATTCTCATCGAAAATTTCCAAACTCATTTTTTGAAAGTCAAGAGTCGGAGACCAATCGAATTACAGTTTTCCTCCGCCATCATCCCTAGGTGAAGAAAATGTATGTTGAATGAACTAGGTGATAAGTTCATGGGAGTCCAGACTTATTAGAGCGCTTTATATAGGCAAAATGAGGGAGTTCTAGGACAAATATGCTACAACACATGAACATGGCTACTACAGTAATTGCTACAGTCTGCAGTACTGGTATTACATGAACTTGTCTACAATAATAGAACACAAGGACACACTGGCGCTACATTTGGACTCTTTACAACACAGTTCAATAATACAAACACAGGTACCCTATCAGTATTGGGATTCTTGAAGAGAAGACTGCACACTCAAACTGTGTTTGGTTAGAAGGTTTGATGAGGAAAATGGAAAGGGAAATAAAATACAAAGAAAAGGAAAAAGAATTGATAGGATTTGAATTCTAATTTTGTTTGGTTGAGTTGGGACATGGAGAAAGAAAATAGCTTAAGTGAACAAAAAAATAAAGAGTGGGATTGCATTTTCCTTTCACTTTTTCCCCCCTATATTTTCCATTATAACCAAATAAAAAATAGAATTGCATTTCCTTTTTCCTTTCCATTTCTTTAATCAAATTCTCAAACCAAACACATTTCACCCAAGCAAATTTGTTAATTGTTCTTACCCTATTTGTGTTGTCTTTGGCTTTTTGCTCTTTGGCAGTTTTTTAGCTATTTTTTTGGCATTTTTAGCTAGTTGTGTTCCCCTCATAGGGGGGAGTTTGGCTTGTATTTGGCCTCTCTACATTGTGTACTTTTACGCTGTGTTTGGTTGGAGTTTTAAAGAGAAATTTGAAAGGAAAAGGAAAAAAGAGTGTTTAAAATTAAATGAAATGTAAGTATATTTTATCTACATTTCACCTACATCTTCTCTCTCTCTTTCTAATCTCTCTTCAAATTCTTCAACCAAACGCAGCGTTAGGGGTTATGTTTTGAGCATCATGCTATATCATTTTTTTTCTTTTAGTAGTATAAAATTTGATTGCTTACATTAAGAAGAAAAAAAACACAAAAAACAAACAACAGAATATCTAGTACCCTAGCAAGGCTTCTTTAATCCTGACAACTCAAACTGAAATTGGAGGGTGTTTATCTAAGCTGCAGCACCCCCGGCACAAACACAGTTGCAAAATAACTCCAATTTGATAAAAGACACACAAATAAAGTTCCAAAATAACTCCAATCTGACCCAAAAAAAAAAAAAAAAAAACATCTGAACATGCATTCCATCAGTGTCCTACAAGGAATCGCTAGAGCAGTGTAGCGAACCAAAGTCTTCAAGATGAGGATATCAGTATTTTTCCAAAAAAAGAATAAGAAGGGTGTACCGTGTTCGTTTTCACCTCAGGAGCTTCATGGATAACAATCGCACCCCCTGCAACCCCCAGGAGGGATGCACCATGCACCAAAAAGGTGTCGTCTTCACAGTAGGACAATACCAAAAAACCTGAATAGAATGTGCATATAACTGCACCACAGGACTAATACCAAAAAGCCTGAATAGAATGTACAATAACTGCACCACGGCAAGTAAGCCCAGAAATAAAATGGCATTCTTAAGGAATGTCTCAATTCTTATTCTTTCTCAAACATGCTTCATGGATCAGTACATGCATACAACGATGACATTTCATGTAGATAATGAACCACGATCAATTAAAAATGAAATCAACTAGAACTCAACTAGGATTTATTTTTTTTGATCAACTAGAACTCAACTAGGATTTATTAACGACACATATATAGTCCTAATGGAGTGTACAATTCCACAATTACTGCTCAAAATTTTCCCCGGTATGAAAATTTTATGATGGGCACTGCATTTCCTTTTCATCCCCATTTTCTGGTAAAAGGTTAAATTAAATGCACAACCCCAAAAACAACGAGGGTCAAAACAGGAAAACAACAAAAAATACATCAGCGGCTTCTTAGCAGAAATCACATGGAAAATCAGCAGAGAGAGTTCATGTCTTGAACTTTTGAGTGAGCTTCTCAACTCCTTCCTTGCAGTCTCCAGCGACCCTTTTTGCACTGTCCTTTATAGCCAAAGTGAATCCAGCTGAGCTCTGCTGCAACTCTTGCAAAGAGCTACCCATCTTGGACATGGCAGCATCTTTTATCTCTCCTCCCCGTTGGCATGCCCTAGAGGCCCGTTCCTTCAAAACAGATATCAAAGAAAGAATAATATTGATGATTTTTGAAATAGTATCTTTGGCTTTCCCTCTAACATCAACTGCCATTGCTTTGAGTTTGTCCACCAATTTCTCAGCCCTGCTCACAGTTCCTTCATCCGAGAATTGCTTACCGGCATTGAGCCATGTAACTCCAACGTCGGTGTCTTCACGGAGGTCATCGTCGACAACGACTTTGATTCCATGCCTCTCCCAGCGATCTCTAGCCTCTTCTAGGACTTTTGCTTGCTCTCTTGCTCTTTTTGCCTCATCTTCAGCCCAAGACCTGGTTTGACAAGTTTGTGAATGGAATAGTTGTTAGAGAAATCAAATATGCAAAAGTTGTGGTCAAAACTTAAACGGTTAAGAGGATGAGATGTAATATAGCTCTCAGGCCAAAATCAAATTTACTACAATTTTTTACCCATTAAATTCGTGAGTTTCCTTTTTATATTGAGCTTCGATGGACCTTAATACTGACAGCAATACCAAGACCTTAGTTGCAGGAATTGCCTACTGATGCTATAGAATTGCAATCCCACAGTTTAGAGGAAGAATTGAGTTAGAATTGCATTCCCATTGAGATAAAGTCGTGATTCTTACTGGGATGAGACCACTCAAACATATGAATCCCAAAGAAACAAAAGAAAAGCTACCAAGGCAAAAGAAAATTAATGGAGAATGAATATATAGCATATACTGTTAAAAAAGATGAACATATGCTAGACAATGCAATGAGAATTTACCATGCTTATATTTAGTAGTTAAAGGGGTAGTGTAGTGTAATGTAGTCATTTAACATATATATTCCAAACAAAAAAAAAATCTTTCTAACAACATATTAATATATAAAATACATAAATGCTCCCCTCCCCAACCTTAGTCTTCTATATATTGCTCCCCTGCCACTGCTCCTGCTTTGTGCAACTAAGACCAAGACTTAAAGCCATCATTACAAGTTGCAATATTCAAATGGAAATTTTCATAACAATATAGCTATTGAAAGTTTGTTCATGCACAATTCAATTAATGCCAAATATTCAATAGAAAAGTGATTGCTAAATGATATCATACAAAGGTAAATGTTACATGAAAGAGTAATAAAAAAACCATGTAAGAGCATAGACTGAAATTTGCTATCCAACAAAGTATTATCTGCTAGCATATTTTGTTGGTTCAAACACCTTAACTGACATCAGATTTCTGATGCCATTTGTATTGTTCTCAGGTAAATTTGTCATATATCAAAAACCATTAGTGGCCTACAGAAAGGTATGAATCTGACTGTAGAAACTGGGAAAAACTGGAACCATGGTGCATACGCTGGTGTAAAATTTTTACATTATCAATAACATATATAATCACAAACATCTAATTTTTACAGCTCAGTTAGGGAGAGCACCTCATTTACACGTGTGCAATATGATTCCTTTAGGAGTCCATCATAATTAGCTTTTCAAAAATTAACAGGACAAGCATTATACAAATCTATCCCCTTCATTGTGTATGTTTCCCATTTCAATTCACAAGGTCATTATTATTCACAATAACAATATGCCTATGCCATCAATCTCACCTGGCCATCGACAAGGCTTTTCGCTCAACCTCCAGCTCATGTTGTAACCGAGCAATCTCTTGGTTTTCAAATTCTGCTTCTTTCCGAAGCTTACTAAGCCTTTCTTTTTCATATGATATCTCCACCTTATTAGTCATAAGGCTCTCCAATTGCTCCTCCACCTCATGCCTTAATCTCGAGAGAACTTCCATTTCTGATTCAACCGCAGCACGTTCCTTCATTAAGGTAATAAAATCTCCCTCTCGCTCGGCTCTTAACCTTTCCAATTCTCGCTGTGCCTCCTCGGCCAATTTTTTCACAGCATCAATCTTTTCTCTTTCCAATAACAGTTCCTTCTCGAAACTTGCATTGACATCTTTCTCAACCTGAGCTACTAAAGCACTATGTGCAGCAACAGCATTTTCTGCCATAGATTCTGCCTCAATACGTGCAAGCTCCTCACTCACTATATCAGAACCTTCACCGGTTGCAAGAGCAATAGCAGCCTGGCCTATAGTCACTGGCTTATCTGGCTGGAACAGCCTTGTGTAACCTATCATAAAAATGAACCTCAATATCAAATTCAGGACAAGTCCTCTAAGGAGCAGTTACAGGGAAACACAACCCACCAAATGCAAGTGCTATTATTCCATTTTCTCCCGCAGAAAAATCAGCCATGAGCGCAGGGCATGCGTCAGGGTTGATCTTATCAATGTCTATGAAACCTGAAAGCTGCTGCAGGATCTATCCATGAGCAAAAAGGTTATTAAATTCAAAACTTATCAGTTACACTTAAAACTATTCATGATGAGTAATTAAAGCATAAGTCGCTCTTCAATTTATAGCACCTTTCTGTCAGCTTGTGGAAGCTGTCTTTTCTCTAGGGCCATCTTCCAAGTCACAAGATCCTGACGGGATAGAGGGCTGCATAAATAATTGATATACAGAAGAGAAAAAAATGAGGAAACATAGAAATCTTTAACCTTGTAACTTATCCATGAATCTGAGATACCAACAAATGCTCTAATTATATATATGATTTTGAAAGAGACATTATGCATCAAGATCAGTGAATGAAAGGAGAAAAACATGTAAGAACATGCCAACACTAGTAGGAATATACTCTAGCAGCATCGATAAATCCATCAACATAAGAAACCAAGAGAATACATGAAGCATAAAGATGTTTCGTTCATAGTTGCACAAATAGAGAATAGAGACCACCCATGTATCTGCTTTCCTCATGGCCGAGTAGAAACCAGCAAAACCTTGATACTCAAGAAAACAAGAATCCAACAGGAGAGCATGAAAAATTACATTCCCCACCAATTGCATAATCTTACCTTTCAGGAGAGAAGCAAAGGGAACTCTGGTCTTCATCTAAAGAAGGAATATCACGTCTTGAAAGCTTGCTAGCGATGAGTCCAGCTTCTGCCAAGCCTGAAATGTAAAACTTGTTTAGAGACCATTATGCAACAAAATGAACTCTTAAATCAACAAAAGCTACCTATCCTATGATCGTTTTAGCTCAAAAAAGTGAATTGTATTGCTACCTTGAATGGATGGGAAATCAGGGTCTTCTGGTGTAATATCATCAAATGCTAGTTCGGTGACATTCTCTATATACATAGCAGGATACACTTTGTAGACAGAGTTTCTACAAGAAGTAGAAGAAAATTTCAATTCCAATAAATTAATATTAAACTAGGTCCAAGATCGCCATTCTACATGTCACGCAAACAAGAGTCACATGCATACCTTGACAGGACGCTGCTAGCGGAAACCAACCAACGAGCATACTCACGACGAGTACATAAATCACTAGGTTGAACCTCAGCCTCGATAATCTGTAAGTATTAAAGATATTCAAATTCTGGGGACAAACATTCCATTGTCTTTACAGTTAATTTACCAAATCCTTCAGTTGGGACAACTAGAAAGTTTTCATTTCAGTAACTGGGTATTATAAATGAGGCATTAACGCCCTTGCTCTAGCTATATAGTGAAGCTTACTTATGAAAAAAAGCTTTATAGGGAAGCAAATATTATGAGCTATTTCTTTGGTAAACTTGATAAGTAACATTAAGTCTTTTGCACCAAAAGAAATCAACTCCTCAAACGAATATTAGATGACTAACTGTGGAAGGTTCTAACAATCAATTAGATAAAGAAACTAACAACGGGTAAACAAAATGGTAGCCTAGATAAAATGATGCCTTAGTTTTTGTGGATCTAGGTATCTAAATAATTCATTTAATTAAAAAGATATTGTCAAGGGTGGCTACAAGAGAAGACAGCAAAGTCCTTCTACAACTACCTGAAACTGAAAGAGGATAATAAGACAGACCTACCCAAGGAAGAAAATGTTAAGCTTCTCCAAAAAATTTGTAGGTAACTCCGTGTGCCATCAAATGGGTCCACAACAATACAACAACCTTTTCAGATTTTGTTTAAGATATATGAGTCAAAGAATGCATATTCTCTTGACCCATATGATCAGAAATTCAAAAGCCAAATTCCTAGCCAAGCAAGGGAATGTGCCTTGAAAGAACTTTTCCAGAGATGAGATCATGCATTTTTTTTGTCCTTGCTTTAGTTCTTTGGGCATTTGTTTTTACTTCTATTTTCCTTTGTTTAATTGGACAATATCTCTTTTCCACTCATTTGTTTCTCTCTCATCCCCTTGAAAAGTATTTTGTTTCCCACTATAACAACTAAAATAATAGACAAAAATTAAGTTTAATATAACTAACTTTGGAGCAATTATTACTTAGTGCATAGTGGCAAACAAAAGCACTCTATTGCTGATTATTTTGCTATTTTTATCACAAGGGTTGCATTGGATTGACAGGTGAAGGGAATGAAAGGGTGGAAAGGAACTTCTATTCACTTTTTAATGCATTTAGTAACCTAGGAAATAAGTTCAACCCTACACCTTGTGCCTTTCAACTCCTATAAACAAAGACTTTAGAAGAATAATAATCATGAAAAAAGTTTCCAAACTGGCTTCTTCTATATCCTACATCATACAGGTCTGCTCTGCACGCAGGTGAGCATCAAGGAGTTAGATTCCACTAATAACCATATCCTATAACACAGCAAAGCGTCTCTCTCTTTCTCGGGCATGCTTTAGGAAATATATGATAATAAATGAGTATGTGTCAGATATGTATCCCAAAACTGGTTCAAACACATTGACCATCATGTAACATATGGTAAGGTGAGAAACTATTTTTTTTCAAGTGCTTCAATTACCTGTCCTCCAGATTAGCTCTTCACTCTCCCTCTTATACTAATTTTTCTTTCCTTTCACCCCTGATCCCATTTTTAGCCCCCCTAGAACTTGCGCATAGACCAGGCTCTCTCCAACTCAAAATTTTTTTAGGTGCCCATAGTCACATGGCATTATCCTACATCAATCACCAATCACTTCCCCCATGTTGTTTTGTAAAACACCTATACAAATGTGATGGGCCTTATTGTATAAACCAATCACATTCAAGTTGGGTACCACTTGGCAAATACCCTACAGGCATCCAAAAACTTCTCCTACTCTTATTAGCTTCCTTGATAATAGTCTTCAGAAATTTTCCAAAAAGTTCTTTTATAAAAATCTTCTTCACAATTTAAAACCAAGGCGACAACAAGTTTTGCTTTCACGTAAAAACTCAGAATACTTTCCACTTCATTCTCGCGCATGTTTTCCCTCAATACTAATGGCTATGGCAAAATCGAAGTTATATACAAGGTTCATGGGTAAAGTGTGAAATGATAGAATAGCATGGAACCACAGCTGAGTCATTAGTTACTCTTCTTTACCTTTCTTTGTCAACTAAAGAAATGCAGAGACTTCCATTATTCCTCATCAACTAAACATAAGTGGGAAAAAAAAAGTTTATCCAATTTTAATTTGATGTAGTCTACTTTTCTGCCTTACTCTTGAAATGTTTTGTGGTTGAATCTCAACAGATAAAACTTAAAGATTTAAGGGAAATGAATGTGAATAAATAATTAAAACACACAGCTAAACACCTTCCCACTCTTCCAACAGTGCAAGAAGAGGTACCTTCAGAACTTGCAACGCTGCTAGTGCCTGCCCCTGAACCTGATCAACAACTGCAGGAACCAAAACCTTTCCAGGAAGCACCTGTAAAGCTGCAGAAACTACAGATGGAGCAGGTATGCCAGCAGATGAGAAGGAATTCCCAGGATTTGTTGATTCAAAAAATGATGTATTTTCATTAATACTACTGTAAGTATTTGAGTCTTGTTCATTTGCAAATGGGTAGGCTACTGTTGACACTGAATTTGATCCACTTGGCCCATCTCCATTTAAATTATGATCTTCCAACGATGACTTATTTCCCTCAGCTGAGACTTGTGTTTTGCTCAGGTCAAGTTCTTCTCTGGCTGAAAATGAGAAGTTAGAATTTTCTGTTCTGCTTGAGCCAGGCACTCCCTCCTTGCTGTCAGTGTCAGTGTTAAGATTTGTTGGATTAGCATCAGAGACTGACGAGTTGGTATGTTTGGCATCAATAAGGTTCTCTTTCAGTTCAGTAGCAGATTCTGATTTTTCAGCAACAAGATTGCTATCTGAATTTTCAACGGCCACAACAGAACCATAAGCAATCTCGGATTCAGGCAGTTGAGGTGTGCCTGGATTTCTATCAGGAGCAACTGACATGTCATCAATAGCTGATTCATTTTGCAAATCTTCTTGAATGGAAGCATTGGTAATGCCATCACCACTATTGAATGTGTACCCCACATCAGAACCACTTTGTCTATTTTCATCAGTTGCTTCGTTATTTTCTATAGATAAAGAAGAATCATTATCTATACCTGTCTTGCTAAGACAACTGTCTTCCTTCATTGTATCCTTGCTCTCCTCATCCTGTACAACTCTATCATTTTGGTCATCAGAGTCCAACAACACTTCCTGCTGTGTTGTCAAGGGCTCCATTTCTGCCGGTCCTGCAGATACAGATATGGGTATTCATACATATAGAGGAAAACTGGTGAGCACAAATAGACACTATAGAAAAGAGTATCTCTATAGTTAAGGGTTGTTAAACCACAGAGTAGATTAACAACCAAGATTAACGCAGACAACGAAAATCTAAAAACAAACCTTTTTGAAATCAAAATCCACAGCCTTCAAACTTTAATCAGTTTCAAATAAAAAAAAACAAAAAAACCTACTCACTTGAAGTATTCCGCTTGCTTATAGACAAGGTTGCAAAAGTAAGCCCAGCAACAAGAACAACCCCAGCAACTCCTGCTCCTACAATCCCTGAAAGTATCCTACTTGAGAAGTGTTAATAGTCCTGAAAAATATGCATTAACTCCAAAATCATCAAAATACAGATAATATATCACACGGAAAGCACCCGAATTTCGAACAAAAATTCCCTATCCAAGTAAATCACATTCTATACCAGTCTCGAATTTCGATAAATTCAATATCAATTAGCTATCTCAAAATAATGAAATGGATAATGGATAGTAAGCTTGTAACATCATCTATAATATAAGAATTCAACATGATAGCACACCTGTGTCCACAAATTAATCAACTTGAACAAAAAAGATTTCAACTTTCGAAATTTTTTTTTTTGGAAGGGGGGGGGGGGAACTCAACCATATTTAGCTGATTTCATCAACAACTTGAAGATTTTCTCTTACCTCCAAGCCAATTCTTCCACTGCGAGTGGACAGATTTTTCACCACCATCGTTTCCAGACCAACCAGAGAAAGAGTCTGCCGAAGAGTTGGAATTGATCCACGAAGAATTCCTATTCGGACGCTGTTGAAGTCCATTACCATTTCTTGAAGTATCTCCAGCAAGCGAAATCAAACGAAACCCACGATCTAGCTTCGTCCCAATACGCATTCGAACAAAAACAGTGTGAGATTTTCTGCAATTGAGAGCTAATCGGAGCTGAACAGAGCTCGGAGACCATGTCGTACTACTCATCGAAGTCATCTGAAGTTGAAAGTGTCGAATTGAAGCGTAGACAGAAGGAGAGAGAGAAGTGAAACTTAGGGTTTTGGAAAAACCCAATTTGCAGAGAAGGTTGTTCGAGTGGTGGTGTTGTTCGATATCGAAGAAGACGAAACAGAGATGTTTCGAAGTCACATACCAAACACACTTTCTCTCTCTATCTCCGTGCCTGGGAATTAGGGGGTTTTGATGTGAGGTGAAGCTAATTTCTAGGGTTTGGTGTTTGTTTTGTATTGAAAGAGATAACGAAAGACTGATCTCTCTCTCTCTCTCTCTTCTCTCTCTCTCTCTCTCTAACAGTCTCTGTCTGTCTATAATCTCATACTGTCTGTATATCTCTTATCTGCCGATCTCAAGCACCAAATTTAATTAACCGAATAACCAGATATCTTGAATTCCAAGATGTACGCACACATATATATTTGTACATTTCTATAATTGTTAAAAAATGATTTACAAATATAAAAAATATTTTTTTATCTAAAATACTGTGACATAATGGAGTTTTAAAAAATTTGAAGTCAAAAATAGTAGATTTTTTTATTTGAAATTAAACAATTACAAAAAATATATATTGCATGAAAATTGTATATAAAATTAACTTTTGTCCAATTTTAGATGAAAAATATTATTTTAATAACTACGTGACATAAAAATAGATAAATTATACAATTTTTTACATTAAAATGATATTTTTTTTATTTATTGTTTTCTCACCAAAATGGTTTTTCTTAAAATATTGTATGCATTTGTGAAAGAGTAATGCTACGCACACAGAAGGAAGCACATAATCAAACACAGAAGCATGTAGGTTGGACAATTGGTAGGATGATCGGATGGTCGGTTGCAACTATCATTTTGTCATTCAGTCGACCACCCGATCGTCTTACTATTATCTTGTCAACTGTGACTATTATTATACAATTTTTTACATTAAAATGATAATTTTTTAATTTATTATTTTAGACATTTGTGAAACAGTAATGCTACACACACGCTGAGAAAACACAAAATCAAACATAGAAGCATATAGGCTGAAAGACCGGCAAAACGACCGGGTGGTCGACCATGACTATCATTTTATCATTCAATTGATCACTTGATCATCCGGTCAATTGATCGACTATCATTTTATCTACAACAACTATCATCTGGTCATCTGAACGACCAGCCGATTGTCTGACCTATATGCTTTTGTGTTTGATTAGGTGCTCCTCTTCTGTGTAGTAGTATTATAGTTTGTGAAATAGTTTGCTGCATAAGCAAGTGAAAATTCATTCAATTTAAAGATTAAAAAAATACATAGACAGATAAGGACTCAATGTGTCATGAATCATGACCATTGAGTTCCCAACTAAAAAAAACACTCGTTTGTTTGGGCAAATATTATTCTCTAAAAAATATTTTATTACATTTTTTATATATATTTTTGACATTTAGTATAATGAAAACTAAAAATCAATAAAAAATACTTTTTAGATTAAAATTTCACCACCACCACAACACTGCTGCCAACAACCATCACTAATAAAATTATTAGTATATTAATTTTAAGGATGCCACCAAATATAAAAAATGTTCACTCTAAAAGAACATTTCATGAGTACACTTTTATAAAAAATATTTTCAGCCAAAACAAACGGAGAATGAGTTTGAGTAATTGGTCCAATTAGGTGTTGGTTACTTGGGTCCGAATCTAACTCAGGTCCATTGGGTTTGGTAGATTGGAGTGGCATTGAGAGCAATCTTTTGCCATTGGGTGCTTCTTCACCAATGTTTTGATGATTCCAGTTATTTCTCCAGATGAGAGTTGGTACTCAGAAAGATGCTGCAACGTCTCATGTGAAGTGGGTGACAGTGGATATAATTTTCTCGCCACCCAATCAGAATGGCGAAAAGACAGCAGTGTTCAAATTCTATACCTAAACCCTGCATGTTTCAAGATACTAACCAACTACCATTCTAACACATCAACTAAAGTTTCTGCAGTCTTGGAGTGTCTCGATGATACAGATTGTATAATGATACAGATTGTATAATGCTGTGTTTGGTTGGAGGATTTGGAGAGGGATTTGAAAAGGGAAAGGGAAAAGGTATGTGAAATTAGGTAAAATATAGGCATGTTTTATTCACATTTCACCTACCTTTTTCATTTCCCTTTCCAAATCCCTCCTCAAATCCTCCAACCAAACATAGCATAAAAGTGACAGTTGGAAGCAAATGCTTTGTTGTGAACTACATGCAGCAGCAATGCAATGGTCAGCAAGTAGAATGATAGAGATGCATGTTATGTGTATTATTGAGAATCTGAGATTGGAGAATTGGCAACATTTTTGTAATCCAAAAGGTTGTAGAAAGTTCAACTTTAAACAAATAACTATTTTTCCCATCAAAGTTTGTTCAGGAAGCGTAGAAGAACTATCACAAGAAATTTTACACTTTAAATTGGCTATGCAAGAGCTACTGATTTGTAGCTGGATGATGAAGACCGCAGCTTAAACTTCGGTCAAATGAATTTTATCATTCATATTTGGTGTCGTCGTTCCTTCCCACAGCTCCATTAACTCATTTCTTATCCAAGAAAGGATGATTATGGGTCCCAGAGTAGACGGTACCTATATTCATCAGATAAGGGGGAAAAATTACTGATTCAATAGAAGTATGTCTTACACCATCTCAATATTACAAATACACTTTTTGAGATTTATTTAAAATACAAATTGCCCTCTTTAGTTTGAAAAATTACAAATACCCCATTAATTTTTTTATTTAATCGAATTAACTAAAAAAATAAAATTCTTAACTGCTCTCCTATACAATGATAAAATTACCTAAATTATTAATTGAAACAAATTTTTGCATCATTAAAAACTATTAATGGACTTGATGATTTATTAATAAAATGAATCATTTGTTATGAAATTAGAAATTTCAAGGGGCGGGATATAATTTCTAGAACTATAAGAGGTAAATCGTATTTTAAGCAAATTTTAAAGGGTGTATTTATAATTTATCCAAAACTAAAAGGAACTTTAGCAACATGCAAGACAATGCTAAATTTTGCTCACTTTCGCCATTTCAAAAAATGATGATATATAACAAATGAAATAAATAGAAGGAGAAGGACAAGAAGAAAAACACTTTCTTTAAAGAGATTTCAAATTCTCACATCTTAGCACTAATCTAACACATATCGCCCTAAAATTGCATTGAAGATCAGCTCACAGATTTCCCAGCTCTTATGCTGCCCAAAAGTTCAAATTTTTCTACAAATGGGAACTCATATGAAAAAGTAGTATGTAGTCATTTATTCACAAAAACAGAGGTGCCAATACAAATCTGGTAGATGGTTTTTTTGAATGGCAAAATCAGGAGCCTCTCTCTCTCGCATGGCAGTGAGAGGTTTAGACATATGATTAATATAAAGCTCATGCAGCTTCTTTCCAGGAACAAAAAAGTCTAGGAACACATAAACCAATCACAGAACCCTCTCACATGATAGAGCAGTTCCAGGAACACTACACTCATTGAAAAAGAAAACAAAAACAAAAAAGCAATTTGATATTAATAATAGCATACCAGATACAGAAGTGCTGGTTGGGGTGAGTGAGTCAAAATGCCAGCAGCTAAAGCGGTTACCAATCCAATTGCATATCCAGAAATGGCAAACCATATGTATTTGTGCCCCTTGGAGGAAGTCAAATCCTCCAATGGATTCACAGAATCCCTGCTCTTTCTATGATCAAAACATAGAACCAAGGCCAGAAGCATAGCAGGAATGGCCTGCAACACCAATACAACCAAAAAAACTCAGAAAATTGTGGGAAATCTTATTAAGAAGTTAGATAATTGCACAGTGGTCCTATACAAAAACCAGCACAACCACAAAAGCAATTTTGGGAAAGAAAATACAATTTATTTCGGTTTTACAATTGGCATACAATAGCAAAATATGGACGGTGTGTGCAAATACTAATGATTCAAAATTAGAAGAAATTAATGCACCCTTTGGGCATTTGATCCGACTGATATTGATTCAAGAATCCCATCCCAAGGAAGAATTATAGATGAATTACAAAACCATAAAGCAAACTCGAGCATTACAAAACACATATACAGCACCGAATTTGGACACTCCCACCAGCATGCTAACATGAAAGATAACCTGACGTTTATAGATGTCATATACCCCAAACTCTTCTGGGTGCACAAAGATGAATTTTCCATTTTATAGCTGGTATCTTTCACGTATGTCTTTTTTAACACAAAGGAATAACAAAGCTGTAGAAAGTCATAGACCCATAGACCCAGAAATATAGTAGATACTTATTGTCCTAAAAGAGCAGCATACACAAAAGTCTAAAACCAACACACCACTGCACTTTTAGTTCTAATAAACTCCGATGCCACAATCCATAATTGGAGGAGAGAATCACAATAGACTAATGTAGTCACAAGAGAGAAAAGATGTTTTACCATGTCGCCAAGACCAAGCATCATATAGTCAACAGCACTACTTCCAGGAACCACTCCACCAAATAAATTCCTAGGAAAGACAATTTTGACTGGAAGCTCCAGCTTTTTTGTAATCAGTTGCAATCCAGGAAGATTCAAACTATTAGCCACTGTATGAACAGGATTAGATGCTTGCTGCGTTGCTACCGAAACCATGACATTCGCACCAAAAAACCTCTCAGAATAGAAAACCCAGAATATGTCGTACAAAAACAAACAACCAAGAAGCATAGCACAAATTTTGATGTTGGGAAGGCGCACGTGGCTCACAAATGTAATACAGAGAGAAATTCCCAACAAGTTGTTCAATATCCAGTGTCCAGAAACCAGCCAAGCTGCAACAATACCAGAGCAAAGCAACACTAAAAGCCCCTGGATTCGGGTAAATGGTTTGGAACAACACCGTGACACAAAAGGGTCAGACAAACCAAATTGTGATTTGACATGGGCAATGTAAGGCCATATGCAGAAGTAAAGGGATGATACGGAGGCAATGGCAGTGAAAGCGGTGAGGAGTTGTGAGACAGAAGAGAACAGATAGAACATCAACAGCAGGCTGAAAGAGCTCATTATCGGAATCATCAGTGCTTGGGACCTATCTAAAGTAATGGATGCTTCTGAAAAATCACGGTTTCGCTCCATTTCTTTTCCATAATTTAGGGCTCGAAAAGCCGACCCAGATGTCACAGCTATTGCAGTGAAAATAAGAGTAAGTGGAGCTGGCTCCAACAGATATGCTAGCTTCCACAGGGACTCCATAATTGGGTAAATGAAAAACTTCTTTATAATCTTGTAGCTCAATTCAACTGTTGTGCATATATATACATATGTATCTATATGTTAACACTTTAAACACCCCGAAGAATTACAATAATGTTGAAAGCAAAGCTGAAATTTTACTCCGATGAAGACTGGATCAGAGAGATTCACGCTCTACCTACAAAACAATGATCTTAAGAGAATGAGAATGCGCCAAAAAATGATGGATTTGATAATTTTTCATATTCAAGCCGGGGATAGGCTATGTAAGACTACTACCTGTTTCAAAAAGTAATGCTTTGTTTGTTTCAACCACAAGTGCTTCAAATAATTTGTTTTTTCTATATGGAAAAATAAAAATTTCAGGTATATAGTTTCTTTCACAAGACTAAAGAAGCACGACAATAAATTTTGGGAGCTTTGACACAAATTACACATCTAATAAATAGGACTTCAAAAGAAAATATGGCTATATTTAGTAGAGTTTTTTAACAGTTTTGCGCGTAAGCATCACAGAAAACATAAAACAGGAACAAATTCTCATTTGGTTTGTTGTTCTCTCACTGAAACAGTATTCAGAAAATCAAGTAAAAAAGAACCAATTTTCATGAAACACCCAAAAATTACTTTTTGTTCCCAGTTTTTCTTTTCCAGTTAGAGTACTAAGATGACCTAAAACACCAAGTTCACAAAATTTTTCACAATGTTCATAAATTTTTCTGTTTTCTTCTGAGAATTGATCTGTAAAATCTATGCCAAACTGGCCCATATCTCAGAACATAATGCAGGTCAATGGATATAGTTTATCTTAAATTTGACATGACTATCTCTATCCCAAATTTTCTTTCCTTCCAAAGAAAAACTAGTCCTTTCATGTAAAAACTGCCTCTTTACATTTCATCCGATTCAAACAAAACAACAACTCACTATAATTTCAATTGAAACATCTAGGTCATATAAAATTAACAAATGAGCAACGATTTCGATTTTAAAAAATGGGAATACGAAAAACAACGAATAATCATTGAATATGAGCTAGAATAGTTGATTACATCAAGAAAGCTATAGATTCAACAGATAAAGAAGATCTGAAACTCGAAATTGAAGTTTAGGATGAAACCAGTGAGAAATTAGGGTTTTTTATGGAGCAAATGGACTTACCTTGGACTCGAAGACTTCAAGAGTGTGAAGACCCCTCTCTCTCTCTCTCTCTCTACCTCTGCCCAGCGACGGCTTGTTTCTCGGGGGAGTTTCCACAGAAGAGAGAGAGAGGAGACACAGAGGCAGAGCTGAAAACCAAAACGAGGAACAACGTTGGGCTCGATTTTGCACTTTGCCCCCACAATATTTTGTGGTATTTCCAATTTTGGCCTACTTTGGCATCTGAGTCGAAAGTCAATTTTTTAGCTTTTTTACTTCTTTTTTTTTCCTTTTTTTTTTTTTGGAATCATATCACCTACTTATTTTTTTCACATTTTTTAAAAAAAGATTAAAAATTAATTTTTAACTTATTTTTCAAAACACCTCTGTGTTTGGCTTGGAATTGGGGTGGCTGCTGTGCGGGGTGCACAGCAGCCACTGCTGTGTACCCAATTGGGCTATTTTCGGGGTCAATTTTGATAATCTGAACCGTTCACATTTTAGAATATATCAAGTAAAATATATCTGTAAAAAATCAAATTAATCGGATATCGTTTACCCATTCATCCACTCACATTTGTATTTATTTTAATACTTTAAATTACAATTGTTATTTATTTTTGTAGATACAAATGTGAGTGGATGAATGGGTAAACGATATCTGATTAACTTGATTTTTTACAGGTATGTTCTACTTGATGTATTCTAAAATGTGAACGGTTCGGATTATCAAAATAGGCCCCGAAAAAGGCCCAATTGGTTGCACAGCAGTGGCTGCTGTGCACCCCGCACAGCAGCTACCCCAATTCTGCTTGGCTTGTTCTTTCGTTCTACTTTTTAGGAAAATTTTAATCCACTGTAAACTTTTGAAAAAAATTACAGATATATGATAAATTTTATATGCATTAATAATTAAAATCATACAATTTTTTCATCGTAATAATTTTCTGATGATGCAACTAATAGGTAATTTCTCCTTTTTTTTTTTGCACGGAATATCTTACGTTATAAGCTTAGGGGCAAGTTAGAGGTGGACAAACATCTATAGCCAATAGATTTTATATCGACCCATGCATACTCTTCCCGTAGCTCCTCTCAGCCTTGAGAAGACAACTGAGGAAGAAGATCACCTGACCCGTAGCATCAAAAAAATAAGAAGCTCTGACTACGGTAACGAGTCAAGCATGGACTGTGAAGGTTCGAAAGAGGGTCTCCCTCCCCATGGGTCTGCTGACATGGAAGCTCTCCCTTCTCCGCCTCCCAAATCCTTCAAGGATGCACTGAATCAGTCCAGAAAAGGGGCCTATACCTTCGATCATCGAGTCGAAACTCTCTCCTCTGATGAAGAGGACAATGACAATGGAGGCCAACATGAAATCCAATACTCCTTCTCCGAGCACTTGGGTGTCCCTAAAGTCTCTTTACCTAAGAAGCTGTTGGAAAAAATTCGCCAACCATGGAGAAATGCTTTGATCATCAGACTTTGGGTAAGACCATTGGGTATAAGATGCTCTGTAACCGGGTAAAGAATATCTGGGGTTTGCAGGGTGAATTTAATGCTATTGATTTGGGGAACAATTTCTTTCTTTTTAAATTTTCTGAACAAGCAGATTGTGATCATGTGTTCACGGGTGGACCATGGGTGATCATGGATCATTATTTAACGGTGCGCAGATGGGAACCGAATTTTAGATCATCGGAAGCTTTTGAAACCACAACCGCTGTCTGGGTTCGGTTTCCCGAGCTTCCGATCGAATATTATCAGGAAAAAGTCCTCTTTGCTATTGCCAAGTCTATCGGTAAGCCTCTTAAGATTGACTGGACTACGACCATGGCGACGAGGGGTAAATTTGCTCGTGTTTGTATCGAAATGGATCTCAGTCAACCTTTGCAACCCAAATTTGTTTTGGAAGACCGTTATTACAACATTGAATATGAGTCGCTCCACTCTTTTTGCTTCCTTTGTGGCCGAATTGATCACAGAAAAGAGGCTTGCCGTTTCAGACACACCATCGTCCAACCAACGGCGAATAATAGAGCCGTTTCCGGTGATGGTACCTCTGACAAACCCATGACAGAAGCCAACGGCTCTTTACAATCTGGGGCAGAAGAGACAGATCCGTTTGGGCCATGGATGCTCGCAAAAAAAAAGGGTCGAAGACCAATCCAGCCCAAAAGGGCCCCCACCCTGTCTGGCCCAGTATCTAAGGATAATAAATTCAAAGCTCTAGAGGAGGACCCAGTTCCTAATGAACATGCTCATAGGGGCAGGAAAACTAACAGATCAGGATCCTCGAAAGACCAACACCAGCCCATTACGGTGTCAAGTCCAACCCAATAAAATGACCCTAACGGTAAAGAGCAAGTAGGGTTGAACCCCCCCCAGTCATTGGATTCCTCTACGCAATTTCTACACCACACTTCACCACAGAATCCTGAGGTCAGTACATCATATCTTCCCCTCGAAGCCAGGGCTGATCCCCCTCTCTGTGATCAAGCTTTGGTCTCTTCATCCTCTGCAAACACGCTATCAATTCAGAATCCAACTGACACCCCCTTTCCAAGGTCTATAGACCTAGCCATGGGCGACGCTATATCCTCCCCCATCCCTTCTGATATCTTACCTGCAAACCCCAACCTACTTCACACCCCTTCGGAACTTCAGCAAACAGATCGTGACCCACCTGACCCAGGCGCAGTTCAACATGGACCAAGAGCCGACCGACCAGAAGATCGAGGTGGAAGACCACCGGAACCAGACCAGTGCGGTGGCGCTGTTATTAGGACCAGAGACAGAAGTTGCTCACCTAGTCGCTTTCGCTTGGTGGATAGAACAGATTCGCATGACAATCGTGCTAAGTCGGGAGGGGTTCAACCCAAAACCAGCCCACTCAATTCAGATGGCTTCGATGAGGTCCGAAGCAGACGATCGACGGCGCATTCGCAGCATCGTTAAAGATTTGATAACTGACTCCCCTTTAATTTACCCATCTATGGATTTGCTAAAACTACTATTTTGGAACTGCCGGGGAGCCGGCAACAACAATTTCAAGCGCAACCTCACTGAAATTATTAGAACCCACAAGCCTGAAATTCTAGTATTGTTGGAAACGAAGATTCCTTTCAGTAAAATGGGAAATTTTTTCAATAACTTGGGCTTCACAGCCTCAACTATTGTTGACCCTATTGGTCGTGTGGGGGGGATTTGGATTGTATGGGATACAAGCCAAGTTACTGTGCGTGCGTCCTCTGCCACTTCTCAAGCCATCCATGCGACTATACATAAAACTGACTATGATGAATGGGTCTTAGCTGCTGTGTATGCTAGCCCTACTACTACTATGAGAGACCAACTCTAGGATAATCTGGACGATGTTGCTGCAACCATGGTGAAGCCTTGGCTAGTCGCGGGAGACTTTAATGATTTTGCTTATCAGGGAGAACGAAGGAGCTTTACCTCCAGCACTTCTACTGCCCGAAATCAGAAATTCCTAGACAGAGTCAATAATTGCAACTTAATGGATCTGGGGAGCTCAGGCCCTAGTATGACATGGACTAATAACAGGAAAGGGCTTGCCAATACAATGGAGCGGCTTGATAGGGCTATGTGCAATTCAGAATGGAGAACCATGTTTCCGGAGGCCACTGCCCGAACCCTCCCCAGAACATACTCTGACCATTCCCCCATTTTGGTTTACACTCAAGGTATGCACCAACTTAACCCCCTTAATAGGCCTTTTCGATTTGAAGCTACCTGGATGACACACCCAGGTCTCATTGAAATTATCAACTCTTCATGGACTAGTACGAACCATAACCTCATTGAGTCTACTTCTGACTTTACCTGTAAGGTTAAAGAATGGAACAGAGAGGTCTTTGGTAATGTTTTCAAAAGGAAAAGACACCTTTTGGCCCGTATTGAAGGCCTTCAGAAATGTTTAGTTAACAATTTCTCTCATAGTCTTCATAGACTTGAGTTAGATCTCATTAATCAGTACAATGCTACTCTGTACCAAGAAGAAATTTTGTGGTTCAGAAAGCTAGATCTAAACACATTCTGCTTGGGGACCGTAATACTAGGTACTTTCATATCTCCACTATTGCTAAAAGAAGGAAAAATAAAATCAATGCTCTTAAGGATCAATCTAGCAATTGGTGTACTGATTCTGTTGGTATTAAAGCTATTATTCTTGATTATTTCCAGAATCTCTTTAGCTCTAGCCCTATCATTGGAATAATATTTCTCATAATCATTTCACCCCTGAAGAAAATGCTAATTTAATTCAACCTGTGTCTAACTCTGAGATTTTAAGAGCTGTTAAAGATATAGGTGCTTTTAAAGCCCCTGGAAAAGATGGCATTCAAGCCATTTTCTACCACAAATACTGGCCCATTGTTGCTCAATCTGTGTGTGTTGACATACTGCTTGTTTTTCTTAAACAGATCCCTTCCATCATTAATGAGACTATTATTGTGCTTATTCCAAAAATTAACAATCCTGAGTCCATTAGACAATTCAGACCCATTAGTTTATGTAATGTTTCTTATAAAATCATTACAAAAATTATTGTGGGTAGAATTCGACCCCTCCTTGATAATCTGATTAGTCCCAATCAAAGTAGCTTTATCCCTGGTAGGAGCACCACTGATAACATTATTATCACTCAGGAAATCTTGCACTCCTTAAGACATAAGAAAGGTAAAACGGGTGGTATGATCTTCAAGATTGATTTAGAAAAAGCCTACGATCGTTTATCTTGGGATTTTATAAAGGATACTTTAACTGAGTTCAAACTGAATGATTCTTGGATTGAATTAATCATGAGTTGTGTCTCTAATAAACATTCTTCTATTCTTTGGAATGGTGAACTTATTGAGGGCCTTCATAATGGGAGAGGTCTTCGTCAAGGTGACCCCCTTTCTCCCTACCTATTTGTGCTCTGTATGGAGAGATTATCCAATATGATCAACACTAAGGTGAGAAGGTTCTTGGAAAGGTATTAAGGCGGCTAAATCCAGCCCCCTCTATCCCATTTGTTTTTTGCGGATGACCTTATCCTTTTTGCCCAAGCTGACCACACAAACTGTGATACAATTTTTAAGGTTCTTGCTGAATTTTGTGCAATTTCGGGACATAATATTAACCATGCTAAGTCTAAGCTCTTTGTCTCTCCCAATATCCATAATAATTTTGCTAAGTCCCTTAGCACCCACAGTGGTATTCCCCTTACTCAGGAGCTCGGTAAATATCTTGGCTCTCCCTTACTTCACAAGAGAGTGACCAAGGCCACCTTCAGTGAAATTCTGGAGAAGATGAAAACCAAATTAGCAGGGTGGAAAACTCAAACTCTTAACTTAGCAGGAAGAGCCACCCTTATTCAAGCTGTTACCTCTGCCATCCCTTCCTACACCATGCAAACTATGGAACTTCCTAGACACACCTGTGATGAGATTGATAAGATCAATAGAAAATTTCTATGGGGGGACACTGAAACTCATAAAAAAGTCCATCTTGTTAACTGGGAAACTGTTTGCAGCAGCAAATCTGAGGGTGGTTTAGGTATTAGAATGGCTAGGGACCATCACGCTGCTCTTCTTACTAAACTGGGGTGGCAGTTTTTGAGTAATAGAACAAAACTCTGGTGCCAAATTCTTCAATCCAAATACTTGCACCATCACAGTTTCTTTAGTTGGCCTCAGAACTCCCAAGCTTCCCACATTTGGAGAGGCATTTGTAAAACCAGGGAAACTCTCAGATGTGGGGTTAAATGGGTGGTTGGTAATGGGGAAAATATTTCCCTTTGGAATGACTGGTGGTGTGGTACTAAACCTTTAGCCCTAACCAATAATAACTACCCGACTAATGAACTTGATAAAGTTAAATTAATCTTGGATGAAGATGGAAAATGGAACCTGGGCAGACTTGAAAACCTTGTTAATCCGCATGACCTCTCTGAAATTGTTAGGATATACAGACCCAATTTTGTCACCTTCCCTGATGCTCTCTCTTGGAGTGGATCTCATTGTGGTAAATTCTCTACTACCTCTGCTTTTCAGCTTATTACTAATCCTGTTGTGGATGGCAGGATTGGCTTTGGATCTGGAAAATAAACTCCCTCAAAAACTGAAATTTTTTCTTTGGCTTGTACTAAAAGGTAGATTATTGACCAATCACATGCGCCTTGTGAGAAGCTTGTCCTCTTCAGATTTATGTCCTAGATGTGGACACTTTAGTGAAGATATGCTGCACCTTCTTAGAGATTGTGCCCACTCTAAGGCATTATGGGTTCACATTCAAAGTCAAACTTGGTGGGAGGAAGGAGCATCTCTACCCTTGTTTGATTGAGTGACCTTTAATTCAATGAGCAAAACAGAGTTGTCTGGTACAAAATGGTTTTTGTTCTTTGTTGCTACACTCTGGCAGATCTGGAAGGATCGAAATCAAATGGTCTTCGATCAAACTATGAGACCAATACATGCCAGTCTTAAACACATCAGAGATTATGTGCAGGAAATTAATGAGGCTTTTCAGCCTCCTCTCCATCCAGAATTTTCTTTACCTAAGCTAATTAAATGGTGTTTTCCTATTGTAGGCACATTGAAGCTTAACACAGATGGCTGTTCAAAGGGGAACCCAGGTCAGGCAGGTTATGGAGGCCTCCTGCGCGATGATACAGGCAGTTGGTTATGGGGCTATTATGGATACTTGGGACACTGCACATGTTTGGAAGCCGAAATTTGGGCCATCTACCGTGGACTCACCATATTGTTCCAGAAAGGGTTGACCAATGTGGTTATTGAAACAGATTCTGAACAAGCTCTGCTCCAGATCCAACAAGGACCACACCCAAACTCTCATCTCAAAGCACTAATTGAAGATGCTAAGTTCCTCCTACAACGCTGCCACTGTTCTATCATCCACACCTTGAGGGAAGGAAACAAAGTGGCTGATAAACTAGCTAATCTAGGTGTATCTCAAACTGAGCATGTAAAAATTCTTGAGGATCCTCCTATGGAGGTCACAACTCTCCTCATTGAGGATAAGATTGGAGTGGCTGGACTGAGGGAGTAGCCCCTGTTTGTAATTCTGAACTAATTCTGCTTTTGTGTTTTCCTCATTTCATTTGAATAAAAAAAAAACATCTATAGCCATGTTGGATTTGATGGGTTGGACTTATGCTGTATGGTAAGATTACATGTATCGCCTTAAATCTGATCCAACTTGACATCAAGCTTAATCATTCTAAATATGAATTTAAAATAATTTTTAAATCTTAGACATGTCCATTTAACATAGAACTCGTTTGGAAACATGTTATTTAGAATTTTTTTGACTTTTTATAAAAAAATGTACAGAAAAGTAAAAAAAGTGATGTGACATCTTATAGTAATTTTTTTTGACAATTTGACTAAAATACTTAGGGTTCGTTTGGGATGTGGATGGACTTTTTGACTTTTTGATTATTTTAGTTTAGGACTAAAAAATCTCGTTTGTGATAGGTTTTTTTGACTTTTTTAACTTTTGTGATAGAAAAAAATGAAATGATTATGGTTTGGATATTATATTTTGTCTTATTGAGTTAAAATGCCTATTTTATCTTTTTGTGATTAGTTTAGTCAAAAAATCTCATTTTAACTTATGTCAAACGAAAACTAGGTGGTGTTTAGGAAGTGTTTTTTTTTTTGTTTTTCTGGGCTAAAAAAACACTAAAAGACAAAATTGGTTAAAAGACTCAAAAAAACCAAATCCAGACAAAATGTCACATCAAACTCACAATCATTTCACTTTTTCTCTCACAAATATCACATCTAACTACAAAAAAATATAATTATCTTCCCAAACACAAAAATTTTAACCTCCTAAAATAATTAAACACTAAAAATACCTACTAAAATAACAACTTTCCAAACACCCACTTATGGTCTCCAAATGAACTATTATTATTATTATTATTACCTTGAAAGATAACTAAATTATTTAGACTCTTTTAATAAGTGTTTAAGCTTGAAAATTAATAAAATTTAATTGTGAAATAAATAAATGTTTTGATTTAAGTCTTATAAAGAAGTAACATACATAGTTTTCTTTTATTTTTATTAAAATTTTAATTTATTTCATAATTACATAATATAAAATTGAAAATTAATATTTTATAAATATCACGGTGGACAGGACAGGACTGGACTAAAACTTTTATTTCAAATTCAACTTGAAAATTAAATAGTCTAATCCTACGAACGAAACATGTTTTTTCAGTCTTAAAAATATCGGGTTTAGTGTGGCAGGTCATTGGGCCCATGCTCCATAGCCACCACTAGCCAGTAGTTTTTGACTTACTTGGCCAGGCCCGAATATGCAATTTCGTGAAGTCAAAATTTCAAATTTGGAGCCCCCAAAAAAGTTAATTGCACTCCATCCTTTTAAATTTTAGTTTAATGCCATTTTATCTCTTAATTTTAAAATATTTTGGATTCTTCAATTATAAAAAGGGAGCTCGATTCAAAAATTAATTCTTAGATTTTTCTTGCCTAAAGGTTCATGTGCTAATTTATTATGTCCATAAGGACAATCTATCACAAAATAGCCAAAATACCCATCCACCACCTCCGCCTTCTTCCATGGATAGAACAATATCTCTATTTTTGTTTTATCTATTAAAAATTCTCTCTCTTCCCCTTCTCTTTCTCTCTTTCTTCTCTCTTTTTTTGCTTTATCTGTTAAAAGCTCTCTTTCTTCAAACCTTCTCTCATACCTCTACTCTTCTTATTCAGCCATCGCCGTCTTTTCATCTTCGTCAGAGTTGCCTTTGCCGCTATCACATTCTTCTTCATCGGCTTCGCTGTTTACCTCGCCACCTCTCTAGCTACCCAATCGGCTACCAAACTTTGCAACTCTCATCAAGAATTTCAATCTCAAGTGCAAATTTGGTCGCCACTCCTTCTACTTCAGGTCTAAGATCCACAACTCCCTTCGCCTCAGATTTGAGATCTAATCGACTCTTAGCCACCTCTTCCGCCATGGATAATGGCGCAAATTCTCAAGTCAACGCCGTGTGCAGTAGCGGTAGTGAAGCAGTGGTATGGTCGTCCTCAGGTAAATGTATAAACATGTGTACAAAATGTCGTCTAAAATCAATAAAATGATTTCTCACCAAACTATTTCACAAAAAATGAACCTTTTACCAATAAAAAATATTCACTGAATCTAATACCTTATACCCTCCTTAACTTAGATTTATCATCAATTTTCTCTTATAAAAATTACGTCAGTTTCATTCCTTCAAATATGGTATTTGTACAATTTTAAAATTATAGAGATAAAGTGATAAAATAATAAAGTGTAATTTGTAGACATCCCATTTTTGACCGCCCTTAAGACTTGGTCACTACTGATGGTTTACTTGGTGATCGAAGTTGTGCAATGTAAAGGTTCGATTTCTTCGGCAAGAGGAGAGTCAAATCCCAACTTCATACCCCTTTTGGACTAAAATGATCTTGATCAAAAAAATTTTAGACCGTGAAACACTCTCTTTCAAAATAGTTTTTGAAAAATGATTCTACGTTGTTCCGACGCTCGCAGTTTGTTGAATGTTACGCTTTTCGGTAAACTGAGCGAGGACAAAGTGGAAATGAATGAAAGAGAGATGAAATTTTTGAAAAATATTTCAAAAACACCTTTTTTTATGGATTTGGAGTTAAAGAAAATGAGGGAGGAGAGAAGAAAACTAGTTGAGGAGAAGTTCAGCATAAATCCGGTAGGATTGAAACTGAGTGGCTTCACCAAAACAGGCATTACTTTTTGCACAGTTGGAATTTTGATGCAAGGCTGACACCATTGGAAAGCTTACTTCCGGGGCTTCAATTTGGACACAAGAATGACCTGAAAAAGAGTTCAGATGAAGGAGTTATAGCCATTTGAAGTTGGACCTAGAAAGTAGAATTTTGCTTGTCGACTAGAAAAATGGGCTGTCGACCAGAAAAGTAGCCAGTCGACCCAAAAAGGTGGTCGGTCGACCAGAAAAAGTGGCTGACGGAGCACTAAGGTCCCAAACTCAGATATTTTGAAGATATTTTCCCTCAAACTGTCTTCTACAACCTCCAGCTGTCCTATAATCAGATATTTCGACCCAAGGCTTGTATCTTACTATATATGAGGCATTTCTCCATTTTGGAAAAAAAAAGAACATTTTGAGCAATTGTGGGAGCTTCTCACACTAAAATCTCTCTCTTTCTCTACAAATTTCAGAGCTAAATTTCAGCTTTTCTCTCTAGTTTGCTCTCCCTCTTGCCCTTGTGTGCATGCAAGAGATATACTTGGAGATATATCTCTCCTTTGCATACACTTCCTTAACCAAACTTGACCACTATTGGGCTGAGATTCTTTGGGACTTTGTTTGAGCTCCAAAAGGTGATTTTAGCTCAGAATTGGGCCTGTTCTTGCTGCTATGCTTCAAGAGGTAAAAGTCTAACCTTTCAAGCTCTTTGTACACTATTGTTTTGCCATCTTTTTCAACTATTTTGGGGCTATTTTTGGGGTGGTGTTGAACTAAAAAAACCTCTGTTTTTCCTCTGTTTTTATGGTTTAAAAGTGGTGGTCTAAGCTTTGTTTGGCTAGGGGGTGTTTCCTCCCTTTTGCTCTTTGGCTTGTAAAGCCTTTTGAGCCATCTTTCACCACCTTTCAAACCAATTTTTTTGGCCTTTAAACCACTGAATTCCAGAGGAATTTCAGTGGTGAAAAGGGGGTTTTGAGGTCCCAAATGGGTGGGGGTTGTCCCCCATCCTCTTTTCTTGTTTACTTGTGTTAATAGCCCCTCAAAAGAGCATGTATTTCTATCTTCTTGAGGCTTTGTTTGAGCACTTTTTTGTGACTTTTTAGACCTGTCATGACTCTATTTTTGGTTGTCTTGGTTTCTTCTTACATGCTTCATGTACTTGTAGTGCAATCCTCTTAGTTAGCCTAACATGCTCTATGCTTTGGACCACCATTTTAGCATGTTTTTGGCTCTACTCCAGCACATTTTTGGCTTTGATTTAACATGCTTTAGGTCTGATTTGAGTAGTTTTGGTCATGCATGCCTTGCTTTGTATAGCTCTAGTGTAATTGGCCTTGTTAGCCTTAAGCTTTGGGACCTCTAACATGTCATATTTGAGTTTTTTGCATGGCATGGTATCATTTGGCCTGTTATTTCAGACCATATACCTCTGCCATATTCTTGCATTTATCATCCCTTTGTTGTGTTTGAGGGTTGTGCCTTATGCTTCACTTATGAGCCAATACGTATGCATGCTTGCCTAAGCTTTTGGGCTATCATCTCAGCGTGTTTTTGGTGTTATTTTACCATGTTACAACTCTGATTTTTGTTGGTAAAGTCACCTCATGCTTGGTTTTGGTATGTGTAGTGTAATCCCATTCATTGGCCTTACATGCGTCATGCTTTATACCTCCCATTCTAACATGTGTTAGCTCTACTCCATGCATGTTTTGGTATTGTTTTGACCTGCCTTAGGACTGTTTTGAGTCATCTTGGCCCTTTGGGGCTTGCTTGATATGGCTATGGTGCAAGTGCCTTTGCTAGCCTTAAGCTTTGAGCCTCCAAGCATGCATCATTTGTGATATATGCATGATATGGCATCATTTGGAATGTAATTTCAGAGCTTATGTCTTTGCTATACTCCCATGTTTATCACTCTTTCAATGCATTTGAGGGTTGAGCTTTGTGCCTTGCTTGCGAGCCATGAGTTGAGTATGCTTTTCTTGCTTCTTGTGTTTAAGTTTCAGCATATTTTGGCCATTGTTTGGGCATGCATGAGGTCTGTTTGGGGTTGGTTTAAGTCCGTTGAGCATTGTATTGCATGCTTCTTGTATGATGCTCTTTACTTGCTTTGATGCTTTAGCCTCCAAATATATCATGCATGCATTGTTCATATGTTAGAACCTTGTGCATGCCACATTAACATTGTTAGATAGGCATGTTGTGTGTGTTGCATTGTGTTTGGATAGGATGTTGATCCAAACACGAGAAACGAGGGGCGTTTCATACTTGAAGTGATGAAACGCATCTCATTTCTCGGTCGCCGACCCTCTTGATCATGCATGATAGAGGCGGAGGCTCTTATGTGTTATTTGTGCATTCATTGACATTGACTCGTGCAAACTTGGCTTCTCGGCCATCGTGCATTGTGATGCTTGGTTGGTGGCCCGAGAGTCGAGTACCGCACTCCCTTGAGCTTGAGAAATGATAGGGAGGATGGTTGTGCACACATATCTTGCAAATACAATACTATACCCCTTTTTGCTCTCTGTTGCAACAAAACTGGAGTGTGGCAGATTTTTTGGTCGGCAGACCAGTAAAGGTGGTCGACCGATCACTTTTTCTGGTCTACAACTGTAACAAGCCCGCGGGGGACCTCGCTACAGCTCGGACTCGACTTGTGTCACGGTTCTTAATCTCGAACCAAAGAGTCCAAATCCGGCAAATCGTTTTGAGAAAACAGATTTTTGAAAGAAGTGCCAAACATGGACTGCTTTGCCAGATACAGAGTCGCCACCTAAATGTTTTTTAAATGGGAAATTTAGGAAACCCTGACTCGGTGCCAAAGGCCACGTGTCCGTCATCACCAAAGTTGCCTCGGCTCGGGAACTTGGGTACGATTGGGGAAGGTCACTTCGTGAGCACCCCCGCTCGCCCGGTCAAAGACCGGCCTCTACTAACCATGATATCTGTTTTTGAAAACATTGTATGTTCTTATTCCGGTTATTAGCCTAGGTTACTATGTGATGCGCACAGCATACAAGTATAGACTGAGTCGTCTGAATTGGAACAAAACATTTCATGCTTGTTTGTTTGAAAATGGTTTGATGGTGCTACCCGCAGGTAGGCTAAGACGTGGATTTGCCACCCTCGGGTGGGCTTAGAAAACATGATTTTGCCACTATCTAGTGGGCTTAAAACAAACAGTCAATGATTTGTTCCACTCCAAATAACCCAACCTCCACCCATAGGCATTCAAGGCAGTTTATATCACATAAGCAGTTAGCCTCATGGTAAGCATGCTATTCATGGCAACACTCACACGCATGCAAGGATGCTAAAGCATAAAACTCACCGAGTACTCCGAGCCAAAAACAGAAAACCGATTAGAAATCATGCATGATCCTAATTATACAGAAATGCCTAATGCAACACATGCAAAGATGCAAACTATAGCAGGCTCGGCTATTCTAAATATGGCATATAGAATGCAACAACTAACACGTATTCAATTTGGAATTGAAATACAAATGCAGTTTGTATGATGCGCCGAGCCCGGTGCGTGAAAACAGATGAATGAATGCAGACATGCTGTCATACTGTATGCTAATCGAAATATGCCCTATATCTAACCATCATAAGCGGGTAAATAAAAGGGAGAAAGAAATGGGGGTTGGAAGACATACATCACACCCACCCACACTTATTACAATTATGCCCTCGCGTAGAGGGTCCGAATAAATAATAATAATACAGTCCGAATAAAAGAATAGTACAGTCCGAATAGTACAGTCCGAATAATACAAATTCCTAATTAATTAACAGATTAACTAAGGAAAACTGTAAACTGGCATGCAAGCCAGGGGGCTGCCTCACTTCCGTTGAGTGATGTATGCTGGGCTGCCTTCTCGGAAATCCACTGGGATGCCCCGATTAGCCTCTGTTTGCAATGTTCCTCGAAATGCGTGCTAGACTCCGAAAAGTTGTTGATTCTTGATATGCTGCAACAGAGAGCAGGAAAGTGGCACAACAATATATTTCACAAATATATGCATGCCTCGATCCTCGTGCCACCAATCACGCATCTCGATGCATGATGGCCGAGGAGTCAGATTGCACAACTCAATATAGGATGAATGCAGATGAATACTACAACAAAACCTAACTCCATCATGGGTAATCCGGAGTGTCGGTGACCTGGGAATTGAGACCCGTTCCGTCACTCGGAGTACGAAACGCGCCTCGTTTCCCGTGCCCGGGCTAACTCCTATCCCGAACACGATGCAATATGCATGATATGCATGAAATGTAGCTAAAATACAATCCTAGCATGCACAATGCTATGAAAATGAGATGCCTCGAAATGCGTGCACACGGGCACGCAAACCGAGGCGACGATCCTAAGGCATGAAACGGTATACGCAATGCAAATTGGACTTACATTAACACGAGTGGACCTCAGCCACACTCACATAAGAGGCCGATGGATGAAAATGAAGCGCCTCGAAATGCGTGCACACGGGCGCGCAAACCGAGGCGATGGCCCTAAGGCATGAAATGGCATGAAATATGATATTCAATGAGACTAAAATGAGATGTCTCGAAATGCGTGCCCACGGGCACGTAAACCGAGAAAATGTCATACTGAATGCAATGAGACTAAAATGACATACATGATGCAAAATGGGCTTACACTAACATGAGAGAGCCTCAGCTACACTCACATAAGAGGCCGTCGAATGAAAATGAAGCGCCTCGAAATGCGTGCACACGGGCACACAAACCGAGGCAATGGCATACGCAATGCAATGAGACTAAAATGACATACAGAATGCAAAATGGGCTTACACCAACATGAGAGAGCCTCAGCTACACTCACATAAGAGGCCGTCGGATAAAAATGAAGCGCCTCGAAATGCGTGCACACGGGCACGCAAACCGAGGCGAGAGCCGTAAGGCATGAAATGACATGGAAATGATACGCAAACATGCAAACGAATTTCAGCACTCACAAATGATGCAAAACAGTCCCGGAAGGTGGGGAAATGACACCAAATGCACGGAATGGTCCCGAAATGCGATGTTAAGCGCCCGGAATGGCCTAGAGCCATACCAAACATGCATAATTGGTACATGATATGCAAAACAGTAGCAAGACAGCCCCAAAAATAGCATTTTTCAGTTTAGAACAAGGCCAAAGTGCAAGCGTAGATAGGGCAACAATAGCATGCAAAAATACGGGCCAAAAGAGGGGTATTGAAGCAAGTGATACATGCGATGCCCAAATGGAAAAATACCCTTCTACAATACTGATGAGGGACTGAAAATATGAACATTTACAGTAGATGACATCCCCCAACTCAGTATGAAAACATGCTAAAAATGCTATGCAAGATTGAGGATACATAAGGCTATAACATGAAGTACACTAAAAATTCATCAAACCAGAAAAGACCCTCAATGAAATATGTCAAGAAGATCAAAATATGACTCTTTCCAGTTCTGATGATGGCCGAAAACAGAAGCTAGATAAGCCTAAAAAGGCATGCAAGAATGGGGGCCAAAGAGGGATATAAAGACAAGTATAACATGGAGACCCCCAACAAGGTTGATCCCTTCTACAATGTTGTAGAAGGACACAAAATAAGCTTCCTCACAGTTCATGAGATGCTCCAAAACAGACTACATGTAGGTCAAACAAATCATGCAAATTTACGGTAAATATGAGAGATTATGAAGCCAGTGCATGATAGAGAGGCCAAACAGGGTTGAGCCCTTCTTCAATGTTGAATAGGGGCTCAAAATAGATCCACTCACAGTTTACATTATGCTCTAAAACAGATCAATCATAGGCTAGAAAAAGCATGCAAAAACAAGGGTAAAACATGGATTCAAAGCAAGTGGCATATGGAGCATGAAAACAAGGTTGAGCCCTTCTTCAATGTTGAAGAGGGCCTCAAAATAAGTACAATATCAGTTCATGAGATGCTCCAATTCAGATCACACATAGGTCAAATATTCAATGCAAAATAATGGCATATAAGAGGATATTGAAACAAGTGCAAGATGGAGGGCTCAAACAGGGTTGAGCCCTTGAGAAAACATGAAGAATAGCTCAAAACAAGGCCCATTTCAGTTCTGGTCGGAGCCCAAAAGTATAAGCAAATAAGCTTAAGAAAAGAGGCAAGAAAGTGGTGTAAAAGAGGGAGTTTGAGACTTACCCTTGAAGATCTCTCTTTCTTTGCTTCTTGGCTTGAGGAATGTTGCTTATAAGCCTCTAAGAACCTCTCCTTGCTGCTGGAAATGGAGTGGTGATGGTGGTGCTTGATGATGATGAAGAAATGGCACTAAACTTGAGAGTTTGAGAAAGATGGAGATGAAGGTGGGTGTGTATGCTTGAGGGTGATTTTTTCTAACCCTTGAGAGAGTGTTGGAGGCTCCTTATATGGACAAAAGGAGGGGTGTAAAGGTGGAGGGAAATGCACCCAAGCTTTCCCCTCCAAAATATCCCCCGGATACAGATCTTTTCTGGGGGAAACAGCTGTGCAGCTGTAAGGAACACAACCCAAGGAGCATGGCCGGCCATGTGCTTTTTCTGCAGGTGGCCGGCCGGCCACCCCCCATGGCCGGCCGGCCAGGGGTCAAAAAGGTCAATGTGATTTAGTGGCCGGCCACCCAGCAATGGTGTCCTCCCAGGTGTGCTGAACAAGACCCTGTGGTTCAAATTTGACAACTCTAAAACAGGAGAGAGAATAGGCCAATTTAAAGAGGGGTTCAAAAGGTTCAATGAGAATTACTGGCCGGCCATATGTTTTTAGGGTCCTCCCATGTGTGTACAACACAAATATGTGGTTTTGGCTCAAAGAAAATGGCCCTAGGGTGGTCAACATTAGCCCGGAAGTGAGAAAAACGGGCGCCGGGGGGCGCCGGAAGAGCATAACTGCTTGCTGAGACAATTACTAGCCTCCCACCCTCCAGTGACCTTCCTTATGATAAAACAGAGGTACCTGCCAAAAATGAACAAAAACCGATGCAAAACGAATGCTCGGGGACCAAAACACGCAGTTCGGGATCCCGAAAATAGGCCGTTAAGCACCGAAAGTGGCATTCGGCCACGAAGTGGGTATCTAAGACCCCAGTGTCCCTCGAAAGGGAGTAAATGAGATGCATGCCAAAAACCGGAGGAATCGGAGATGGTTGGGTGGTCCCGAACCGAGGCACACGGCCTGACGGCTCCGAAAACCGGGAACCGGGCTCCGAAATGGGCAAAATGGCCTACGGCCCAAAATGTAGCCCACGGCCACTGAGAGATGGTCTACGGGACGTCTCCCTCCCCTCAGGAAAGAAAACAGAGAAAACCGAGTCCGGTTCGCAAACCGAGGCAAGGCACAGAAGAGAGTTCGGAAGTCCGGAGGCAGGGCGCACGGCCGTGACTCTGAGACTTCTGAACAAGCACAATATGCAACATCACCGAGCGCTCAACCGGTGACGTCTGAGTCTTAAGGTCGGTCAAAAGTGGGGTGTCTACAGTTGCCCCTCTTTGACAGAACTCGGAAGTCACAAGTGACGGGAGTGAATGTCAAAGCCCAGAGACGACCCATTTTTGATAAGGCCGAAGACTTAGACAATCATACAAGATGAACAGAGATATGCGCCCGCAGGCATGCCCGCAGGCAGGGGGCAAAATGCAAAGCGACATGCACAGAGCCGAATGATCATGCAAATGCAGCAAGCTGTAATGAGGCAAGTATTCGCAAATAGATGCAACAATTTTAAGCAAGAATGCAAAGCGACAACTACATTTCATGCAGTTAGGAATGCGGAGAATGATTCAATTCTCGTCGCGTCTCACACGGAGAAGATACGATACCTGCGCGATTCGTCTGGTCGCACCAGCCTCAAATGAACCATACATATAATATCGTGCCTGCAAAAGAGAGAATTTCAACAAGAACAATATGCTAACAACATATATTCAATGTGATTCCTGTGATTCCGAAAGTTTGACACACGCAGTGTCGGCGAGTAAATGCATCACAATGCGAGAAAGGAACGTGCGTGACAACGCATGTTCAAGCACAGAGGTATGGTACACCAAGAAATCATGCATGACAATGCAAAATGTTCATAAGAATGCAAGTTATATGCACAACAATGCAAAATGAGCACGAATCAGGGTGCCCGTTGCTGCGAAATAACGAGTAAGAAAACGCGCATTTCGGTGAAGGCAACTCAATCGCGGCCTCGGATTCGCCTCCTGGAGAGGTTACAACACGATCAAAAAGGATACACCTTGATTTTGATGAGTAATGATGAGATACATGTCAGAAACTGCAGCTGAAGTTCCGGCGGACCAATTTCGCGACCGGAAGTGCACTTTTCTTGAACTTTTTCAGGTCCCGGGAGCTCCAATCTTCCTCAAAATTTGCAGGGAGCTAGAGGGGGGTGTGGGGGACATGGCCGGCCAGGTGGCTGCCCAAGGGGAAGCCACCGGCCATGTTTCAAAAAGCAAATGGCCGGCCAGCCAGAAAAGGTGGCCGGCTGGCCACCTGCCCAAAAGTAGGGGCAATTTCGTCTTTTGCCTCATTTTCTATAAATATCCTCATCCATTCAATGTGAAATCACTCCCACAGCCGTGGAAACCTCTTCTCTTGTCTCCCAAACCATTTTTTCTTTCAGATCTGCACTTTATACGCGCTTTTCAGCCTTTTTTGCAAGTTGTTTTCGCGAAATCCTTCAGTTTTAAGCACTTTGAGGCGACTAAATTTTGATTTCGGAGCTTCCCTTCTCATTTTCACCACTTGAGGTAAGTTTGTCTCAATATTTGGAAGATTTTCTCGGGAGTTGACTTTTGTTGACTTTTTCATTTCCCGGGAGTTGACTTTTGTTGAGTTTTTCCAATTTTGGCTCATTTTTGCTCCTTTTTGCAGATTTCTTGAAATGGCAGGTAATTTCCCTCACGGCGGAGGTCCTCCAGGTGCCGGGGACGATTTTGATATCATGGCGCTCCCCCCGAGAGTCCGTCCTTTTATCCCCGAGAGATATGCCCCGGCGGTGCACATTCTTCCGCGAGCCGTTTTCCGTCATTTCACTGACTTCAATGATCGGGCACCCGGAGACTTGCTTCTACGAGAGCCGGAGCATCACCTCTCTTCCGAGGCACGAGAGGTATTTTACTTTATTTCCTGCATTTTCCGTGCACTTTGTAGCTTTGCCATGCTTAAACACACAGTTGTAGCTTATGACATAGTACTTTGTTTGCACTCCGAACATGTGACTTAAACACTTGAATTGCTGAACACACGGCTCACTGACTGATTGATTGTGAACACACGGCATACATTAGTTAAAAATTGAACCACGGCTCAAACACTGATTTGTCGAACACACAGCCCGAATTCGAAGGTGAACACACGGTGCACACTGACTACGAGTAGAACACACAGTCCCAAACTCTGATTTTCTGAACACACAGTCCAAGTTGATGGTGAACACACAGCCCACACTGATTAAGAGTAGAACACACAGTCCCCAAACTCCGATTTCCTGAACATACAGTCCAAATTGATGGTGAACACACAGCCCACTAATTACGAGTAGAACACACAGTCCCAAACTCTGATTTTCTGAACACCAGTCCAAGTTGATGGTGAACACACAGCCCACACTGATTAAGAGTAGAACACAGTCCCCAAACTCCGATTTCCTGAACATACAGTCCAAATTGATGGTGAACACACAGCCCACTAATTCTTCTAAAATTTGAACACGCAACCCAAAACACAGATTTACTAAACACGCAGCCCAGATATAAATAAAGTGAACACGCAGCCCACTGATTAGATTTTGAACACGCAGCCCAA
>JAPPVO010000032.1:156058190-156108082 GCA_030407325.1 Camellia japonica | reverse complement strand
GCCGCTCGAGCGGAGAGTGGAGCGCTCGAGCGGACCTCGCGAGTTTCAGATTCCGGATTGGATTCAATTAAGTTGGTTTCTTTCAGGATTGGGACTCTTTTTGGTTTTCTATAAGTAGATGGTTTCTCCTAAAACCAATCTAACTTTTTCTAGATCAGATCCAAGAGTTCTAGAGTTTGGTTTGAAGTTTTCCTCTGAAAGTTTGATGAGTTTTCTTTGATGTTCTTGAGAGAGTTCTAAAACTCATGAGTTGAAATTCATACATCAAAGAGGTTGATACTTAATATTCAAGAGTGTTCTCTTCGGTGGAATCCGAAGATCTTTACGTAAAGTTTCAAAAGGTTTGTTTCTTTACGTAGTCGTTAATTCGACAAGTGAAGTTGAGGTGTGGAACCAACTTCAGAATCAGTTCCGTGGCGAAGGCGTGGTGAAAGAGTTACAGAAGATTCAGAGACAAATTGACTAGGTTGGGTAATTTGTATGGTTTTTTGTAACCTTGTAGTCCTTCTGTAGTGGATTGATTAGTGGCGGTTCGCCCGTGGTTTTTGATTACAATTGAAGGTTCTTCAATTGTGATTTTTCCACGTAAAAAATCACTTGTGTTGATTTATTATTTTTTCCTAAAAACAAACAAACTAAAATCACTCTCGTAAGTGCTTGATGATTTTAGATTGAGTGTTTTGGATTTTTGAGTTTTGGAATATTTTAATCTTTATCTAATCACGAATCACATAGGATTTTCAAAATGAACTAGTTGAAGATGTGCCCAATAATATAATAATATGCCTAGTGCATTTTACCTTGTATATAGAAAATAAGCAGACAGAAAACAACCATTCCTGATATTGGTCTTCACAAAAATTAGTCTGGAAAAATATAAACTCACCTTGTACCACGAAAAAGTGGATGGAATTGCATCAAGAATCAGATCAGTCCATCTAGCTGTTTCATTTTCGTCAATGGTATAAATTTTCATGAACTTACCCTTGAGCCCAACTTGAAGTAAAAGTAAAACTATTCAGGACATAAATAATCAAGTAAGAGGGCCTGACCATGCTTATGATGACATAAAGTTACCCCTCTTTACAAAAGCTAAAGTCAAGATATGAGAACAAATGGGAGGTTAGTAATTGTTATCGGGTAAAGTCATGATGGTATTTTCTGGAGCTAAGGCACATGAAGTTCATCATCTATAGCCCCGTGTAAATGAAAATTAAAGGCATGATAAATGCAGTGTAAACACTAAATTGATATGGTATGAAAGTGGAGTGAGTAAGTTTTAATATGGTCTGCAGGATTAACAAAAAAGAGATTTGACCTTTGCCACAAGGATGCATTTGAAACCACTACTTTTCAGATCTAGGACAGGTTAAGAAACTTAATTATGTTTACAATTATTTTATTTATTTATTTCTTTTGTGGAGGGGTAGTGTTACTAAAAGTTCCTAGGTTTAGGGTTCTATTTAACGCTCACAACATTGGCCAAGATGTCACAAAATCAGCCTAATTGCATTGTTCTCTGCATCTTACATGACAATATTGCAACGTGATCAAGAGAAAATGCAAGATTATCATGACTAGCAAGATAAGACTTGATATTGGTCCATATATCACAATACGGTAAATACTGCAATGTGTCTTGGAAGATGCTTCAGTCTTATTCCTGCATATTTATCATTTCCAGTAAGTCACTAAAACCTATTTTAAAAGGTTCATTCTTTAGCAAACTGGAAGTCAACATGGAAACAAACATGCTTGCTAATAAAAACTTGCATTTACTAATTCATTGAAAATCAACTAAAAAGATACTTGATACACACATGTATCTAATATACTGATTGCATATTGGAAAATTTTATTGAATCCATGTTTAGATCAAAATGCAGAACAGAAAACTGAGATAATATAATAGAAAAGAAGTACCTGATAGGTCCATAATGAGTTAGAAAGGTCAATATCCCCATTTCTAAACCCAGTAAGCTTAATTGGACACTTAAATCCTGTCCCATCTTTCTCAAGGAAAGCACCATAATTTTGTATAATAAATGAAAGAGTATGAACAAAAAGATGGAATTAGTGTCTCTCGGAGGACCATATCACTGCAAAAAAAAAAAAAAATGCATCAAGTAATTTCCAATTCATGAAAAGAGATAAGACTCTGAAGAGAATTCCCCCAGCAATAAGCATATAACCAGCTCAAGCTAATGACAATAAGCATGGCAGAGCTATATGTTCCTGAGTGGGGTTAGGAAACTCCACTGAAATTGTAAAATCATTTTGGGTAACTCAATATTCTTTCCATTTTTTGACCTTTTAAAATAACCATACGAAGTTCTTTTAATAAGGAGAGGGTCAATTTTTGTGACCAACATCACTTATGCTTCCATTTTGGCTCCAGGAGAATTTTTGTGAATCATCTTGTAGACATTTCTTTTACTTCAAATTACTCATGCCATGCCATAAGAACAATAATTGTTAGCACAAGTTTACATATTTGTGGTGTTCTCTTTTGGGTTTTAATCTATTCAATTTTTTGTTTATTTGGGAAAAAGTAATATCGTGTAGACTCAAATGTTTAGTTTCTATTTCTAGTAAATCAAATTGGTGGTTATGGTTCAAGATTTTAGTTTGATTATTGTGAATTGTGATGAAGATATTGGTATACTTCATATAATTAGACAATTGGGTAATCAATTGGTTGTTGCCTGACTCTACGAAAGAAAAATCCTGGATCCACCCGTAATGATTAGATAGTATACTTTTCGGGAAGAAACAAATGAAAGAATCTGGTCAAACCCAACAAAATACAAAATCAGAGTTGACATTTCTAAATATGTAACTAGACAGGTACATGCAAAAATTCTATCTAAGAATATTTTACACATCATATCCTAGTTTCAAAAGATGATAAGGAATTTAACACTGTAAGCCTTCTTGGAAAGAAGAGTCATGAATATATTTTATTTAGAAAGTGGTTCAAGATACAATGCACTCTAAAAAAATTACCTGCAAGCCAATTGTCTCAGATAATAACACCAAATCATTGTATCCTTGCTTAAGCTGAACAGGTTGGTCCGCCTTTACCCAATGGCCAGCCGCACTACCTTCACTTTCAAAAGACAGACCACAGAGTCAAAAAAAAAATATTGTCTATAAGTATATATAGACACACACATACAAAGGCACAAAGTGATCATAAAACAAGAGAAAACAAGGGAAGATAAATGATGTATAGAAAGTAAAATAAATTAAAATAGAAGCCTATTGCATAAGTGAACTTCAGTCCCAGTATGAAGGGAATTCTACTAGGGATGCACAAATAAAAATTAAATGTACCTATAAGCTTCCCATTAATAAATATGTGCACCAAGTCACGCATGCTATCAAATGTAACTGCTGGCTCAACTGGATTTTCATCCCAAAATGAGATTTCATCATCAGAAACATATATTCTGTAGTTAGATATTGACTAGGCATTAGCTAAAATAAGTTGTATTAGAAAATGAGTTGTAAAAACATTTGTCAATACAAAAATGATATTTCTACTTATACAGCTTGATCTTAATGTATCGAGTTGTAAGACTTGGATAAAGAGGTACCTGGTCGTATACCACAAATAATTAGAATAGTCCTTTGTCACATTTAAATGCTCCAAAATGCCTTGGACAGTGAAATTGTCCTCACCCTATACCCCAATTGGCTCTTTAACAGTCAACCAAGTTTTTGAGATATAGGTAACTTCATCCCGACTCGGTAATTGTCGAAGTACAAAAACATTTGTAGAAAGAGGCGAATTGAACTCGGTTGTCTTAATGGAAGTCTGAGCCCCAAAAATTAAAACAAAAACTGAATTTCAAAACAAGTTACTGCAAATGAACATAAAAAACACTAACCTTCTCTAGAAATAATGGATAGGCACCATTGCACGGCACAAGAGCACTACAGCATGCTTGCAGCATATCAGCAAAACACACAAGCTCCAGCAGCACAACAACAAACCAGCACCAGCATCAGAAACATACTAACCTGTTCAAGAACCACATACAACAATATGGATGTCTACAATAGGTCCAAACAGGGCATATAAACCACCTGGGAAATGGAAACTCAACCAATGTTGTTACAAACAAAAACAATAATCATCCAAGCCATCACAAAAGAAGCCCATGTACAACTCACATGGGAGAGCAAATCAAAATGAAAACAATATCAAACATAACATCATAACAATTAATAATGTAACCAAATTAATATCAAATGCATTTCAATATCCCAAATTTTATTCAAATATCCAATAATACTAAACATAAGAATCCTAAAACATGTCTAGCTATATCCAACAATCCCAAACATAATAATTCCAAAAAGTATCTAAATGTTCAACAACATAACCTATAAAATGAAACAAAGAAAAATAAAATGAATGCCTACGTGCGAAACGACAAATTATCAAATCTTTAATGACCATATATATCACTACTGAATCATGAACATCCATCACCAACCTGTGAACAAAAGGATAAAAACATGAGTATTTTATCAATGCATTAACTTCAAAAATAATATACAAATATAGTTAAAATTAATTGAATTAATTAAACTTATTTCATTTTTAAGTGTAAATAAAATAAATCAGTTTAATGAGGTGTCAAATTTATCTCTATTTTAACTGAGAGAAGTTTCATCCTCCCTTACATCCTCCTCGACACGGTTGCTTGGAACTAACCCCGGAATGGTTACTAGATCTATCTCATTTTTTGCAGCCAACATTTGAATAATAGTTTGCATTGTACACATGTTTTGAGCTTGGTTAAGTAACTGTTTTCCCTGGTCAGCTAATTGTTGTCGTTGGTCAACTAACTACTGTCGAAGAACAATCACCTCTAAGTTAGGAGCCTCAAAATGTGTGGAAGATGAAGTAGTGTCCTTACAGATCCCATATCTTTTCAAGTAAACCGATCTCTTCCTAAGTACTTTTCTAGAAATCTGCTCCTCAGATAATGGATGTGTAACACTAGGTTGAGATTGCTCAGCGATCTTTGAAACCATAGTGGCCTATGCATGAAATATAAGAAAGCTTAAAACATAATATAAAAATGCAGACATATATTATTGAATTTGAAATAGTTATGGTTACATGATATTCCTCAGCCGTGCTATTTATCCACACTCCCCCATGTCGGTGACGTTTGTGGGTGTCCTCGAATAGTTTTGTAATAGTCGGTTTGCTTTTTTGTACCTTTTGTTTCATTAGATTTTCTAGTCAAACAATAATTCTATATTTATAATTTAGTACGTTCAAATTTGTAAATCTACACTTACAAGGATAGATGCTCGTGATGCAAACGATCTCGAGCCGCTTGTATGATTATACTTCACACAACCTCTTGTTTTTATCGCATTCTCTGACTTTTCCTACAAATAAAAACAAAAATAGGTAACATTAATTAATGTACAAGGAGGACATTACTTTAGTAAATATTTTTATAAATACCTTCCAATTGTCAGTTTTCCACAGATTGTGAATCATCCATTCCCAATTATCTTATGTACAAGGATATAATGCCTGACTTTTGAGGTCAGATACTTTGTCTTCTTTAAGGGATTTGTAGTGCGTGTGTAATCTATTTTTCCATTCAGTGTATAAGTTTGGCATTTTTGATCAATAAGACATCTCACATCCACATCATTATTGTAGTTTTCAAAGTCAAAAGTTTGCTGCAATTGGAAACAATACAATTCAATATATTCTATATATCATTGCGATTAAGATAAATAACATGTTGAATATCCAATACGCATAATTCAAATTACCCCACCTCTTGTAACAGTGGACTCTCTTTACCCAAAGTCATTGGCTATCCATCTATCATTTCGGATTGGGGCATGAAGTCGAATTTGTTGACCAAGAGCAATTGCTAGCGGTGTGGCATAATCCCCTTTTATTGCTTTGGTCAAACGGTTAAGTGTAACGGGTATTCGATTATCACGTTCCTTTCTAATCTTCTCTATATTCTTTCCTCGAGTCGATCCTCGTACACGCTTCTTGTCCAAAACTGGAATTGATGCTATTATGACCAAAATTTTATTCAAGTTAGTCGACATAAAACATGAATGCACTAAATAAATATTGAGATAATAAATTATTATTTCATTTTAGTAGTCATTTATTTTTCACCTCCACTATTAGTGACAGTACATAGGCTCGAAAGGTGGTCAAGTTAAGTAGCTAAGGTAGGGAGCTGATCGGGCCTAGTATATAAGGCGGGAAGATGGATAGGTTGGGTCGAAACCTTAGGTGTGCTCTTTGAATGATTAACTTGTGCTGCTAAAGGTCATCTTGGAAGAGTAGGTGTATCATCATTAGGAGTACTTCTTTCTTCTTTAGGTGTTTGTGAAGCTATTAGGCGAGCTGCAGACCTATTTGTTTTCTTATCGGGACCCATATGAATATCTTGACACAATATAAAAATAAATTGTTAGTGCATTTTAGTAATTTAAGAATGCTTATTAACAAAAAAGTTTGAAATAACTAGACATAACACAAGTAATATAACAAGTGAAAACATAGAAAAATTTCTTCTTATACACACATGTATTACCTCAATCACTTGAAAATCAAAAGGCTCGCCATCATCACTTGAAGAACTCAGTCCATCATCATCAAGTGGTTGATAGTCCTCGTCATTATCACTTTCACCTATCTTTCTCTTTCTCACCCTAAAACTTTTACTATTGTCCTTTTGAATAGAACCAAACATTGAATTCTTGAGGGTCTTTATCCCTAAAGCATCAAATTTGATTTTATTTTTCTGAATTTTTTTTCCCTATCCTTCTCATATTTCGTCATCTTCTGGACCAAGTCACCGGGTTCAGAAATAATTTACTGTTTCTGAACATCTTTGCAACTATAGATATGGCATATAATTAAATGAAATGAAATGTGAAACAATGCTATGAAATTTGAAAAACAATGCCATGAAATGTAAACCAAGCAATTTATTATTAAATCATAACACTTGTCCATATAATTTAAAAAAAAGCAAACACTACATATCATAATCTATATCAAGATTTATATCAGGATCTACATCAACAACAGGTTGTCTATGCAGTTTATCATCTTCATCATCATTATACTCTATCATTGTGTCATCCTCATCATCATGGTGAACTAAATTCTCTGCCATTAGTTGATCATTGAAAATGATCTCAAGATCCATATCATCCCTGCTATATTGAATATCATTATCTTGGATCACTTGTTGGATTTATTTTCTAGTGTGGCCCAATAGCCTACATATTTTTACATGTTTTATTTTATTTGGACTCCACAATTAGATAAAGCCAAATTATATATAAAGTTCAGTAATTAGAATTTTAATATAATCACTCTTCTAAGATAAGAAGGAAATCTTGATGGATTAGGAATTCTTCTGATAAAGTTTATCTGGCCCTCTTCTCTCCTCTATATAAGGATGGGTGACTCCCCTTTCATATGATGAGTATTTTTCCATCACTTTAAGTTTTATAGTCATCCTAATTAAGAGAGACAGAGAGAAGAAGGTTAGCCAAGAATTAAAGGTTCAACTATTAGGGGTATTTTCTCAACTTCTCTAATTCAATGGCTGACAAAGGTATGTTCGTTTTATTCTTGAGTTGTATTGAATTCAAGATCCTGTTAAGTTTAATTCCGTATTATTATTATGGTTACATGTATTATTAATACTTACATGTGGTATTAGAGCTTTAGTTTTGTGAATCAATACACCTTGGAATAATAATATATTTATGATACTGTTATTAATAAACGGTACCTTTGTTTTATTAAAAGTATTGACTTTAAAATATTATCTCAATTTGTTTGTATTGATCAAACGTGTAATACACCTTTTTGATTTTTGTTATGCTATTAACACGCTCTCCATAGCCCTTTACAATAAGCATATACATTGCCATGACTTTAAAGTTTGCATGATAATAGTCCACTTATCTGCCACATAGGTTGGTTGGTTGGTTAAATTTAAAGTTAAAACCTTGCCTTCTTATTAGAGAATTGGACAAGTTTTTTTTTTTAAAACAAGCCACGATAAAAAATTTGACTCAGGCCATTACTTAGTCATTGCACAATCCAATTGATTTTGCTACCAATTTTGGTTGACTTGGTACATCAAAAATTGATTACAAATTATCGGATTAAAAGTGATTTTAGAATTCATTGAATCATTCAGTCTATTAAATAAATATTTGATTGTATTACGTCAAAGAATAATGGTTTTATCTTATCTGATTATGTACACTTTATTATTAATATTTATATTTTCATGATCTAAAATTGATATCATGATATAATTTTATGACATTAACTATTAAATATTGAAGTGGTTAATTCATATTAGGTGTAATTCTTATTGACCATTATATGAGATATTCATGGTTGTCATATTATATATATATATATATATATATATATATTCATGTTTGTCTAGGGTTATTATTATTATCATATTGGTAATTGCAATCACATAAAAGAAATTCTAGAAATCATTAAATAGTGATTGAATTAATGATAATTAAATAACTCAAATTAATGAATAGAGAATATTGTTGGTTAGTTCCGTATTCATAGGGTTTACTAATTTAGTAGCTGCCAAAGTGGCCTAGATTTGTAAAACTTATGAATACAGAATTACATAAAAGAATTGTTAAAAGGGTAACATTAAGGTTGATAATATTCTCAATTGCAGTTATAATTAGGAGATTGAGACTAGTCCAAAGGAGAGTCATTTTCAAATAATTATAAACTGGGTAGGATAATGTAACTTATGTAATTTGACAGATTAGAATTGAATACCCAAAGGTAACATGACTAGCTGAAAAATTGCATAAATTACTTTAGACCTACATAAGCGATTCTTGATGAGTGGACAATAGATATACCTAAGTTTTGTCCAAAGGAAAGACTTATGTGATATTAATAGTTCATCATAATTCTCAAAGCTTTAATATGTATATTGTTTATGCTTTTTTCCGTGTTACTTATGAGATCTTGTGTTAATACCTCTTAAGATCTGTCAAAAAGATAGCTTGCTATCTGTAGACGTCCCCGAACGCCCCGGGAGGGTTAAGTCCCGTTCCGTTCATATTGGGGTCACTACAGTTCAAGGACTCAAATGTCACGGTTCTTAATCTTGAACTAAAGAGTCCAAATCCGGCAAATCGATTTTGAAAACAGATTTTTTTGAAAAGAAGTGCCAAACATGGACTGCTTTTCCAGATACAGAGTCGCCACCTAAATGTTTTTTTAATGGGAAATTTAGGAAACCCTGACTCGGTGCCAAAGGCCACGTGTCCGTCATCACCAAAGTTACCTCGGCTCGGGAACTTGGGTACGATTGGGGAAGGTCACTTTGTGAGCACCCCCGCTCGCCCGGTCAAAGACCGGTCTCTACTAACCATCATATCTATTTTTGAAAACATTGTGTGTTCTTATTCCGGTTATTAGCCTATATTTACTATGTGATGCGCACAACATACAAGTATAGACTGGATCGCCTGAATTGGAACAAAACATTTCATGCTTGTTTGTTTGAAAATGGTTTGATGGTGCTACTCGCAAGTAGGCTAAGACGTGGATTTGCCACCCTCGGGTGGGCTTAAGAAAACATGATTTTGCCACTATCTAGTGGGCTTTAAAACAAACATTTGATGAATTGTTCCAATCCAAATAACCCAACCTCCACCCACAGGCATTCAAGCAGTTATATCACATAAGCAAATAGCCTCATGGTAAGCATGCTATCATGGCAGTCACTCACATGCATGCAAGGATGCTAAAGCATAAAACTCACCGAGTACTCCAAGCCAAAACAGAAACTCATTAGAAATCATGCATGATCCTAAATATACAGGATTGCCTAATGCAACACATGCAAAAATGCAACTATAGCAGGCTCGGCTATCCTAAACATGGCATATGGAATGCTACAGCTATCATGTATTCAACTTGGAATTGAAATACAAATGCAGTTAGTATGATGCGCCGAGCCCGGTGTATGTAAAACAGATGAATGAATGCAAACATGCTATCATACTGTATGCTAATTGAAATATGCCCTAATCTAACCATCATAAGCAGGTAAATAAAATGGAAGAAAGACGTGGGATTGGAAGACATACATCACACTCACCCACACTTATTACAATTTTGCCCTCGCACAGAGGGTCCGAATAAATATACAGTCCCGAATAAAGAATAGTACAGTCCAAATAATACAGTCCAGATAATGTACAAATTCCTAATTAATTAACAAATTAACTAAGAAAGCTGTAAAACTGGCATGCAAGCCAGGGACTGCCTTGATTCCGCTCCGGGTGATGAATGATACATGTTCGGGTTGCCTTTGTGCAGAAATCCACTGGGATGCCTCAATTAGCCTCTGTTTGCACCTGTTCTTGAAATGCGTGCCAAGCCTCGGAAGACTGCTGATTCTTGATTTTGCTGCAACAGAGAGCAGGAAAGAGGCATAGCAATGTATTTCACAAATGTATGCATGTCTCGATCCTCGTGCCACCAATCACGCATCTCGATGCATGATGGCCGAGGAGCCGAATTGCACAACTCGATATAGAATGAATGCATATGAAAATACAACAAAACCTAACTCCATCATGGATAATCCGGAGTGTCGGTGACTGGGGAATTGAGACATGTTCCGTCACTTGGAGTACGGAATGTACCTCGTTTCCCGTGCCCGGGCTAACTCCTATCCCGAACACGATGCAATATGCATGATATGCATGAAATGCAACTAAGATACAACCTAACATGCGAAAGGCTATGAAATGGCATACACGATGCACGAGGAAACATGGCATACACAATGCGCTAATATACGGCCTAGCATACGTAATGCTATGGAATGAAATGGCATACACAATGCAATATGGGCTTACACCAACACAAGTGGACCTCGGCCACACTCACATAGGAGGCCATAATGATGAAAATGAGACAACTCGGGATACGTGCACACGTGCACGCAAACCGAGGACCGACCCTAAGGCACGGAAATGCCACTCTAACAAGACATGGAAAGACATGGATATGATATGCAAACATGCAAATTTCAGTAGCAAAATGAGATGCGAAACAGCCCCGAAGCATGGCAAAAATGCACCCGATGCACGAAATCAATCCCGAAATGCGAGATTAAGCACATGAAATGACTTGTAGCTATACAAAGCATGCATAATTTGAACATGAAGTGTAAAGACAGAAGCAAGGAAGCCCCAAAAAAAGCATGTTTACAGTTTAAAGCATGGCCAAACAGTGAGCACAAGTGGGACTAAATTAGCATGCAAAAATGGCTCCGCAAGGGAGGTAATGAAGCAAGTCACAAATTCTGGCCCCAAACAGAGAAGGGGCCTTCTAAAATATTAAATAGGGGCCAAAAATATGATGTTTTACAGTTTATGACAGGTCCCAAAAACAGATACAAGTATGCCAAAGATCTCATGCAAGAAATGAGCCAACAAAGGGGCAAAGAAGCAAGTAGTGGCTGGAGGTCTCAAACAAGTGAGGGCCCTTCAACAATGTTGAAGAGGGACCCAAAATATGGCTTTTTACAGTTTAGAACCAGCCCCAAAACAGTATACAAGTATGCTCAAAATATCATGCAAAATAAGGGCCAAGAGAGAGCTATAACACAAGGTATACAAAGGATGTCCCAAAAATCCATAGACCCTTACTGAAACATGAAGAGGGGGTCAAAATAGGGCCATTTTCAGTTCGGACCAAAGTCCAAAAACAGAGACACAATAGGCTAATAAATCATGCAAAAATGGGGACCAAAGAGGGGTTCAATGGCAAGTGACACATGGAGGTCCCAAAAAGTAATGATCCCTTCAACAATGTTGAAGAAGGGCTCAAAATAAGCAACTTCACAGTTTACCACATGCCTCAAAACAGATTATACATAGGCCAAAAATAATATGCAAGAAAATGGCATAAAGATAGGTAAAGAAGAAAGTGCAAGAAGGAAGCCTCAAACAATGAGAGGCCCTTAATGAAACATGAAAAATGGCTCAAAATAAGCCTAGTTCCAGTTAGGGTCGGAGCCCAACTATGCAAGCATAAGGAGCTAAAATATAGACCAAGAAAAGAGCAAAAAGAGGAAAAATGAGACTCACCCTTGAAGACTAGTCTTTCATCAACTCTTGGCTTGAGAAGAGATGCTCCTTGCCTCTGGAAATGGCCTCCAATCTGCTGGTATGGAGTATGGGTTGGTTGGCTTGGAGATGGAGTAGAAATGGATCCAAGAATAAAGGGTTTTGGTGCTTGGAATATAGAGAGAGAGAGAGATTGGATGTAGGAAGCTCCAAACAAATTTTCTAACCCTTAAATCTGAAGGAGAGGGGCTGTATATATAGGCAAAAGGGGTGGAAAAAGAGGGGGAAAAAAGGGGGGGAAATTCGGATTCAAAATTCCCCCCAAAAAGGCCAAAAAGGAGAGGTAAAGGGGCAAGTGATAGCTGCGGGTCCCAAATGGCAAAGAGCCCTTCAACAAAGTTGAAGAGGGGCTCAAAACAAGGAACTTTGTAGTTTATATCAAGCCACGAAAATAAATACAAGTAGGCCTAAACTACCGTGCAAGAAAAGGGGAAAATGGAGGGGTAAAGAAGCAAGTGATAGATAGAGATGTCAAACATCAAGAGGTCCTTAATCAAACATGAAAAGGAGTTCAAAATATGACTATCTGAAGTTTGGGTCGGAGCCCAAAAATGTAGGATGAAGGTTCGGGAGCCAAAACACGCAGTTCGGGGCCCCGAAAGTGGGCTGTTAGGCACCGGGAGTGGTGCTCAACCACGAAGTTGGTCTCTCGGACTACAGTGTCCCTCAAAAGGGAGTAAATAAGATAAGTGCCAAAAACCGGGGCAAACGGAGGTGGTTAAGCGGTCCCGAACCGAGGCACACGGCCTGACGGCTCCGAAAAACCAAAAACCGGGCTCCAAACGGGAAAAATGGCCTACGACCACGAAACGTAGCCTACGGCCACTGAGAGGTGATCTACGAGACCTCTCCCTCCCTTTGGGAAGAGAAAACAGAGAAAACAGGGCCTGGTTCGCAAACCGAAGCAAAGCACAAAAGAGTCCGGAAGTCCGGAGGCAAGGCTCGCAGCCGGGACTCCGCAACCTCAGAACGAGCACAATATGCAACATCACCAAGCGCTCAATCGGTGACGTCTGAGTCTTAAGGTCGGTCAAAAATGGGGTGTCTACACTATCTAAGGTGGTTGGACTTAGAAGGGAGGCTATATTGACTCCTCCGATCTTCCTGGAATCTTACTTGGTTATTGACCAAAGGACTCTTTAGTGACGTTACCCTAACCCTTAAAGTAAAATTTGGTTAAAGGCTGTTGAAGATCGACAAGCCACTTGCTGGCACTATTATGGTTGAATTAACAACAATGAAATATAATGGCCACCGAGGAGTTTAGGATTACATTCTCAATATGGCGACAAAGCTGCAAAACTTAAAACTTTAGGGATGCAAGTTGATGAAACTTTCCTCATATAGTTTATTCTCAACTCACTTCCATCACAGTTCGGCGTATTCAAAATCCACTATAACACCAATAAAGATAAGTGGAGTTTAAATGAGCTGACTAATATGTGTGTTCAGGAGGAAGTGAGGTTCAAGGAGGAAGGACGTCAAACTGCATTGGTTGTAATTCATGGAGCTATAAAAGAAAAAGAAGGGTAAGTTGTAAAATCAAATAAAAATCCACCAAAGAAAAAGAATGAACCTGGGGGAGAAAATCAGGCTCAGAATGGTTTCACTGTCAAGTGCTACTTTTGTGGCAAGAAGGGACATGTGAAGAAAGACTGGAGCAAGCGAAAGGCTTGGTTCGAAAAGAAAGGTAAGAAATTTTCTTTTGTTTGTTATGAATCAAATCTTGCTGAAGTACCTTCTAATACTTGGTGGATTGACTCTGGGGCCACAATCCACATTACAAATGACATGCAGGGATACCTCTTAACCAGGAAACCGAAGGAAAGTGAAAGATTTGTCTATATGGAGAACCGTCTCAAAGCTAAAGTCATAGCTGTAGGAACCTATCGACTGATCTTAGAGACGGGTCATCAGATGGATCTAAAAGACACTTTTTATGTTCCTTCAATTTCTAGGAATTTAGTTTCGTTATCCAAATTAGATCGTGTTGGATATTCAGTTTTATTTAGTTGTGAAAAACTCAATTTAATGTTTAAATCAATAATGATTGGTTTTGGTAATTTATGTGATGGATTATATAAAATTACCTTAAATCATGAGTTTGCATAATCATTAGTAACTCTACATTCAAATATTGGTTTAAAACGTGGTCTAATTAATGACAAATCCTCAATCTTGTGGCATAGACGGTTGAGGCGTATCTCTAGAAATAGAATTGAAAAAATTGGTGAAGAATGGGATTTTGGAAAACCTAGACTTCACTGATTTTGAGATATGTGTGGATTGCATTAAAGGAAAGCAAACCAAACACACCAAGAAAGGTGCCACAAGAAGTAATGAGCTTCTTGAGATAATTCATACAGATATTTGCGGGCCACTCAACATCCCATGTCTTAGTGGTGAAAAATATTTTATCACATTTATAGATGACTTCTCACGTTATGGATATGTGTATCTAATTCATGAAAAGTCTCGGGTTGTTGACATCCTTGAGGTGTACATAACTGAAGTCAAGAGACAATTAGATAGAAAGGTTAAAATAGTGAGATTAGATAGGGGTAGTGAGTATTATGGTAAATACGATGAGTTAGGCCAAAATCCTGGCCCATTTGCCAAATTCTTAGAAAAGAAAGGCATTTGTGCTCAATATACAATGCCTGGTACGCCACAACAAAATGGAGTTGCTGAAAGGCATAATTGTACACTTAAAGATATGGTTAGGAGAATGTTAAGTTACTCAATTGTACCTATTTCAATGTGGGGTGAAGCTTTAAAGACTGCAATGTATATCTTAAATAGGGTTCCTAATAAGGTGGTCCCAACAACTCCTTTTAAGTTGTGGACTGGTAGGAAACCTAGTTTGAGACATTTACATATTTGGGGTTGTCCAGCAAAGGCAAGAATCTTCAACCCACAAGAGAAAAAGTTGGACTCAAAAACAATATCTGGATATTTCATTGGTTATCCAGACAAGTCTAAAGGGTACAAATTCTATTGTCCTAATCACAGTACGAGGATAGTGGAGACTGGTAATGCTAGATTCCTAGAGAATGGTGAAATTAGTGGAAGTGAGAAAACACGAGTGGTGAATTTCGAGGAAATTAGGGTGGATGTCCCAACATTTGACCCTTATCAAAAAATTGTTATACCTCAGACTTTTCCACAAGCTGAGGGAAATGAACAACATAATGAAAATCCTTCACCACCTCATGTTTCACCACTTCATGAAGATACCACCATTGAAAATATTGTAGAACCACCACAACCGGCAGTTTTGAGAAGATCTCAGAGGGAAAGAAAGCCTGCCATTCCAGATGATTACATGGTGTATCTACAGGAATTTGATTTTGATATCGGGATTTACAAAGATCCAGTGTTATTTTCACAAGCTATGAATAGTGATGATTGTACTAAATGGGTCAATGCTATAATGAAGAGTTAAAATCCATGGAACAAAATAGTATTTGGGATCTCGTCGAATTGCCTAATAACTGTAAAAAGGTCGAGTGTAAATGGGTCTTCAAGACCAAGCGTGACACAAAAGGCAATATCGAACAATTTAAAGCCAGACTTGTTGCCAAGGGTTTTACTCAAAAAGAAGGCATAGATTATACAGAGACCTTCTCTCCAGTATCTAAGAAGGACTCGCTTAGAATCATCCTAGCATTGGTAGCTCATTATGACTTAGAGTTGCATCAAATGGATGTGAAAACTGCTTTTCTAAATGGGAATTTGGATGAAGAAATTTATATGGAGCAGCCAGAAGGATTTGCAAAGAAAAGGTAAAGAACATTTAGCTTGCAAATTAAAGAAATCCATATATGGCCTTAAACAAACTTCCAGACAATGGTATCTAAGTTTTAATGATACCATTACCTCCTTCAGATTTAAGGAAAATGCAGTTGATTAGTGCATATATCTAAAGGTTAGTGGGAGAAAGTTCATTATTTTGGTGCTATATGTGGATGACATTTTGTTAGTTAGTAATGACCTTGGCTTATTGCATGAAACCAAGGAATATCTCTCCAAGAACTTTAAAATGGTCGATATGGGTGAGGCAAACTATGTTATTGGCATAGAGATCTTTAAGGATCGATCTCGAGGATTGCTAGGACTATCTCAGAAAGGATATATTGATCATGTTTTGGAGAGATTCAATATGCAGTTTTGTTCAGCCGGTGATGCACCCATCATGAAGGGTGATAAATTAAGTGAAAAACAGTGTCCAAGGAATGACTTGGAAACAAAACAAATGAAGGACATTCAATATGCTTTGAGGCTACAAATCATGCTTTATGGTTGCGAAATTTCATCTTAGGACTTGGTGTTGTTGACTCAATTGCCAAGCCGCTGAAGATATATTGTGACAATACCGCAACAGTTTTTTCTCTAAGAATGGAAAGTACTCTATTGGTTCCAAACACATGGAAGTAAAGTACTTAGTAGTTAGAGAAAGAGTCCAGAAACAACAAGTGTTAATTGAAAACTTAAGCACCTCTATTATGATTGCTGATCCATTCACAAAGGGATTGCCGCCAAAGACATACAAAGAGCATGTTATCAGAATGGGTCTTTTAAGCAACCCTTGATGTGTATGGTTAATAGTGAGTGCTTACTTTTTATTTGACACTATTTGTGCAATAATAATTTTTTTTTTCTGTTTTTCCTGTTCTAAAAGTGTGTGTACACGTTAATTTGAATATTGATAAACAGGGAATGTCTTAACAAGACAAATTATAGGGGCCTTTCAGGAAAATAATTATATATCCCGATAAAGGATTGGGTTGGTGAAGGTTATCAATGGTGTAGTGCATAGAAGGAAATATGACATAAATGTTATATAACCGCTATGACTCACATTGGTGATCTGAAGTAATCACAGTATTATAGTTTCTAATATATCTGAACTTATTGACTATTTTTAAAATTCGTGATCACGTGTCAAAGTTTTTAGTGTGGAATCCAATGAGTCAAAATTTTTATAAGTTACATATTTTTTGGAAAAACTCATAATTGCATCATAATCGGCTTAATGGGCCAAGTGGGAGAATGTTGGATTTATTTTCTAGTGTGGCCCAATAGCCTACATATTTTTACATGTTTTATTTTATTTGGACTCCACAATTAGATAAAGCCAATATTATATATAAAGTTCAGTAATTAGAATTTTAATATAATCACTCTTCTAAGATAAGAAGGAAACCTTGATAGATTAGGAATTCTTCTGATAGAGTTTATCTGGCCATCTTCTCTCCTCTATATAAGGATGGGTGACTCCCCTTTCATATGATGAGTATTTTTTCATCACTTTAAGTTTTATAGTCATCCTAATTAAGAGAGACAGAGAGAAGAAGATGAGCCAAGAATTAAAGGTTCAACTATTAGGGGTATTTTCTCAACTTCTCCAATTCAATGGCTGACAAAGGTATGTTCGTTTTATTCTTGAGTTGTATTGAATTCAAGATCCTGTTAAGTTTAATTCCGCATTATTATTATGGTTACATGTATTATTAATACTTACATCACTACCCCAACACCATCAGTAGTTTTATCTTGTTGAAAAGCATCATTAGAGACATCATCCCGCTCTGGTATATCCCATACTCCCCGATGCTTAACCCGTTCGATGACTCTCTAATTTTTGCCTTTATTGGTATCATTGACGTAGAATACTTGTCTCACCTGACTAGGTAGAACAAATTGGTCATCTTATATCAAAGTCTTGTAACATCAATACTTGTGACATGTTCATTGGAGTATATTCTATTCTTGTGACTGGTGTCATACCATTCACATTTGTTAAACTTATTTATTTTGATGATTTATTTGAAAGAGAAACATAGAATCAAAATATTTTGATGATTTATTTGAAAGAGAAAAATAGAATCCAAATTTATTTTGATGATTTATTTGAAAGAGAAAAATAGAATCAACATTTATTTTGATGATTTTATGTTTTAATAAAATCAAAATTTATTTTGTCCCATTATTTCTCACCTAAACATTTATCCTAAATGTTGTTAGAATGTATTTAATATTTGATTAAATCAGGGGTTCAAACAGCCCAGCATAGCAGCAGTTCAAAAGGTTCAAGTGGAAGATATTCAAATTTGTAATAATGGAGTGGAAGATATTCAAATTAGTAATAATGGAATATAACGGCTATAAATTCAAATGACTACAACGGTTATAAACGGCTATAAATTCAAATGAATACAACGGCTATAAACGGCTATAACTCTAATGTAAACAAGTAACAAAAAAACCTGAAAATATTCTTTGATCTATAATCACTCACATCTATTCTCAGAAATTATACACTGAGCCTTATAGCTTTAAGCCCATCTTTCCTGTGTGAGATTTACAGAAAAATCAAAGCTTTATTTTATATATCTATCTTTGAGAGATATTTATTGTAAGCTTTCTTTGAAAGCAAAAATACCATTTCATCTTGTAAAAGTGTTGCAAACACTGTGTTCTTAAAATCTTGAGAGTAATTGTGAATCACCTAAGATTTGTAAGGGTTTGGGCTTGTGAAATCTGTGTAAAATCCGTGGAGGATTGCTCCATTTGTAAAGAGGTTGCTAGCACCCCTGTGAAGCTAGAAGATAGTAGAAAATCTCAAGTGAAACTTGAGGAGTGGATGTAGGCTTGGTTGAAGCTGAACCACTATAAATCTGTTTGTCTCCTCTTCCCTTTACTTTCCTACTACTGCTATAGCTATCTAATATTCATGTGTTAATAATTTGATTTACCCTGTATGTTAGTTATACTTCATTGTTATTTTGCTTGATCATTTACTGCTAAGTTCATCATTGTGCTTGTTAATAATTTGTTGTACTAGTAGTTAATTTTATTGGGGTATTATTAATTTTAATTTGTTGAAACTTAATTCACCCCCCCTCTTAGGTTGCTTTTTGGGTAACAATATTGGAACAAAACCACTGTACCCTCATGCAAGTATTTCAATTCCCATATTTTGCACAAGTAGCCGTAAAAATTAATTTGGTTCCCATTATAGTCACCTTGTACGACTAACCCACTATTTTGGCACGTACAACAATTTTCACGATTTCTAGTATGGAATCGAATTCCATTATAGATGCACCCAAAATAAAAGTTAATTACCGATCCAGGACCATTTGCTAATGACCACAATTCGCCAATTATTTCAGGTGACCCTTTTGTTCGCAAATCATTCATCTACATAAAACACTATATAACAAGTGTACTAAGTTAATGTGGATTGAAAGTTATTACGTGAGTATTCAGTTAAGTTCTTTAGTATATCTTACACGCTTTTTGAACCATTTTGGAAATTCTTCTCATTGTACTCGAGTTATGTCACGTCCTTGTAGATTATGTACAATATTCTTATGCTCCCTACCTAAGGAAATGTGATACACGTAATTAACTTAGAGAGTTTAAAACAAAATTGGACGATTATGCATAAACATAATTAAATTGAAATACATACTCAATATATGGCTCCACTTCAGAGCTATTGTACAACACAAACTAGTGAGCCATTTCTCGTTCATTCTACAAAGGGTCAAAAGCCATTGTGATAAGTGAGAATAGACGAGCATTTTGGGTGAAGACCTTCATCCTAGGACCACATTCACTACCATCATCATTTCGTTTGGATTTATCAATCCCTTTTAAGTATATTGAACAAAAAGTAAGACGTTCTTTGACAATGTAAGCTTCAGTGATAGAATCTTCTGGACGTGCTCTATTACTGACATACCCTTTCAAAGTCCCAAGAAACCTTCAACAAAAATTGACAATGAAAATTATGCTTGTTGATGCAAGAAAATTACTCCTTAAACAATTGTCTTTTATGGGTGGATTTTTGCACAATAGTTTACTTATAAAAAATTAATAAATAACCATATGTTCATAATGATCACCTTTCGATCGGGTATATCCATCGATATTGCACTGGTCCAGCAAACATGGCCTCACATAGCAAGTGAACAACCAAATAGACCATTACGTCAAAGAAAGTTGGAGGAAATTTTTTCTCCAACTTGCAAAGTGTAGACACCCCATTTTTGACCGACCTTAAGACTCAGACGTCACCAACTGAGCGCTCGGTGATGTTGCATATTGTGCTCGTTCTGAAGTTGTGGAGTCTCGGCTGCGAGCCTTGCCTCCGGACTTCCGGACTCTTTTGTGCCTTACTTCGGCTTGCGAACCGGGTCCTGTTTTCTCCGTTTTCTCTTCCCGAAGGGAGGGAGAGGTCTCGTAGATCATCTCTCAGTGGCCGTAGGCTACGTTTCGTGGTCGTAGGCCATTTTTCCCGTTTGGAGCCCGGTTTTCGAAGTCGTCGGCCGTGTGCCTCGGTTCGGGACCGCTTAACCACCTCCGTTTGCTCCAGTTTTTGGCATACACCTTGTTTTCTTCCTTTTTAGGGACACTGTGGCCCGAGAGACCAACTTCGTGGTTGAACGCCACCTCCGGTGCTTAATAGCTTGTTTTCGGGGCCCCGGGCCGCGCGTTTTGGCCCCCGAACCTTCGTTTTACATCGGTTTGGGTTCATTTTTGGCAGAGACCTTATTTTCATTGTTAGAAAGGTTGTAGAAGGGTGGGAGGCCAGCAATTGTTCTGAAGACCAGCTTTATTCCTTCATCGCTCTTTATCGCCCGTTTTCTTCACTAGAAAGCTGACTTTTTCCATTCCCGGGCCACTTTTTCTGACTTTCCACCACACCATTGTGTTGTACACACCTGGGAGGCCACCAATATGGATAGGCCGGCCATCAATTGTATTTGACCCTTTTGAACCCCTCCAAAAAGTTGGCTTTTCTCTCTCCTGGTTCACTTTTTCCAGTTTTTGACCATACAGCTGTGTTGTACACATATGGGAGGCCACCTTTTTGGGGTGGCCGGCCACTAATTGAGCTTGACCTTTTTGATCCTGGCCGGCCGGCCACCTGAACCTCCTGAACCTGGCCGGCCAAATTTCTCTCTCCTGGTGTATCACAGCTGTGCCAGCTGTTTTGCCCCAGACCCCTGCCCGGGGATCTACCCTTTTGGGGGGGAAATTTGAATTTGGTTTTCCCCCCCTTTTCCCTTGGCCTCTCCTCTATAAAGCCAGCACCTCACCTCCATTTTGAAAGGTTACAAAAATTGGTTGGAGCTTTTGTATACAACTTTCCCTCTCTCTCTCTCATCCAAGCCTCCAAACACCTTGGTTCTTCACCATTTACACACCAACCCATAGCACAACACCTCCATCACTCATTCCAGCACCTTGGAGGACATTTGAAGAGGTTGGAAGCTCAGAAATTTGGTCTAAAAGCTGCTGGTTTGCTGCTCTTCAAGGGTAAACACCTATTTCCCTTAAACTTGCATTTTTTTGCTTCATTTATAAGCCATACTTGCAAGCATTTCTGGACTTTTTCATGAACTGAAAAAGATCATATTTTGAGCTCCTCTACATGTTTGATTAAGAACTCTTTGCTGTTTGAGGTCTTCTACTACCCCTTGTCTCCTATCTCTCTTTGTAGGCCTATTTTTGCATGATATTTTAGCCCTACTAGTGATTATTTTCGTGACTTTCCATAAACTGTAAAGTGTCTTATTTTGAGCATCTCTTCAACTTTGTTGAAGGGATCTTCATTGTTTGAGGCCAGCTACTACCTCTTACTCTCTATCTCTCTTTTAGGGCCATTTTTGCATCATATTGTAGCCTTACTTGTGAGCATATTTGGGATTTTCCATAAACTGAAAAGTATCTTGTTTTGAGCCCCTCTTCAACTTTGTTGAAAGGCTCTTTGCTGTTTGAGGTCTTTTGCTTCCCTGTTTGTTCATCCTCTCTTTTAGGTCTGTTTTTGCATGATATATTAGCCCTATTTGTGAGCCTTTTTGGACCTCAACCTAAACTGAAAAAAGTCTTTTTTTGACATCATCTTCATGTTTTATTAAGGTCTATTCTCTTTTTGGGGTTACCTTCCCCTATGCATGCTTCATTCTTTCATGATTAGGGCTATGCATTAGAGCATTTGCATTGGCCATGGTTTGGCCTCTTAGCCACTGAAATCTAGCAGATTTTCAGTGGCTTTGATGCATTTTTGAGTCTCAAAATCAGAGGGGGGTGACCCCCCTCTCACCTTGTTTTGTTTGATGGTCTTTTTGGCCTTCCAAAGAGGCCCTATCTTGCATGCCTTGTTGACTGATTTCAGGGCCAATTTGGTGAGTTTTAGGGCTATCATATTTGATTTTCAGAGTTTCTTGTGCCATGCTAAGTGTCCTTGATGCATGTGCTTAATAACCCCTTTGTATGCCCTCTAAAAGAACCCATCATTTGTGCATGTGTTGGTTGCATTTCAGAGGTTATTTGGGCATGTTTTGGCATATTTTATTCACTGATTTTTTCTGGTTTGATGAGTTCTCACTTGCTTCATATACATGCCATGTAAATCATGTTTGCTAGTTAAAGTTGCATGCTATTTTAGTCCATCTTGCTAGCATTTTTTGGCCATGCTTTGAACTAGAAATGTTCATTTTTTGGGACTGCCTTGGTTCTGTCGTTATGCTTCATGATCAAATAATGCATGCTTTGTATAGCTATAGGTCAATGCATGTGCCTAGTTTTGTGTTTCGGGACCATTCCATGCATCGGGTGCCATGTTTCCATGTTTCGGGTTCATTTTGCATCACATTTCAGTACTGAAACTTGCATGTTTGTATGCCATATTTCATGCCTTGCCATGCCTTGTTAGAGTGGCATTTATGCCTTAGGATCGGTCCTCGGTTCGCGTGCATGTGTGCACGCATCTCGAGTGTCTCATTTTCATCTCATGGCCGCTGGTGTGAGTGTGGCTGAGGTCCACTCATATTGGTGTAAGTCCATCATGCATTGTGTATGCAATTTCATTTCATAGCATTGCGCATGCTAGGTTGTATGTTAGAGCATCGTGTATGCCATGTTACATCGAGCATTGTGTATGCCATTTCGTAGCATGGTGTATGCTAGGTTGTATATTAGTTGCATGGTGCATGCCATCTCATTTGCATTGTGTTCGGGATAGGAGTTAGCCCGAGCACGGGAAACAAGGGACGTTTCGTACTCCGAGTGACGGAACGTGTCTCAATTCCCTGTCGCCGACACTTCGGATTATCCATGATGGAGTTTAGGCCTTGTTGTGTTTTCATGTGCATTCATTCCATATTGAGTCATGCAAATCGACTCCTCGGCCATCATGCATCGAGATGCGTGATTGGTGGCACGAGGATCGAGGACTACACTCCCTGAAGAGTAGTCAAGCATACATATGTGAAAATACATTGCCATGCCCATTTCCTGCTCTCTGTTGCAGCAAATCAAAAACCGGCAATCTTTTGGGGCTTCGCGCAATATTCTGGGCTTAATTGTAAACAGAGACTAATTGGGGCATCGCAATGGATTTCTGCGCCAAGCAACTCGAACATGCATCATTCATCATCCGGAGCAGAGTCGAGGCAGTCCCTAGCTTGCATGCTAATTTACTTCTTTCCTAGATTAATTTGTTAATTAATTAGGATTTTGTATTTATTCGGACTGTATTATTCATTTGGGACTGTATATTATTTATTCGAACCCTCCGAGCGAGGGCACAACTGTAATAAGTGTGCGTGCGTATGATGTATGTCTTCCAACCCCACGTCTTTCTCCCTTTTATTTACCAGCTTATGATGGTTAGATTAGGGCATGTTTCAATTAGCATACAGTATGATAGTATGTTTGCATTCATTCATCCGTTTTGCATGTACCGGGCTCGGCGCATCATACTAACTGCATTTGTATTTCAATTCTAAGTTGAATACATGTTAGCTGTAGCATTCCATATGCCATGTTTAGAATAGTCGAGCCTATCTTAGTTGCATTTTTTTTTGCATGTGTTGCATTAGGCATCTCTGTATAGTTAGGATCATGCATGGATTTCTAACATAGCTTTTGTTTTGGCTTGGAGTACTTGGTGAGTTTTATGCTTTAGCATCCTTGCATGTGTGTGAGTGACTGCTATGATAGCATGCTTACCATGAGGCTATTTGCTTATGTGATAGAACTGCCTGAATGCCTGTGGGTGAAGGTTGGGTTATTTGGATTGGAACAATGCATTGACTGTGAGTTTTAAGCCCACTAGATAGTGGCAAAACCATCTTTTCTAAGCCCACCTGAGGGTGGCAAAATCTGCATTTTAAGCCTACTTGCGAGTAGCAAACCATCTTTCAAAAAAACAAACATGAAATGTTCTGTTCCAATTCAGGCGACCCGATCTATACTTGTATGTTGTGCGCATCACATAGTAAATCTAGGCTAATAACCGGAATAAGAATGCATAAGGTTTTCAAAACTCGATATCATGGTTAGTAGAGGCCGATCTTTGATCGGGCGAGCGGGGGCGCTCACGAAGTGACCTTCCCCAATCGTACCCAAGTTCCCGAGCCGAGGCAACTTTGGTGATGACGGACACGTGGCCTTAGGCAACGAGTCAGGGTTTCCTAAATTTCCCAAAATAAAATATTTAGGTGGCAACTCTGTATCTGGCAAAGCAGTCCATGTTTGGCACTTCTTTTCTAAAAATCTGTTTTCTCAAAACGATTTGCCGGATTTGGACTCTTTGGTTCAGATTAAGAACCGTGACAATTTGAGTCCTGAACTGTAGTGAGCCCAAAATGAACAGAACGGGACTCATCCTCTCGGGGCGTTCGGGGACGTCTACACAAAGTATGAGCACAATTCGTTCATCCATTTTTTTCAAATCAGTCTGCCTTAATGTTTTTTAGCACAGTTCTTGAAGAAGTTTCCCAACTTAAATAGTGTTGTAAAGATCTCCTTGTTCACAAAACCACGCATGCCAATGGGAAGAAGTCATAAGCAGGATATGACAATCATGGCTTTTCATGCTCGATAATCTTCCATTTTTAGAAGTCACACATCTTGAGATGTTTGCTGCATAGCCATCTGGATAACTAATAGACTTCAAGAATTCACAAAAGCCATCTATTTGTCGAGAATCTAATGTGTAAGTTGCCCGAGGCTTGATAACGGATCCGTTATTTTTCCTTTGTAGATGCAATTCTTGCCTTATGCCCATTTCTTGTAAACCCTCACGTGCTTTGTACGTGTCCTTGCTTTTCCCATCTATGGCCAACATCATCCCATAAAAGTTTTCACAAATATTCATCTCAATGTACATAACATCAAGATTGTGTAGGAGCTTTAGTTTCTTCCAATATGGTAGCTCCCACATTATGCTTTTCTTTGTCCAATTCAATTCTTCAGACTCTCGTGGTCTTTTCTTGTTGGTAGGATCCTTTCCAAACTTGACTTCTCGCAATTGAGCCATTCCTTTTTCTATTGGTAAATCCAAGGATTTCTTCCTAAGCTCAGTTGAACCATCAAACTTCTTGTCCTTTCTCCAACGGTGGTTATCAGGCAAGTAAGCTCAATGGACCACCCATCCGATCTTACTAATCAACCCGTGTGACAACGGATTGTCATTGCAAGAAGGGCAAGCCAAATAACCTTTAGTTCTCCATCCGGATAAGTCACCATATGCGAGGAAGTCGTTTATGGTCCACATAACAATTGCATGCATCCGGAAGGTCTGTTCAATGGAGGCATCGTAAGTCATCACGCCATTCTCCCACAACTCCTTCAACTCATCAATCAATGGCCTTAGGTAGACATCAATATCAATCCCTGGTTGATTAGGTCTAGGAATAAGTAAGGACATCATAAAAATGGGGCCTTTATACATCTCCAAGGTAGGAGGTTAAAGGGCATGAGTATGACAGACAGACCATATGACATAGAAAGTGCTCATGTTCCCAAAAGGGTTGAACCCATCCAACCTAACATTGCGAGTCTCCTAGGAAAACTCTGGATAATGCAAATCAAATTCCTTCCACTCTTTACAATCATCCGGATGCCTCCCTACACCATCATCAACACGTTTATCACTATGCCATCTCATGTCTTTAGCCGTCTTCTTAGACATGTACAACCTTCCCAACCTAGGTGTCAATGGGAAGTAATGCAATATCTTGTGAGGGATCTTCTTACCCTTGTTATCATTTACTCTGTACCTAGATACTTGACGTGTGAGACATTTTTCCAAGTGAGTATTCTTCTTCCAGAATAGTACACAATCATGTTTACATGCATCGATGAGCTTGTATCACAAGCCCAAGTCATGTAGTAATTTCTTGCACTTATAAATTGACCTTGGCACCACATGGCCTTTTGGTAGGAATCGCCTTTGTATCTCCCAAACATTGTTAAAAGACTTATTTCTCCACCTATTTTCTACCTTCACATGTAGCATCTGAATAACGAATGATAACAGTATCTGAGTTTTTGCAACCTGGGTACAAGTGACATTGGGAAGCATCTAACAATTTATCAAACTTTCATACATCCTCTCTTTCTAGAGTATCACCCTCCATACAATTCCCCCTCTAATAGTTCTCTATCAATTCATCATATTCATCTTGATCCTCATCATATTCACCATTGTTTTCATCAAGGTTATTGTGTTCTGGAAGTTCATCGTGTTTTAACCAAGTGGTGTATGATACTATCATCTCATTTATGAGCAAATGAGCCTTCACAATATCATACTCCTGCCTATAAAAGTTACAACAGTTGATGCATGGGCACTTAATCTCCATAGCCTCACCCAAATGAGCCTTTGCAAATTCGATAAATGAGTTCACCCCATCTACATATGGCTGACTGAATCTGTCAGAAATTAACATCCAACTCTTGTCCATATCTGATCACAAGATAGTAGTTAATACCAATGGGGCACAACCTTTATTTATTTATGTATTTATTTATTTATTATTTATTATTTTCTAAATATGAAAACAAAGTAGTTAATATTATTGTAGAGTGACACATCATTGCCAATAAAGGTGCATCTAGCTATAGGCTTATTTAATTTTGTATAAAGGTTTCGACCAACAAATCCTTTAAAATTCTATTCTATCTGTATATATTATGTATTAAATTAAGTGTTTTTTACATTTATCAACCAAAAAAAAAAAAAGTGTTTTTTATTTTACATGCTTAAACTTAGTCATGAATTTTAAAGGATTAATAAATATTGAAACTGTTGAGTGGAACTGTTTCTGTAGATATTCGGGTGCCAAAGTACATGGAAAGAACAAGCAAAATCAGGAATAAGAATGGGCATTACATCCAAAACCTAGCATATACACATTCTTTAAAAAATATAAAATAAAATTAATCAATGCTGTGTTTTTTTTCTGTAGGGGTGATACAACAAGTGGCAAATGTTAAATTGACATCTGATATTCGTATATGTTTCAGACAGTAAGGGAAAACCATAACAGCATAACTTATTATGAAACTCCTACATCAAAGTTTGAATTTAGTCATAGGAACAAATCTGAGTGGCAGATGCTGATTTTTTTAAACCATTCTTAATTTAAAACCACACTGATTCAAGCTAACTGTCAAACCCACATGGTAGAATGATCTGACTATGCATCAAAATTATCAAATTGTTTTATATAATAATCTGGTTTATTTAGTTCACTTAATTAATGTTGTTGCCTAATGCCTAGTGTTGTCAACAAATGAAAAAGCTCCATTAACTAAACAATTTTGTAAACAAAATCTAGCATTGATATATTCATCCATATGATTTGTTTGACTACATAACAAAGCCCTCCAAGTGTTACAATCTATCAAAGGGTTCAATATTTCAAAATGCTTATATGCAATCAAGACTCCATTTTACTTTTAAGCAACAAGAAAGACTAGATCAAATCCGACACAATCCTGAAACCCAAAATGGGAATTTTTATAACATCTTAGACAATCCTGAATTAGAAGTCACCACTAATCAATAAATGTGCATCTAGCTGTAGCTCGGCTTTCCGCGCTCCCTTTCGGAAGAATGAAATAGCCCCTACAGTTCGGACTCCACTTGTGTTGGTTATGAATCTGATTTCACAAGTGCAATATGAAACAGTGGAAACACGAAAAGAGTCCAAATCCGACAATTGTTTTGGAAAATCGATGTTTTGAATCAAATGCCAAAAATGGACTGCTTTGCCAGATATCAGAGTCGCCACCTACATCTTTATTTTGGGAAATTTAGAAAACTCATGACTCGTGCCAAAGGCCATCAGTCCTTCATTACCAAAGTGACTTGGTTCGGGAACTTAGGTATGAGAGGAAAGGTCAATAATGAGCACCCCACTCACCCGATCAAAAATCGGCCTCTACTAATTATGATATGATTTTTATGTACAGTATATGTTCTTATTTTATTTTTAACATACAAGTATAGACTACTTTCACTAGAAGTTGGAACGTTTGATTTCATGTTTGTTTTGAAAAAGTGTTTTGAATATGTACCACTTGAAAAAGTGATCTCATATATATACGTTTAATCAAAGTATCCCAATATCAATGAATAGCCTTCATCCACAGGCATTCAAGCAGTTTAACAACTAAGCATTTAGCCTCATGGTAGTACGTTTGATACGACAGCAATCACACTTATGCAATATGCTAAAGCATAAAAACTTACCTCGTACTCTAAGCTAAAAAAAGAACTACTTAGAAAAATGCATGATCCAACTATGTAATATGGCTAATGCAACACATACAATATACAATTAATAAGCTCGGCTACTAGAATGGCATGCGAGTCAATTCAAGGCATGTGATAGCGCACGTATTCAAGTAAAGAGTTTGAATTTGACATTTGAATAATATGATGAGACGAACTTTTATGCATGCAATACAAATGGATGCAAACATGAGTATGCTAAATTAAACATGATGTCCTTAAACTAACCATCATAAGCTGGTAAATAAAAGGGAGAAAGAGTGGATTGGAAGACATACACATTATTACATATTTGTCCTCGCGAAGGAGGGTCCGAATGTCCAAGTGTCCGAATACATAAATATTACAAATCCGAATGAATAATAATGAAAAGGGGCTGTCTAATTTATTACAACAAATAATATGTAATGATCGCGCGATGCTCCTCAGGAATTACTCTGTCAGCCTTGTTGAGATTTGTTCTGTTTCACCTTATCATTACTTTCGACCAAAAGTGTATATTTATTGGAGCCTTGCCGACTCAAAACAAGACTAAGTCGAGCCCCAAATAAATCTAAGCATACCTTGCTTTCTTTGCAGAAATCTTCTTTTTTTTTTTTTTTGTGCTTGAGGTGAAATAGCGCAAACATGCAGACAGGGTATTCCTGGCCATATTTGTCTCTTCTACTCTTCTCTACATGGAAAATACTCAAGAGAGGAGCGAACTTGGTTCCCAAACCATCTATGGTTGCAAGTTGGTTTGCAAGATGATTTTGGACACGATAGGACAAAGATCAATAAATGTAATGCATAATGACCACCCCTCCCTCCTATCATGAAGCAAATTCAAGAAGGGAAGTAGAGACGCTTCAAGATTCATCAAAACATTATGGACTAATATAAGACAAGCCTTGACACAATAAACTCGGTATAACGTCCAACCGAATTCAATCAATCATATTGGTTCTTTATGGTTGATTCATTTTAAGCTCAATTTTATTAGCCTCTTTTATATTACCTTTCCTTTTCTTTAATCCATTAAGTCCACGGTGATATTTACATCCACTAAGTCCGAAATGCAAGAAAGGAAAATAAGTGTCGACTTAACCCGAGGAAATAAACCTTATTTTATTCGGAGAAATTACAAAGGAAGAGTCAAACTCATTTACAAGCAATAAGGGATTTCAAGTCAAACTCAAGATGCGCAACAAGGACTAGCCAAACTCAAAAGAGTGATAATGACTTAGAAAAACCCACCGTGAGTGATAATGACTTGAAATCCAAACTTGGTAATAAGTGATAATGACACTTTCCTTGGTGATTTTCAAGGGTCAATTAATCCCTTAAAAGTAAACACACTGATAATAAATTCTTTGGGAGAAATTACAAAAGAAGAGTCAAACTCATTTACAAGCGATAAGGGGTTTCAAGTCAAACTCACGATGCGCAACAAGGACTAGTCAAACTCAAAAGAGTAATAATGACTTAGAAAAATCCACAGTGAGTGATAATGACTTGAAATCCAAACTTGATAATAAGTGATAGTGACACTTTCCTTAGTGATTTCCAAGGGTCAATTAATCTCTTAAAAGTAAACACACTGATGATAAAGAGAACTGAAAAATAAATGATTGTGCTTTAGTATAAGAAAGTTTTTATGCCTTTCATAGTGAACCTCCGAAGAGATTAAACCATTAAGTATGAGAAAATTTTCTTTCTTGTACTTGAACCACAATCTTAATTTTTCACAACGCTTTAATCAAAATAATCAAAGAATGGAGGGAGATTGCAGAGATGATTATGCAGAATTGATTAATTGGTTAATATAACACAACATAATATTTAAAACAAAATTATTGAAATAAATTAAACAACCCCCCTAAATAGCATAAAATAGTTCTGAAATTAAGCTAACAAAAGTGAACAACTATGAATAGATTAAAGCTAGTGAACAAGTTTAAGGAAGGGTGGCTAACCCCTCCACTTTTGAGACTTCTAAACCATATTTTAGCCTTTGAAAATAGTCCAAAAACAGTCCCAAAACAGTGTATAAAACAAGAAAAAGAGAGGACAAGAGTAAGAGAAAATTTTACCTTTGAAAGAGAGGTAAGCTCTTAATTAACAAATTTGATTCCAATACCCTCAAGCTTCTTCGAAGGAAATTATGAACTCCTTAGTTTACAAACTCCCTCTTGACACCCTCAAGTGTGTTCTCAAATCCTCGGTAGCTATGGAAGTTTGGAAGTATTTTGACTCAAAATTAAAATGTAAACAAAATTAATCTCCTTTCTCTCTAACTCACTTGAATCCTCTCTATCATCAAAAAAAAAAAACCTCTCTTATAATCCAAAAAAACCTCCCCTGGTGATCACCACCTTCCCCTCTTTATATAGCCAAAATATAGATATAATAATATATAATAGAATATAATAATATGCTTAATATATAATACAATTATAATATATAATAATATATCTTATATAATATATATAATAATATATATAATCCTGAGGTTTGATGTCGGCAACGGAGGGCTGATCGACATCAAACAATTTTTATTATTTTATTTTAATAATATAATATAATATATATAAAATATAAATTTATACCAATTTATATAAAAACACCAAAAAATATATGAATAAACACATAAAATTATGCAAAATTTCAAAATACTAAACTAAAGAAATATTTAGTAGTTTAAAACAATTGGGCCATAATGGTAAAGGTTGGGATTCAAGTTCAAATTTTATCTCTCTTACTGAGGATTCTGTGAGAAACATATTCTAATTTTCATTATTGGGTAATAAAAAAAAAAAGCGCCCAAGTCATAGGGCTGGTTAAAATGGGGTGTCTACAGTTGCCCCTCTTTGACAGAACTCGGAGTCATAAAATGATGTGAGTGAATGTCAAAGCCCGAAGACGACCCATATGACGAGGTCATAAGACTTGGGCAAACAAACAAATGTGCAAACAATTGGTTGAACCTGAGGGTTACCTGCGTATCCTTTTACAAGGAATCAAACCTGCGTAGTTCAGGGGCAGAATGCAAGTGATATGCACTTGAAAGTTAGACACACATGCTTCGCAAAGTCGGCTATTTGAAAACTTATGATCCTGTAATGAAGATGCAAAGTAATAACAGATGCAACATATGAATGAGTAACTTCAAGCTTAAAATCAATACATCTAGAACATATTCTAACCACCCCAAAACGCGGGACGAGGAAAGAAAACACCGCTTAGGATTGCGTTTCACGCATCCAAAGAAATCAAGAAATGAAAACCACTCGAGGTTGCGCTCACGCGTACCGAAATAGAGGCAAAACACGCTCAGGCTCGTGTTCACACGTCCTGAGATATTCTAATCACACTGAAATCGTAAGAAGAGGAGAAAAACTGCTCGGGCTCGCACTTCATGCGTCCTGAGATGAAATACGCCCAGGCTCACGGTTCACGCGTCCTGAGATACTCTATTCACTCTAAAATCGTGAAAAGAGAAGAAAAACTGCTCGGGCTCGCGCTTCACGCGTCCCGAGATAAAATACGCCCAGGCTCGCGATTCACATGTCCTGAGAGACAAGAAAAACCGCTCAAGCTCGTGTTTCACACGTCCCGAGATACAACCTGCCCAGGGCCGCGCTTCACGCGTCCTGAGATACAATAAAGACCGCTCGGGCTCGTGTTTTACACGTCCCGAGATACAACCTGCCCAGGGTCGTGCTTCACGCGTCGTGAGATATAAGAAAAACCGCTCGAGCTCGTGTTTCACATGTCCCGAGATACAACCCACCCAGGATCACGTTTCACGCGTCCTGAGATACAAGAAAAACTGCTCGGGCTCATATTTCACACGTCCCGAGATACAACCCGCCCAGGGCCGCGCTTTACGCGTCCTGAGATACAAGAAAAACCGCTCGGGCTCGTGTTTCACACGTCCCGAGATACAACCTGCCTAAGGCCACGCTTCACATGTCCTGAGATACAAGAAAAATCGCTTGGGCTCATGTTTCACACGTCCCGAGATATGACCCGCCCAGGGCCACGGTTCACGTGTCTTGAGATACAAAAAACTACTCGGGCTCGTGTTTCACATGTCCTGAGATACAACCCGCCCAGGGCCGCACTTCACACGTCTTGAGATACAAGAGAAAGGTACGAGACTGTACCACAATTGTAATTAAAGTGTGCGCTAGATGTACAAAGTGAATGAGTGCGATAGATGCAAGTGCGATAGATGCACAAAATGAATAAGAAAAGATGGTGTGAACACTAGGCGCACCTGATGTTTTTTAAACCGAGTGAATCAACAACCTAACATGTCGCCCATGAAAGGAGAAAAGATTGGGTGATATGAACAACATGCGCATCTACTGTTTTTAACCGAGGAAACAATCCTAACACGTCTCATTCGATAGGAGAAAATGTGGACTTGAGATCCAAACGCGTCTCACGCGAGAGGAGGAATAGTAAACTGGAGGTCCAAACGTATCTCATGCGAGAGGAGGAATAGTGAACGAATCCAAATGCGTCTCACGCGAGAGGAGAAATAGTAGTGTAACCAACAGACGTGCCCAACCGTATCTCATACGGAAGGGAGGGTTATAACCGGGGTAAATGTTACATCCTAACACGTTTCACGTGAAAGGAGCAAAGGTGGATTCGAAGTCCAAACGCGTCTCACGCGAGTAGAAGAAGGTATGATAGAATGAATTTTTTGCTGACAAGGGGTAATCTCTACATGTAGAAGCCACTGATGCTACTTTTCTTCCCGATCATATTCACAACTTTCCCTATTCTCCAATGGGGTGATAGACTAGGTTGGTTCAGTATCCAGAATTGAGGCGCATACAAGCTACCTCAACCTATGGGGCTGCCATACAGATTTCAAGCCGAAGATACACCTCTGGGTATTTAAACCAGACTTTAATCTCAGAAATTCCAAACCTTTGCGTTCTAGGCATCGCCATTCGAACTCTAGTTTCCATCGTCACAGTTGGTCTCCTAGGAACTCATTACGAACACAACTAGGGTAATACACACAAATATTTACATATAAATATGTACAGATATGTACATATGGTATATACATATGCATATACAGACAAAATACAGACAGATATATACAGATATATACACAGACATATACAATATATATAGAGGTATATACGACACAGGCATATATGGACCTATTCAAAAACATATACGGATAGATGGAGAATATTCCGCTTGCGGTCGTCAGCAGGAAGATGCCGTTACAGAGAAGGCATATTATGTTTGCTGACGTCAGCACACGTACGCAAAACACACAAAAAAAAAAAAAGAAAGGAAAAACACAAAATGCATGGATGTGGGGATACGGGGTTTCGACCCTCTGATCTCAAACTTGGCCTCTGAGTCCTCAACCACTGAGCCACGCCACTCTTGTGACAAGATATGCAAACAAATATATATATACTTATACGAGACATATATACACAAAATCAAAACAAAACAAAGAAACACTCGATGGGGTTCGAACCCCTGGCCTCAGCTCAGCCTCTCACTCTTCAACCACTGGGCCAAACCACTGAACCCAAGCCACTCTCGTGATAGAAACAATTCAAACATATAATATATATATATATAGGTATACAAGACATATATACATAAAACCAAAACAAAAACAAAACAAAGAAACACTCGATGTGGGGTTCGAACCCCTGACCTCGGGCTCAGCCTTTCAATCCTTAACCACTGAGCCAAACCACTGAACCCAAGCCACTCCTGTGACCCAAATGTTCAAAACATATATATATATATTACAGCTATACAATATATATACATATATGCGTACACATACATTCCCGCGTCTCTCCCTCTTTTTTTTTTTTTTTTTTTTTTGTAGTTTAAACACTAGCTTCAGATAGACTCATGATCGGGTTGGACCCATCAGTTTATGAAAGTTTTTTTTTTTTTTTTGGATGATGTCCTCGCATAATGTGATGAATAGCATGTGATGAATAATAGCATTGTACAGGACTTCAAACTGTGAATATCTGCTCTTGCATTCGTTCTTGAATCGGACAACGACCCACAACTGAACAAATATGTAAATTACAACTCGATAATAGGAAAACGAAATGAAAACAACTTGAAAATACTGAACGACACTTGGTACAAACGAAACAGTACTTAAAACATAACCGCGATATGGTAGAACAAAGGGCCAGCCTTTGCTGCATCTGCACTGGTCTGGGCCACCACCTAGACCCGGACGGGCCTAAAAAAGAGGTCGGTCAGTGCTGTCTAGCTGTCATGCACTGCTCCTTCTAAAACTCAATAAATGGTGTTCCCATGCTGTTTATATTTTTCTCTCAAGATGGAGATGTCGCTCATCAATAGGCTCCGAGATTGGATAGCTACTTTGGATGGCTCGAAAAAAATAAATTTTCGCAGTTTCGGCCTCAATGCCCTTTTTCCTTTGAGCCGTACTTCATTTTGCTTTCCATTCCTCCATGCCATAGTTCGATATTGGAACCCGGTCACACATGTATTTCACTTTGAATCACAAGAGATGTGTCCAACACTCAAAGAAGTTCAAGCACTGATGGAATCCCGGTGTGGCAAAGCAATCATGCCTCAACCCCGTTTTGGCAATGCCCAAGATTTGGGACGAAAGTGCAGATTATCAGTGCAGGAGGCTCGGTCTTTGGCATATGATGGGGAGCTAGACATCCCAGGTTTAGTTCATCATTTTCCGCTATTGGAGATAGGAGTGACCTTCTTTGGCGCAGCTACTGACAACATGCTCTCTGTTTATGCCTACTTGCGCAATTCCCAATTGCCCCTAGTTATGGCGGAGCCAGTATCCGGTTGATCGAAGTGGCCCAATGCCTGAAAGAAGGTAAGAGTTGTATTGGTTTGGCATTGGCCAAAACCTTGATGGGCCTGGATGCTATTCATCGGCGGGAAACCACCAGGTTTGCAGGGAGTCCGCTACTTCTCCATGTATGATTTCCCACCCTTCTGATTTATGATTCTAAAATCACTCAACACTTAAACTCTGTTTTTCTCTCAAAACCCCCTCTTTACTTTTCTCTCAACGTACATCTCTCTATTCTTTAATCTCTCTTAATTTTTATCCTGTCCCAGGTATGGTTAATGGACAAACTGAAAGTAGTAGACCCTTGCCCTGAGTACTCGGCTCGAGCTTACTCCTTTCGCCAATAGCTAGTGGATTTCCCGAACGAGGGATGGTGGTACCATTGGATGTGCCACAGGTCTGCTGTTGACATTGCTTGGCGTTGCCCCTGGTTTGATCTGCCTGAGGTGAGCTACAGCATGACTCGGCAACCTGGCATTCGGCTGATTGGATTGACACACTATGTGTTCTACTTTCCGTTCTGATTCAGGCGTCAGTTTGGACATGACCAGACTTGCCCAAAAGAGGGGGTAGAGTACCTAGTTTCATTCCCAATCCGAGGTTCACAATTGGCTAGATATCCCACTGCGTGGAGGACGAGAGAACTTCTGGCTGCTGCCCCTAGTTTCATCTGTGCCCTTTTCTGGCGAGTGCCTGACTTGGCTCGAAGATGAGGCACAAACAGGGCCCACTTTAGCATCAGAGGCTTCCACAAGCACAAGCAGGAGACGCAGGAACACCTGACTCATCTATGCCCCTAGTTTATTTACTTTGATCTTTACTGTTCAAGTTTTCTTTTGTATGTGATAAAAATAACTTTGATTTGTATCGAGAGTTTGAGAACTTTGTATTGAAATCACTGAAATTAGAGTTGTGAACACTGAAAATTTTCCTTTTGGTCCAAAAATGGTCTAAGTTGTAAAAATATTAATTTGAACGTAATCAACTTTTATCAAAACTTTTCAAAACCATTTTCGATAAGGATCAAAACTTGAAACATATGGAATCTATCTTCGAGATGTACAACCCCGAATCCAAAGATGGAAAATTGCCCCTTGATTGAATAACTCTGCTAAGCACTATAACCAGTTCTTCTCTCAGAGTAAGGATCACAACCGAACTTTTAGATAAAGAATAGACGAAGATGACCTGATCAACATATGGACAGGACAGTTGAGTTGGAGGTGTTTACGGCCGGACTTCAGGATGAAGTTGCCTACGTATCCCGAAAATGGGAATCAGACCTTACGTAGTTCGGTTTGGGTTCACTCGAGTATTGACTCTCTCCTTTTACGCTCTAACTTTTGCCAAAGTTGCCCTTTAGGGTTTTCAACCTTGCGAGCTCAATTTTTCGTAATTTCTAATTTTTTTAATGCTCTAACTTTTGCCTAGGTCGCCCTTTCGAGTTTTCGGCCTAGCGAGCCTCTCAAGGGTAATATTTCTTCAACTTGTCCATGTTGATTGGTTGTGAAAATTCCAGGCCGTCTAGATCCATGAGAATGACTGCTCCTCCTGACCAGATAGACTTGATGATGTAGGGACCAGTCCAATTGGGTCTGAACTTGCCCCTAGGGTCATGGATGGGAGCTCGGTTGTCTTTGAGCACCAGATCTCCTTCCTTGAGATTCCTAAACTTAACCTTCTTGTTAAAAGCCTTAGCAATCTGCGTTGGTAGCCCTGGACATGATACAATGCCTTCAGCCTTCTCTCATCAAACAACATTAACTCCTCAAATCTACTCTGTTGCCAGTCGGCCTTTGCTATCTGACACTCATCCATAACCCGCAGTGATGGTACTTCAATTTCAATTGGCAGAACAACTTCCATGCCATAAACAAGAGAATAAGGAGTTGCCCCTGTAGACATCCGGATTGAAGTTCTATAGCCCCAGAGTGCGAATGGCAATTTATCTAGCCAGTCCCTATAGGTTTCTACCATCTTCTGCAAAATTTTCTTGATGTTCTTGTTCGCAGCCTCAATAGCTCCATTAGTCTGAGGCCTGTAAATTGATGACTTGTGAAAAGCTACGTTATACTTTTTGAGCAGATCTATCACCTCTTTCTTGAAATGTGAGCCGTTATCTGATATGATCTCATTCGGAACCCCGTACTGGTAAATGATATTGTTTCTGATGAACTTAGCCACATGCGATGCTTTCAATACTGCATAGGACTGGGCTTCCACCCACTTTGTAAAGTAGCCGATCGCTACCAGAATGTATTCATGCCCATTCGACCCTTTTGGTGTGACTGCGCCGATAACATCAATTCCCCAACGAGAAAGGCCATGGTGAAGTCATGTTGTACAGTTTTGGCGGCGGGATATTCAAGCGATTAGCGTGAATTTGGAATTTGTGGCATCGTCGAACAAAACCAATACAATCCTCCTTTATAGTGGACCAGTGGTAACCTTGCCTGAGAATCTTTCGGGCTAACTTCACCCTGTTCATGTGCGTTCCACACACTCCTTCATGGATGGCCTCCATCAGGCGCTTTGATTCTTCTTCTGCGACACACAACTTGTTCATTCCCAGATGACCTCTTTTATACAGTTTATGTCACAACCCAAACCCGCCCCAAAAAGTTTGGCATCGTAACCGGCCAATAATCTTAGATTACCACAGGCCTTTCTGTACAAAACATAAATAATCGGGGTTCGCGGAAGCGAAAACTAAATACAAATAGTCCAAAGAGCTGTGCATTAATATGAACAAATATTTACATGCCAAAATGTTAATTTACCCACTTACAATACATAACATGTAACCCAAAGATCATATACAAAACATAGGCTCACGCCACATATGCAACCAAAACAAAACTCGTACGGCCTTCCAGGCCTAGCCCCAACTCGGAGGCACACAAAACTCTGTTGGCTTCAAAATGGCGGCTCGATGTAAGACCCTGCTTAGGCTTGGCTCCCAGAATGCTCACCTATAAATACATACATACAAACAATGAGCTAAAACTCAGCAAGTAACATTAAAGTAAAGAGGTGGTGAACGAATTCCACATATCATATATCCGTAAAACAAATCATTCATAATCGTAATCAATTCATATCATAACATAATAATGGCATACTCCATAGAACATAACACATAACGTCTTCCGACTAGAGTAACCGGTCCCAGACACCGATTAAACACATACCGAGATCTCGTAAACTAGTCCACTTAGGACTATTTATGGATTCCATACTAGATTCGCAAATCAGGACATTCGTTCACGGGTTTAAAATCACATTTCAAAAACATATCGTATCATATAGCATTTCGTATAACATTTCAAATACATTGCATATCAACATAACTTTACAGAAATGTTACTCACAGTGGGTTTCCAAAACCGGTTGCACGGTCTTCAAGGTTTGACCTGCAAATATAAACATTACAGCATAGCTCTTGACACATAAAGTAAACACATACTTGTAATCTCATCAACATAACTTAATTAAGCCTTAGGAATGCCTAAAATGTAATAAGGATGTCCAAAACATGCATTGAAAAACTCTGCGAAATTTCTGAAAAATAGGTCCCTGCTCGTGCGGCAAAACCCACGCTCGAGCGAACTGTGAACTGAGGCAGAGATACTGAATGCATGAAATCCCCGCTCGAGCGGCAAAACCCTCGCTCGAGCGGACTGTGAAAATCTGGGTGAAAAACCAGTGCAAAAATCTGCTAAACCGTGGCCTTCCATTTTTGCGAAAATCAATTTCCAAAATCATAAATTTCAAGACCAAAAACACTTGAAAACAACTTGAATTAAGTATCAAAACTAAACCCACATGAGCACATAAAAGATCAAGCTTTGAATTGAGATGAAAAATCATAACTATGCATATAAAAGCTTCATTTTCAAATCCATGGAGGTTTCCCTCAAATATGAAATCATGCAAGGAAACCATGATTTTAAACATAAATTTATGATATGATGCTATATATGCTCATAGATGCTCCTTAGATCAAAAACACAACACAATACTTTCAATTAACCATGATTTCCCTTTCATCCCTTTTACATACCATAAGATCATAGATGATTCAACATTCTTTCAAGAAATTAGAGAGAAATCCTTACCTTGAGTTCTTAATTGGAGAGATTTAAGATTGATTTCCCCTTTTCCTCTTCTTTCCCCTTTGCTTCACTCTTCTCACGTATTTCTCTCTTCTCTCTCCCAAATATTTCTTCTCTTTTGTTTTTGAGTCAAACATGGGTCAACATCCTTATCTATAATCATATATATAAGATTGTGCCATAATCTTGAGCCAAACAAGGCCTAACGAATCAGACGAATTTCAGTCCTCAATTTAATTTCTCAAATGATTCTAAAAATTCTCGGTAACGCATAGGCATGTTCAATTTCGTTTTCCGAACCCATTATGGTCGTCAATTTCAGTCCCGAAGTGTAATTCCAACAGGTATTTTTCTAATTCAAACAGATATTCTCCAATTAACTCGTCTGAACACATAATTAATTACTGATAAATATGACACATGTTTTGGGGTCATTACACTCTCCCCAACTTAAGAAGTTTGGTCCTCCAAACTTAACTTATCCTGACAAGGTCTAAAGCAGAAATCCCAGTCACATGTTTCTAGTCATAATTTAACGGTTCTATTCAATTATTCAGCATGACGAAGTAGTTCTTGTATCCGAAGGCCATATCATAGCAGTCAAACACATAATGAGCATATCTTGTACATAAGGCTGAAGTCAACTAACAAATTCCATCGTATGCAATGCAAAGGTAATACCATAGATGTAACAATTCATAGCAAATGTAATAATTCATATGTGTCCAAATGGTCAAACACATCTTAAATTTGTCGTTTCCTTAGCAATATAGCCCGGTACCGTAGAAGTCATTCATATCCACCAAAATCAGTTCAATCAAAAGTCTAGGATACATTTGGTTTCGGAGATTATAGTTCAAGCTGCCAAGCATAATAACCCATAGTCAATTGTTCTAGCTCATGTTCAATTGTTCTGCCACAGTATAGGTATGAAAACTAATTATTAATTTTTATTTGTTCCGTCACAGTCACATATTCAGTAGTTTCATCGCATAGGTAACAGAGCCAACATAACAATAGATAGGAAAATCATACCTGTAGTCGCTTTTCCACTATTCTGTGTCTTTTCTGAAGCCAGGGTAAAAACCCTTCCTTGTCTCAAAGTACTCCCCTCAGGAGTCGATGTTGTAGTTGTCCTTGGTGTCGTTGCTGAGTTAACTCCACTAGTAATGGGTCTCTCATTTCTTGAGTAAACTTGTGGGCAAGCTTTGGCTATGTGTCCTTTCTGTCCGCATTTGTAACAAACTCCAGATCCACGGCGACAAATACCCCAATGTTGCTTTCCACACTCCTTACAAGTAGTATGCCCACACTTCCACTACTTCCCTTCTTTATATTCTCACTAATACTTGAAGTCAAATTCTCATTCACGGAGCCCATGGATTCACTAACTGTTTCTACTTTCTGTTTCTTGAATTTCTTACTTTCTGCTTCGGTCATTGCTATTGGCTTGCACATTTTCAAGGTAGCAACATTTGTTTCAGCCATCAAGGCTCGGTCAAGGACATCAACATATTTTTCTAATTTCAACACATTTACCCTGTCAAGTACCTCAACATGTAAGCCACCCTCAAATTTTCTTGCCTTCTTGTAATCCGTATCAACCATATGAGGAGCATAACGGGCTAATTCAGTAAATTTACTCTCATATTCCGCTACTGACATAGTGCCTTGCTTCAACTGTTCAAATTCAAATATCTTCCTATCTCGCATACATTGTGGGAAATATTTTTCATAAAACATCTCTTTGAATCGATCCCATGTTAAGTCCCTATTCTCACCTTGTACGAGCATCCACCATCTTCGAGCTTCTTCTGTCAGAGTAAATGTTGCTAACAAAACTTTATAGACATCTATACACGGAAACACTTCAAAAATCTTTTCAGTTTCTAATACCCATGCCTCCGCTTTTAATGGATCAATTCCTCCTGCAAATTCTGGTGGTTTCAGTTTCTTGTATTTCTGTGTCAAAGTGATGATATCATCATTATTGATCGGTTCCATTTGAACAGGTGGCGGAGGAGGAGTCGGAAATGGTTGTCTCTATTGTTGTTGGTTTTGCTCTTGTTGTTGTCTTACCAACGCAGTTAAAGCTTCCACCATTCTTTCTAACCGATCTAGTCTAGCATTAGAAGATTCTGACTCATCTACATTCCTTGCATTAGTGTTCTCCATTGGTCTCTAGAACCCATAGCAGATAGAATATTTCATTCTCAACATAAAAGTTCCTCCGTTGTCTCATCATTACAGTTCTGGTCTCTTTATATATATTCAAAAACACACGCACACATGCACACATGTTTATGCCATGCCCTATTTCTTTTCTAGTATGCCATGCCCTATTTCTTTTCTAGAACACCCTATAGCTCTTATGGACACGTGTGTGGGTAAATTAACTCGTGCGCTCTGATACCATTCTGTCACGACCCAAACCCGCCCCAAAAAGTTTGGCATCGTAACCGGCCAGTAATCTTAGATTACCACAGGCCTTTCTATACAAAACAAAAATAATCGGGGCTCGCGGAAGCGAAAACTAAATACAAATAGTCCAAAGAGCTGTGCATTAATATGAACAAATATTTACATGCCAAAATGTTAATTTACCTACTTACAATACATAACATGTAACCCAAAGATCATATACAAAACATAGGCTCACGCCACATATGCAAGCAAAACAAAACTCGTACGGCCTTCCAGGCCTAGCCCCAACTCGAAGGCACACAAAACTCTGGTGGCTTCAAAATGGCGGCTCGGTGTAAGACCCCGCTGTAGACGTCCCCCGAACGCCCCGGGAGGGTTAGGTCCCGTTCTGTTCATATTGGGGTCACTACAGTTCAAGGACTCAAATGTCACGGTTCTTAATCTTGAACCAAAGAGTCCAAATCCGGCAAATCGTTTTGAAAACAGATTTTTTTGAAAGAAGTGCCAAACATGGACTGCTTTGCCAGATAACAGAGTCGCCACCTAAATATTTTTTAAAATGGGAAATTTAGGAAACCCTGACTCGGTGCCAAAAGGCCACGTGTCCGTCATCACCAAAGTTGGCTCGGGAACTTGGGTACGATTGGGGAAGGTCACATCGTGAGCACCCCCGCTCGCCCGGTCAAAGACCGGCCTCTACTAACCATGATATCTGTTTTTGAAAACCTTGTATGCTCTTGTTCCAGTTATTAGCCTAGGTTACTATGTGATGCTCGCAGCAAACAAGTATAGACTGGGCCGCCTGAATTGGAACAAAACATTTCATGTTTGTTTGTTTGAAGATGGTTTGATGGTGCTACCCGCAGGTAGGCTAAAAACGCGGATTTGCCACCCTCAGGTGGGCTTAGAAAACATGATTGATGAATTGTTCCAATTCAGATAACTCAACCTCCACCCACAGGCATTCAAGGCAGTTATATCACATAAGCACATAGCCTCATGGTAAGCATGCTATCATGGCAACACTCACACGCATGCAAGGATGCTAAAGCATAAGTACTTACCGAGTACTCCAAGCCAAAACAAAAAAACTGATTAGAAATCAATGCATGATCCTAACTATACAGAATGCCTAATGCAACGCATGCAATAATGCGACATTAGCAGGCTCGGCTATTCTAAGATGGCATATGGAATGCTACAAATAACGTGTATTCAATTTGGAATTGAAATACAAATGCAGTTTGTATGATGCGCCGAGCCCGGTGCGTGCAAAACAGATGAATGATGCAAACATGCTGTCATACTGTATGCTAATTGAAATATGCCCTATATCTAACCATCATAAGCGGGTAAATAAAAGGGAGAAAGAAACGGGGTTGGAAGACATACATCACACTCACACACCCACATTTATTACAGTTATGCCCTCGCGCAGAGGGTCCGAATAAATAATACAGTCCGAAATGAAAGAATATTACAGATTTTCTAAGTAATTAACAATTAACTAATAAAGCTGTAAATCGGTTTGCAAGCCGGGGGCTGCCTCGCTTCTGATGAATACTGCATTTTTTGGGGTGCTTTGGCGTGGAAATCCACTAGGATGCCCCAATTAGCCTCTGTTGCATTTTTCTCGAAATGCGTGCCAAACTCTGAAAAAGTTGCTGATTCTCTATTTGCTGCAACAGAGAGCAGGAAAGGGGCATAGCAATGTATTTCACAAATATATGCATGCCTCGATCCTCGTGCCACCAATCACGCATACCGATGCATGATGGCCGAGGAATCGGATTGCACAACTCAATATGGGATGAATGCAGATGAATGCTACAATGAAAACGTAACTCCATCATGGGTAATCCGGAGTATCGGCGACTTGGGAATTGAGACCCGTTCCGTCACTCGGAGTACGAAACGTGCCTCGTTTCTCGTGCCCGGGCTAACTCCTATCCCAAACACGATGCGATATGCATGATATGCATGAATGTAACTAATATACAATCCTAACATGCACAATGCTATGAGAATGAGATGCCTCGAAATGCGTGCACGCGTGCACGCAACCGAGGCGATGATGATGTGAAATGCAAATCGGAAAAATCGAAGTGCCCCGAAGTGTGTGCCCACGGGCACGCACACCGAGGCGATGATATGAAGTGAAATCGGATAAAACCGAAGTGCCTCGAAATGTGTGCCCACAGGCACGCACACCGAGGCGATGATAAAATGGAAATCGGATTAAAACCGAAGTGCTCGAAATGTGTGCCCACAGGCACGCACACCGAGGCGATGATAAAATGGAAATCGGATAAAATCGAAGTGCCTCGAAATGTGTGCCCACAGGCACGCACACCGAGGCGATGATAAAATGGAAATCGGATAAAACCGAAGTGCCTCGAAATGTGTGCCCACAGGCACGCACACCGAGGCGATGATAAAATGAGAAATCGGATAAAACCGAAGTGCCTCGAAATGTGTGCCCACAGGCACGCACACCGAGGCGATGATAAAATGAGATGGAAATGCAAATTGGGCTTACACTAACATGAGTGGACCTCAGCCACACTCACATCAGATGCCGTCGAATAAAACAGAGGTGCCTCGAAGTGCGTACCCACGGGCACGCAAACCGAGGCATGGCCCGAAGGCATGAAATAGCATGGGAAATGATATGCAAGTATGCAAACCAAATTTCAGCACTTAAATGAAAGGGAAAACAGTCCCGAAATGACACGGAATGACAACCGATGCATGAAATCATCCCGAAACGTGATTCTAAGTACTCGAAATGGCCTACGGCTATGCTAAACATGCAAAATCAGTACATGAAAGCAAAAACAGTAGCAAGGCAGCCCCAAAAATAGCATCTTTTCAGTACAAAACATGGCCAAATTGTGAGCTTAGATAGGGCAACAATAGCATGCAAAAATACGAAACAAAGAGAGGAATTACAAAGCAAGTGGTATTTACAATGCTCAAACCCAAAGTACCCTTCTAAAAAATTAAATAAAGGCCAAAAATATGCACATTTATAAGAGATGACAACCTCCAATTCAGTGTGTAGATAATAAACATAGCATGCAAAATTTGGGTCAACAAGGGCTATAAAGAGAGGTACCATAAACAAGCATCAAACAATTTTGAACCCTTAACAAAAGATGAAGAATAGACAATTCTAAGACACTTTATAAGCCTGATGAAGACTCAAATCAGTGGCTAAGCAAGCCTAAACAAACATGCAATTTTACGGTAAATAAATTGAAGGATTACAAAACAAGTACCAAAACCAGTCATCAAATGGCCTAAGACCCTTAACAAAGAATGAATAATGGACCAAAATAAGGCACTCTATAAGCCTGATGAAGGCTGAAATCCGAAGCATGGTGAGCTTAAAAATGCATGCAAAATGGGAGTGGAACAAGAATTCAAAGCAAGTGATATGTAGAGCAAGAAAACCAGGTTGAGCCCTTCTTCAATGTTTAAGAGGGGCTCAAAATAAGCACAATCACAGTATGTTACAAGTTCCAACTCAGATCACAAATAGGCCAAAACAATCATGCAATTTTACGGTAAAACGGAAGCATTTCAAAGGAAGTACATGCTAGAGCCACCAAACAGGGTTGAGCCCTTCTTCAATATTGAATAGGGGCTCAAAATAAGCCCACTCACAGCATATAGTATGCTCGAAATCAGATTACTCATAAGGCAAATAAAGCATGCAAAACAATGGCCTAAAGAGTGATATTGAAGCAAGTGTATGAAGGAGACACCAAACAGGGTTGAGCCCTTCTACAAAGTTGTAGAGGGGCTCAAAATAAGCCCAAAACCAGTAGGGGTCAGAGCCCAAAAATGGAAGCAAATGGGGTAAAGAATTGACTCAAAAAAATGCAAGAAAAAAGGATTTAGGAACTTACCTTGAAGATCCAACTATGGTGGCTTCTTGGCTTCAATTTGTTGACTCTTGGCCTCTGAAAATCACCTCCTTGCTACTGAAATGGAGTTGTTGATGGTAGAGCTTAGGGTTGGTGAAGGGTTGAGCTAGGAAGCTTGAAAGTTTTTAGGGTTTTTTGAATAGGAAAATGGAGGTTTTGGAGAGAGAGGGTCTTGAGATCAAAATTTCTAACCTAGGCAAAGGGGCTGTCCAGCCCTTTAAGTAAGCAAGAAAAGATGTGTAAAAGGGGAGGGAAATGGAGGCAATCTTTCCCTCCCAAAATATCCCCGGATGGGGGAGGAGATATTTTGAAAAAATATCTGGACAGTCGGAAGGAGCTGGAAAGCAGGAAGCTGGCCGGCCAGGGAACTTTCTGGGGGGGTGGCCGGCCGGCCACCCCACCTGGTCGGCCAGCCACTCACCCTGGCCGGCCGGCCATGGTCCAAAAATGAAGATGAAAATTGCTGGCCGACCACCATGCAAAGGTGTCCTCCCATGTGTGTAGAATAAGGCCCAAGGTCGGAATCTGGCAACTCTGAAGCAGGAGTCACAACATAGGACTTGAAGGAGAGGCTCAAAAATGAATGTAACAATTGCTGGCCGACCATGCACTTTTAGGGTCCTCCCATGTGTGTAGAACAAGGTTCTAAGGTCGGAAATTGGCAACACTGAAGCAGGAGCCACAACATAGAGCTTGAAGGAGGGGCTCAAAAATGAAACTCACCATTGCTGGCCGACCATCACCTCTTAGGGTCCTCCCATGTGCCCTCATCACAAATATGTAGCTTTGGTTGGAAGAAGATGGGCCTAGGGTGTTCAACATTAGCCCGGAAGTGAGCAAAACGGGCGCCGGAGGAGCGAAACTGGTTATCTGAGATAATTGCTGGCCTCCTACCCTCCAGTGATCTTCCTAATATTGAAACAGAGGTACCTGCCAAAATTGAACAAAAACTAATGAGAAATGAACACTCGGGGCCCAAACCGCGCAGTTCAGGGTCCCGAAAATGGGCTGCGAGCACCGGAAGTGGTGTTCAGCAGCGAAGTGGGTACCAGAGGCCCCAGGGTTCCTCAAAATGACAAAACAGAGGCTCCTGCCAAAAATCAGAGAAAACCGATGCGAAATGAATGCCCGGGGGCCAAACCGCGAGGTTCGGGGCCCAAAAACCGGCTATAAGCACCGAAAGTGGCATACGGCCACGAAGTGGGCATCGGGGGCCCCAGTGTTCCTCAAAATGATAAAACAGAGGTACTAGCCAAGAACCGGAGAAATCGGAGATGGTTGGGCGGTCCCGAGCCGAGGCACACGGCCTGACGGTCCCGAAAACCGGGAACCGGGCTCCGAAATGGGCAAAATGACCTACGGCCACGAAATGTAGCTCACGGCCACCGGGAGATAGTCTACAGGACCACTCCCTTCCCGCGGGAAAGAAAACAGAGAAAACCGAGTCTGGTTCGCAAACCGAGACAAGGCACAGAAGAGAATTCGGAAGTTCGGAGGCAGGGCGCACGGCCGCGACTCTGAAACTTCTGAACGAGCACGATATGCAACATCACCGAGCGCTCAATCGGCGACGTCTGAGTCTTAAGGTCGGTCAAAAATGGGGTGTCTACACCCGCCTAGGCTTGGCTCCCAGAATGCTCACCTATAAATACATACATACAAACAATGAGCTAAAGCTCAGCAAGTAACATTAAAGTAAAGGGGTGGTGAACGAATTCCACATATCATATATCCGTAAAACAAATCATTCATAATCGTAATCAATTCATATCATAACATAATAATGGCATACTCCATAGAACATAACACATAACGTCTTCCGACTAGAGTAACCGGTCCCGGACACCGATTAAACACATACCGAGATCTCGTAAACTGGTCCACTTAGGACTATCTATGGATGCCATACTAGATTCGCAAATCAGGACATTCGTTCACGGGTTTAAAATCACATTTCAAAAACATATCGTATCATATAGCATTTCGTATAACATTTCAAATACATTGCATATCAACATAACTTTACAGAAATGTTACTCACAGTGGGTTCCAAAACCGGTTGCACGGTTTTCAAGGTTTGACCTGCAAATATAAACATTACAGCATAGCTCTTGACACATAAAGTAAACACATACTTGTAATCTCATCAACATAACTTAATTAAGCCTTAGGAATGCCTAAAATGTAATAAGGATGTCCAAAACATGCATTGAAAAACTCTGCGAAATTTCTGAAAAATAGGTCCCCGCTCGAGCGGCAAAACCCACGCTCGAGCAGACTGTGAACTGAGGCAGAGATACTGAATGCATGAAATCCCCGCTCGAGCGACAAAACCCCCGCTCGAGCGGACTGTGAAAATCTGGGTTAAAAACCAGTGCAAAAATCTGCTAAACCGTGGCCTTCCATTTTTGCGAAAATCAATTTCCAAAATCATAAATTTCAAGACCAAAAACACTTGAAAACAACTTGAATTAAGTATCAAAACTAAACCCACATGAGCACATAAAAGATCAAGCTTTGAATTGAGATGAAAAATCATAACTATGCATATAAAAGCTTCATTTTCAAATCCATGGAGGTTTCCCTCAAATATGAAAATCATGCAAGGAAACCATGATTTTAAACATAAATTTATGATATGATGCTATATATGCTCATAGATGCTCCTTAGATCAAAAACACAACACAATACTTTCAATTAACCATGATTTCCCTTTCATTCCTTTTACATACCATAAGATCATAGGTGATTCAACATTCTTTCAGAAAATTAGGGAGAAATCCTTACCTTAAGTTCTTAACTGGAGAGATTTAAGCTTGATTTCCCCTTTGCTTCACTCTTTTCACGTATTCCTCTATTCTCTCTCCCAGATATTTCTTCTCTTTTGTTTTTGAGTCAAACATGGGTCAACATCCTTATCTATAATCATATATATAAGATTGTGCCATAATCTTGCCAAACAAGGCCTAACGAATCAGACGAATTTCAGTCCTCAATTTTATTTCTCAAATGATTCTAAAAATTCTCTGTAATGCATAGGCATGTTCAATTTCGTTTTCTGAACCCATTATGGTCGTCAATTTCAGTCCCGAAGTTGTAATTCCAACAGGTATTTTTCTAATTCAAACAAATATTCTCCAATTAACTCGTCTGAACACATAATTAATTATTGATAAATATGACACATGTTTTGGGGTCATTACAGTTTACCTCCGCAGATGATAAATTGGACGGCTATTCGCCGTATTCCTCTTTTATCCTTGGCATTTGCCCCTGGTGGATAAACCTCCTTTTCCAAGAAGTTCCAGATATTGTAGTACCAAGGGTTTTTGTCTTGCACTTCATCTATTACGGCGATAGTTTCATAGGTTGGCGTATACTTCTGCTCAATGATAATCGGACGCATCCGGACTCTAAGTGGAATATCTACCATAGAAGATAGAGTTGCTAAAGCATCAGCGAACCTGTTGTTCTCTCTTAGAAGATGCGTGAAAGTCAGTTTTTCAAACCTAGGAATTAGAACGTCCAGGGTCTGATGATAAACCTTCATCTTTTCTTCTTTGACTTTCCAATCTCCATTTGCTCTAGACACAACTAGGTTCGAGTCCCCGATAACATCCAACCTTTTTGCCCCTAGTTCTAGGGCAGCTTCTAAACCATCGATACACGCTTCATATTCTGCTTCATTATTAGACACCTTGAATCGGAATTTGAAGGCTAAAGGTATATGGGCGTCGTC